>CM044441.1:69734825-69745422 GCA_024363595.1 Xenopus borealis
ATTAAAACTTTAAAACAATACACAAAATAGCGGTAAAATTGTATCAATACATTAGTATAGCGTTGCGTTCTAATTTATTTTTCTAAACCTTTTTGTTACTGTGTTTAACTCTTGAACAGACATAAAAGATTTTTTATTAATGTCTGTGGCGACCAGTCAAAATAAATAAATAAATAACTCAACCAAATCTGGGATGAGGATTGGAAAATATATATATATAAATGTTTTTACCCCTCTATCGTTTCTGGTGTGACAATTTATCCCCTTCTGGGCTTGTAACCTTTACTTTCTCTATGTAATTAAGGGGATTAACCCCATAGCAACCCGGTTATTCAAGCTGATGTTAATAATACCCCAATTTATCCCCTTATTGGCTTGTAACTTTTACTACCTCTATGTAACTAAGGGGATTAGCACCATAGCAACCTTCAATTCAAGCTGATGTTAAAAATACCCCTATTCTGACTCACTAGCCTTATTGCTCCTGGGGTCGTGGTGAATTATATTGTTATATTTCTATTAGAATGGGGCTATGAACATCTACGCCCACTATGAAAGGAAACCCCTCATTGGACAGGACATCAAAATCTAGGCACCTTATTTAAAAATCACTCTGTGGACACTGCTGCTTTATAACATAAATATAAAGAAACTTACAGTAAATTTACCAATGTGAAAAACAAATATAACCCCATAGCAGTGGCGTAACTTTTTTGTAGGTAACTTTATTTTATTTATACTTAGACATTAAAATTTCATCTAGCACACCTAGGAGGCATATAAGAGGAGAAACAATTGTTGGAAAGTCAGTTAATACCCTGATAACTTTTATCCAATACCTTGTTATTGGGGGACAGCAGACCACATCATGTGGTAGAAGTTTGCTGGGGAGGTATTACACCGGGGACAGGAGGGGTCAGGTTGTTTTCCCATGACAATTTGCTTGAAGTTATATAGTGGATTATTGTTTATTGGACCATTCTATCTCTTGTTGAGATTAGGTAGTTATAACAGTTGTCAGTGGCTTCCTCCCAGTCCTCTTGAGTTTATTGAGGAATATCCATTAGCCAACGTGCTTTAGATATGTCAAATGGCTTGGAGCCTGTGACTAGAATGGTTTGGTATAGTTTTGACAGTAGTTTAGGGGTATCAGGAGTATGCAAGGTATGCTCTATGGTTAGAGAACATATGTGTGGTGTCAAATTGGTGACTTGTGCCTGGAATGCTTGCCAGAGCTGGGATTACCTATACAAATGTGGATTATCATTTTGGCATTTAAGAGATATTTGTTCGTAAGTAAGAAAGGTAAAATCTATATTGATATCTCCTAGATATTTCAGGCTGTGGTTAGGCTGATATATAAAGTCTTGGAGCTGTGGGAGGTATGAGTTAACCCATAAAGGAAGCCTAGGTGATAATAGTGGGGGAGATATGTTGTGTAGTTTGAGTTGATGCCCAAATTTTATGTGGGACTATGAGAGTGAATGGAAGATTAGGTAGGTCTTTTTTTGTGTCGATATAGAAAATTCCTACATCCTTCCAGGGATCCCAGGAGTAGGACCTGGAGAGCCATATTGGGATTGTATGGATCTGGGAGGAAGCACCAGTGGAGATAGTACAGTTAAGAAGCCATATAGTACCTTTGGAGATCTAGGAGTGCCAGTCCCCCTGCTTCATAGTTTGTTCATGGATACTTGGGGTCTCTTGCCATTCCTTAGGAAGGGAGTGAGGATTTTGTTAATATGATTAAATATTCTTGCTGTAAGGCAGACTAGAACATTGTGCGTAACATATAAGATTAGAATTTAGGATGATATATCATTTTAAAGATGTTTATACAACTCCATATTGTTAGAGGTAACTTGGCCCAATTTGAGAGGTCTGCTGCTAGTGAGGAGATGATGGGGGCAAGGTTAAGGGTAACATATTGATCATATCAGGGTGTTTCATAATACCCAAATATTTAAAAGATGGTACTCATTTAAGAAGGGTGGTAGTTGGTAGTGGTGGGGTGTGAAGACTGCCTAGGGAGTAGAGGAGACTTGTCCTAATTAATAAGCAGTCCTGAGAAGTGGACACATTGATTAACTGCTTGAAGGAGGGCTTCCAATGAGCCTCTGGCATCAGACAGGTAAATTAAGAGATCCAATTTAAACAAGACAATAGATCAAAAGGCTGTGTGCATAATAATGTGGTGCTCTTTCTGGAGACCTTGCTGCACGGGGTCTCAAAACTTAGAAAAATAAATGGAAAATCAGAAGGCACACACTTCAGCTTTAGTGCAAAAAACTTTGGTGATTTATTGGAGATCTCCACAACGTTTCGGAGGTACAACCTCCTTTATCAAGTGCTCTCAGAAACGTTGTGGAGATCTCCAATAAATCACCAAAGTTTTTTGCACTAAAGCTGAAGTGTGTGCCTTCTGATTTTCCATTTATTTTTCTAGGTAAATTAAGAGATCATCATGTGATACTTTCTCAACCACAGTTTGAAATGCTAGTCCTTTAAAGGGATACTGTCATGGGAAAACATTTTTTTTTAATGCATCAATTAATAGTGCTGCTCCAGCAGACTTATGCACTGAAATCCATTCATCTAAAGAGAAAACAGATTTCTTTTATATTCAGTTTTGAAATCTGACATGGGGCTAGATATTTTGTCAATTTCACAGCTGCCACTGGTCATTTGAGTTCCTAATGAGAATCGCTAGGGGTTTGATTGCCAAGGCAAATAATATTGTCGAGAGTGGGCAACCTTGTGTATTACCACGTATCACTGCAAATGACGGGGAGGCAATGCTGTTACTCTGACCTTTGCCTTTGGTGCCTTGTATAGGAGTTTGACCCAAGGGATGAAATGCTCTCCAAGGCCAAATTGCCGGAGAATCTCCCAGAGATAAGGCCACTCTACAAAGATCTTTTATTGATAGTTTGTCAGCTGAGATTGGTAAGTCCAATAGTGCCTGGTTACCTGGCAACAGTGTGGGAATAGGTACTGCATCCAGGTAGTGTGATAGGTGGTTAGGACTATATGTTGCTTTGGAGCTATATAGTGCAGTGTAATATACAGCAAACTCTTGATCTATAAGATCTGGGTCGGAAGTACAGGTGCCCGTTAGAGTTTGGATGCAGGCTACTGCTGTAGAGGGAACCTGTGCTTTAGCTAGAAGAGCCAAGAGTGTGCCATTTTTGTCACCTTTATCAAAGATTCTCTGTGACTGGTATAGTATGTTTTTCTTTAAGGACTGTTTCCTCTCTCCAGCTTGTTCTTTGCTTACATTAAGTTATTGTAGGAGGTAGGAGTTTGGGTTAGGGCATACTCTTTCTCTGCTTGGGTCAGCTCTTCCTCTGCCTGCAGTACCTCTGCCTTAGCTGTGCTATGGGCTTGGGCTATTGTCTGGGAGAGTGCCCTCTCATGAAGGCTTTGGAAGCATCCCATACTAGGTTCTGTGTGGTATCAGGTTAGCACTATGGGTCCAATATAATTTAGGAGTTTCAGGAGAAAGGGACAGGGGGGGAGGTCTAGTTGGTACACAATGGGCCCTTTCCACCACAAAGGAACTGGAAAACGTTTCTCATCCTAAGGAGCCATTTCTCTATTAATAGTTCAGGGTTTTGCCCCTCAGCCCTTTCAGGTAGTCCTACTATGCACATATTTTTGCGCCGGAGTCTGTTTTTAAAATCCTAGGATTTGTTGACTCCTTGCTGGAGCTGCTGTTTAATGGTATTAATGTCAGCTTGCATCTGAGGTACAATGTCATCTAACTGGGATACTCAGGCTTCCAAAGATCCTGTACACTCCCTTATATTATGGAGGTCTTGGTGCAGTAGGGATAAATCCTCCAGCTGCATGGTGGTTGTGGTTATACGGTAGAACTTTTGATTAACAAAAAAGGTGTGAATGTGATACCTTTATTGGCTAACTAAGATGATAATCACAGCAAGCTTTCAGAACATTGCAGTTGTGGTGCGGCTCTCAATTATCGCCCCCAGTAACTCACCCATTGTAGGCTCAGGTGGTGAAGGGTCAGACTGTGTGGCCTGGAGAGGCAGAAAGAGCGGCTGTGATTGTGCATTCGGATCGTGCTTGTTGCAAATGCTTCCCCATTGCCAGTTTCTTGTTGCTGTTCACTCCAGTGGTCACATAAAGGTAAAGGGGCATATTAAATGGGCAAATATGTGCAAGGGGATTGAGGGTGCACGGAGTTAGCAGTCGATGCGACTGTTTAGGTCATAATCGTGGTTCTTTTTCCAGCTGCTCCTTGGTGGTGTCCTGGAGGCCCTATTGGGCACTGCAGTTTTATAGTTGATTTGAGTCCAGGAATGTATCTAGGTAGCCGCCTTCCTAGGGTATTTCAGGGTATTAAGGGTGTCAAGTTTGTCCTTGACCCCAGTATAGAGTGCCCAGGTGAGAGTCAGTGTAATGCCATATAAAAAGGTTAACAGTTGTTGGGGCCTCTGTTTGGGACAAGAAAAGCCTGGAATGAGCAGCACAGTAAGTAAGCATACTACATATACGTACGTCTGCCCTGTTGGCCAGCTAGCCACGCCCCCTCAGAAGGTATATATTTTGACAACAAAATGTGATATTGGGATAAATGGCACTCCATACACACTGTGAGGCTAACCTTTTGTTATTATTATAATTATAGTAGAAGTAAGCAACGTACCATTTGTTTTTTTTTGTTTTTTTTTCAAAGAGTGTCAGCCAACCCAAAACACAGAAGAGAACTGAGAGAGATTTGGCAGAGATGTTCCAAACATTTTAGGTAATAAAGATAAATGACTAAATCGTTTATAATATGGGCTTTTAAACTAGCTTTGTTGTCCCAAAGTTGAACAACCCCTTTAAGTATAGTTTAGTCACAATGTGATTAATGAATGTGTTCCTTTTTCTCTCAAGACTGCATAATAAGCAATTCAATAACTGTTAACTACTCAATGCAATACCGCTTACAGTACTACATCTCTCACCCACTTTACTCTGATCTTGCCTACTCCCACACCTTATGTATCATTCCCTTCCCTTTAGCTTTTTCTGTACAGGGCCTCACCTCCTGTACCGGTATTTATTGTGATGTATGTAACTCCATCTTTATTGTGATGTATGTAAATCCTTATGTTCTATGTATGTAATTCATGTGATTCGTTGTATAATCACATTCACTTTACAGCGCTACGAAATAAGTTGGCGCTATAGAAATACATGTTAATAATAATAATAATGTGTTCATATTTATTTTACTTACCCAGTCATATGATTTTGTGGTATTTTATATCAGTTTAGGGGAATTACAAACCTTTATTATGCCCCTTTATTTGCAAACATCTTTTTGATATAACAATAATTCTTCAATATCCTGGCTTCAGTACATTTTTTCCATTGACACAAGTCCCTTTGCTATAAAGTTGCAGGATATCAGAACAAATACATGACGTGACTTTATATTTGACATATTGCTCTAAAAAGAGACAAGTTCAAAGTCTAAACAGACTGGGGCACCATTTGACTGAAATCAAGGACTCTGCTTCTAGAATACCAAATAAGCTGCTATGGTTCTGTACACATACTTCAAGAAATCACAGTAACTCACCTTTGTCACACAGACAGACACTCAAAAAACAAAATTTGTGAGGATAATAAACTAGAAGCAGAGAGCTGGAAGGTGCAAATTAACATGGAAATCACAACAGTCCAGAACATGCACACAGGGTGCCAGACAGTGTCGGACTGGGACACCAGGGGCCCACCATAAAACCTTAGACAAGGGGCCCTCTCAGCACTAATATTCTTCATCTCCTCACTCAACCTTTTTTCTCCTAGTTTGTTTTCTTTACATACTATAATCAATTATTCCATCTATTTAGCCTCTTTATACTCATAGAAATAGGGAATGGCCATGAAATAGGCCAAAAGTTTAGCAGCATGAGGGCCCACTGACACCTTGGCCCACTGGGAGTTTTCCTGGTATTCCGGTGGGCCAGTCCGACACTGGTGCCAGAAGATACAGACACAAGTTTGTATCTGTACCATGAGAAAGGATCCAATAAGAAATGACAACTTTTTAGAATAAATGACACTACAAGGAACTTTATAAAAAGAGTTTATGCTTCTTTGGACATAGGAAGAAAGAATGTAATACAAGAAAGTAGTAATCTGTTGATAACTAAGAGGTATATTACCTTGGAAGGTTATTATTTTTTTCTGATGTAAGTTGCATTTCTATTTTCTCATTTCAGTTCAATTACTGACAATATTATAGCATTGATGTATCAAGAGGGAGAGATGGTTGCCACTTGGTATTAAGAGGTTAGATTAAAAGGCAGAAAATTACCTTTTTAGTGGCATTTATATAGTTACATAGATAAAACATGTTGAAAAAAAGACAATTTCCATCAAATTCATCCCCTCCAAATGAAACCCAGCTACCATATACACCCTACATACATGCCTACCCTCATATAAATTATATATACCCATATCTATACAAGCTATAGAGTTTAGTATCACAATAACCAGTGATATAATGCTTGTTTAAGAAATCATCAAAGCTACTCTTAAAAGCATTAACAGAATCTGCCATCACAACTTTACCTGGCAGGGTATTCCACAACCTCACTGTCCTCACTTTGAAAACCACCTACGTTGCTTCAAATGAAAGTTAATTTCCTCTAGTCTGAAGGGGTGACCTCTTGTGCATTTATCCTTTTTATGGGTAAAAGGTCCCGTTATTTGTCTATAATGTCCTCTAATATACTTGTAAAGTGTAATCATGTCCCCTTGCAACTGCCTTTTTTCCAGAGAAAACAACCCCAACTGTGAAAGTCTACCATCATAATTTAAATCTTCCATCCATCTAACCCAGGAATGCCCATACTTTACTAATGCAAGGTCTACTTTAAGTGATGTCCCATTATCATCTACATACATCCATAAAAGCATTGTTAGCATTCTGTTCCATGGAAAATATTACTTAAATATTGATTTATGAGAAAATGTATAATGCTATATTTTACAAAAAAAACTATTTCTGATGAAATCTTAACATTTTTCTTAATGAAAAGCATAAAATAGGAGGTTGATTTAGATAAGCTGTTTGTTGATTGTGTCTACTGATCACCAGGTAAAGGTCTACTGGTAGATCCCGGTCTACCTTTGGACACCCCTACTCTTAACAGTTTGGTTGCATATCTCTACACTCTCTCCAGCTCATTTATATCCCTCTTAAGGGGGTAAATTTATCAAAGAGTGAAGTTCCGCTACTAGAGTGAAATTCCACCGCTCTCCATTCATTTCTATGGGATTTTGAAAGGCATATTTATCAATGGGTGAAGTGAAAGTTCACCCTTTGATAAATACGCCTTTAAAAATCCCATAGAAATTAAGAGAGAGCGGTGGAATTTCCCTCTAGTGGTGGAATTTCACTCTGAACTTCACTCTTTGATAAATATACCCCATAGACTGAAACCCAAAACTGCACTCCAGGTGAGGCCTTACCAGGTGCCCATAAAGAGGCATAATTATGCTTCCATCCCTTGTGTTTATGCCCTCTTTTATGCAAGACAGTACTTTATTTGCTTTAGTTGCCACAGAATGAAGCTGCCTGGAATTAGACAACGTGTTATCTACAAAAAACCATGGATCTGTCTCAGTTAAAGGGGTTGTTCACCTTTCTTTACTGCTACTCAAAAAACGAAAGATTATAGTCACCTAAGCATGATAATCTACTTTTCACAATATTCGTGTACCTAATTTGCCAAATGTACAGGTTAAAACTCACCTGAAAAGCTGCAGTTCTCACATAGGCTTAGGAGAAAGTTTTCAAAGGGGTGGAGCAACTAGTGGGAGCGTCAGAGACTAAGATTTTTCTCTACTATCCTCTGGCTATACATGTATAATTTCTGATGCATATAGTGTAATAGAACACTTTACCTTGCGTAAGAGTTAAATTGTCCTGCTTGTCTAAGCAGCACATTCCCCCATCTATAAGGGCTAGGCCAGACGGGGAGATTCAGGGGCATTTTGTCGCCTGGCGACTTCTCGCCGCGACTTGTAGCCCCCGAACCTCCCCGAATAGCCAAGTACCCAAGCGCACCGGCGTTGCTTGAAAACGCCGGCGCGTATTCACACGAAGCGGCGTGCTTTTTGAAATAGCTCCAAATTGCCTCGCCAGGCGACAAAATGCCCCCGAATCTCCCCGTCTGGCCTTAGCCTGACAGAAGTCTTTATTTGTGCATGAAAGCAAACAAATCCTTCCTTATCAGATCGGTTCAAACTGCAGCCTCGGGCCATAAAAATGGTTTGACTTCCCCTCTCTCCCCTTCCCTCCCCCAGCATTTGACAGGAGACCTTAGACCTCAGCTAGATTTGCACAGCCAACAAGGCACCGGAGTCTGTGCAGTAAGTGATTGAAGCAGCTGAAGCGATGACGACATTTCAGTGAAGGGAGGGGGGAGGACTGTGGAGCGGGTGTCGGCAAACCCTTCTGAAAGAGACATTCTGAGAAGATTTAGTGTGGTGGAGTCCCATCTTTCGGGTTAGTTAACAATGTAATCGTTCATTTTTGCTTATTAATGTATATTAGTAAAATGAATTATATATGCCCATGAATTCATTGACTGACTTAATTCTGAAGGTGAACCACCCCTTTAAGGAAACTCCCAACAAACTGAGAGAGGCACATTCATCAAAGGTCAAATTTTTTTTTAAATACTCCCTATACACTAAGCAATCAAAAACTCAATTTTTATTAACTGGTTTTTAGTTATTTTAAAATCTTTTACGTGTTCTTAAAGGACCAGTAATCCCATAAAGTGAAACTATATTTTTCTTGATCTAGTTTTCTACAAATAAGCTACACATCACTTTAAAGTTTTCATTCTATATTTTTTTTTCATGAGCCATGAATTATATTTTATCCTTGTTTGTCTTCCTGTGTAATATATCTATAATTTCCTGTATTATATATCTATAATTTTTTAAAGAGCCATGTATAATATTTCATCCTTGTTTGTCTTCCTGTGTAAAAGCGAAATCAGCAGCTTATTTATGCAACCGATAGAAGTGCTTCTAAAGCAAATACAACATTTTTACCATTGCAGGGTGATAGTAAATTAAGGGTGTTATTTATCAAAGGTCTAGTTATATATTCAAGGGTATTTTTTGTCAAAACTCAAATTTATGTATTAAAAAAACTTGCATATTTCAAGTTTTTTTTAAATCTAATTTTTTGAGATTTATTAGACCCAAAAGCTAGAAATAGCTTGAATCTGAAACTGCACCATCTAAAACCTGTTGAGGTCATGTAGAAGTCAATGGCAGAAGGTCCCTTGAACCATTGTTTGCAGCCTTGGCAAATTTTGAAAACTCGATTAAAATGAGCGATTCAAGTTTTTTTTTGCCGAAAACGCAATCAATTTGAGTATTTGAGTTTTTCACCCAAACTACACTGATTTCCATTTGAGTTTCTTTCGTAAATCAGAAACCATTCCCATTGTGAGTTCATTCAAGGTCTAAAAAAAGCTCATATACCTCTAACACTTGAACTTTGATAAATATGTTTTAATACACTCAAAACCATTTAGTTTTTTTCATGCAACTGATCCCTTAAACTGTAGAAAACAGATACATAAGTCCATCTCTGTGGTTTCAAACTGGAGATTACTAGAAGCTGCATTATATTGTTCTTAGAGGCTAATTGGAACCTATTTATGCTATACCCTAACTGTGCTGTCCAACTTTTGTGGTAAGTATGTAAGTCAGTGTTGCCCACTCTGGCTCTGAGGTTGAACAGTGCAGGGATTTAGGGGTATGAACAATAGAGGTATTACAAGTCTGAGCAATGCAGGGGGATTGCAGTTGTGAACAATACAGGGGATTACAGTCTGAATTTGAGGTGTAACCCTTTCACTGACAGCCGATTTGGTACTTTTATTGCAGGCTATTTTTGAACATTTTGTACTTTAAGGACCTTTCCTGTTGGATCTTTTAGATTACTGAGGAAAATAATATATTTTTTTCAGGACAACCCAAGCTTTCAAAATAAGTTAGATTTCTGGTGTAATTCTACTTCTGTAAAAAGATATATGCTTCTAAATGTCTAATTAAATAAATCATGTTTCATATAGTGCAATTACATATATCAGAAACATAAGTTATTTTATGTATGAGAACACAGCTGATTTGGAAGATTCTATGTTTCCTGAACGTGCCAAAACCAAATATGTATTGTTTTATGAAGATTTCTTACTTGTATAGATCAAATAACTCCAATCAGTACACTACCAAATTTACAAAGTACCACTCCACAAACTTCTGATTTCAAGACCAAACATTCCACTAACAGTAGGTTTACCCTAGAAAACCATGCTTCAGAAAGAACAGATTCTGGCAAATCATAAATGGGTAAATATATCTATGTACTCCAAACTACCAAGTTGCAATTCTTTTCTAAAATTATAACATTTTATAGAAATTTGTTGAAAAATTACCTCAAAGTTTCCAGTCTACATGATCATATCTTGCACACATCGTTAGGTACTGTCAGGCTCTGCTGGGATTCGAGCCAGGGACCTTTGGGTTTCTGGCTCGATGTTCT
>CM044441.1:69747773-69771024 GCA_024363595.1 Xenopus borealis
CCTTGCCTTAAGGACTTGCACCTTCTGACTCTACAGCGCCCCCTACCCAATCCTTGACAGGTACCAATGTAAAACACCCTAAATATTAAATTATTAATATTGGGGTCTGCTGAACAGTTTTATGTATAATATGTATAGGTTTACTTAAGCATGGGGCATATAGGGGCCCAAAAATGTAGACACCCCATTCGACGTATCAGTTCTGTAATTCCAGATACTGCAAAATCAACACATTTACATCATCTTTGGGTGGGCAGAGGAATAAAAAAGTATGTTCACACCAGAAAACCATATATTTTGCATATCTTTCTACTCCAAAACACCAAGCCACAAACCTTTCCTAAATTTGGTGATTTTGGTGACGTCTGTCACGATTGCCACCCGGAGCTCTTCCAGGAGCTGTTGGCGGTGCACCATCTTTTGCCGGCATCGCTCCCAAAATGGTGGCGCCAGCGCAGTGACGTCACGGAGTTGCGCCAAATTCAAAATAAATAGCCGCTCAGGACATTGGTTCAATGCCCAAGTATAGGTTTTGTTGAATACATTCCTGGGTGTACCTAAAATCCTTTTCTATTGATTCCTGGACTTCTGACACTTGCTTGTACTCGACCTTACTACTTGCTGCCTGCCGTTGAACCCTTAGCCTGGACTGGACTTTAAATATTGCCTGAACCCTACCTTTACTTTGTATTTGGACTTTAAACCTTTAGCTTCCTCCTTGGTCCTGATTAACTCCCACTGGGAGACAATAGGCCCCCCAGACAACGTCTCCGAAAATCATCTCAAAGCTTCCAAATTGCAGCATCTTATCTCCCACATACTATTAGTTACCAAGATAAAACTCTACAAATATGAAAGATAGTCAACACATTTGTAGGGGAGAAGAGAAAGCCTTCCCCTGTTTGTGACATCATTCCGCCTAGTTACAGGATGGAGAATGACCTGATTGGTGGGACACTGAAGTGCATCCTGTGTGTTTTATTTTTCCTAGGGGATTCCTCTGAGGTAAGTTCCTCAGTGTTCCCTAGGTGGAGGCACTGCACTGTAATTCCCAGTTCCCAGTACTTTTCATATTGCAAAAGGGACTCGGGGCCCCTGAATTGCCTAGGAAGATTCTATTTAAAGGGACAGTAGCCAAATTAGGGTTACACATTTACAGCATTTTTTGAGGAGCAAAGATAGAATAAAGTATGTTCACCCCAGAAAACCATATATTTTCTGAATTAGGTATGCATGTCTTTCTACTGCAAATTATTAAAATGTAATCCTTTCCTGAATCTGGTGATTTTGGTGACATTTCCAAAACTCACCTCAAAACTTCCACCTTGCGACATCTTATTTCCCAGATACTATTAGGTACCAAGATAAAACACCTTAAACATAAATGTCTGGGGTCTTTTGAACAGTTTTATGCCCAATTTACATAGGTGCATTGAACTACATGGCATGTAGACCACAAAATCTACCTTATGCATACTTGGTTTATATTTATTTCTAATTTATTACTAATTTAATCTAATTTTACACTAACATTGGTTATGTGGGGTAAAAGCTACAAAAAATTATGATGACCCCAAAAAACTAAAATTTTTGTAAACATTTGTACACATTCTGATGAATCCAAGTAGGTAAGTATGTCTTTTTACTTCAAACTACCATACTGCAAAGCTACTCTAAAGACAGCAGTTTTTATGACATTTCTGAAAATTGCTTAAAATATTTAAATACTGCAATTGGCCACATTTATCTCACCCAATTTCTTACATGTTGATGCATAGGGTCTACTGAACAGTTGTATGCTCAATATGCATAGATATACTAATGCAGCTGGCATATGCATTCCCCAAAAAAAATAGTGAATATGAATTTTCTTGGCTGATGATTAACCTTCAGTGAACAAAGGCCTCTGACTGCGTATGTGCCACAAGACTGCTTTCCAGTACAAAGATCCCCAAAACCATATATTTTTGGAAAGTACACATTCTGACGAATCCAAAATAGATAATTATGTCTTTCTACTCAAAACTACCATACTACAAAGCTATGCTAAAGGCAGCATTTTTTATGACATTTATGAAATGTCAAGAGTGAACTGAACAGTTTGATGCCTGATATGCATAAATATAACAAAGCAACTGGCATATGCAGACCCCAGTTAAAAATAGTGCATATGAATTTTCTTGGCTGCTGATTCACCTTCTGTGAAGACGCATTGTATGCTGCAAGACCCCGTAACTGTACAAATACCCCCCAAAACCAAATATTTTTGTAAAGTACACATTCTGTCTAATCCAAATTTACTAAAAATACATTTGCACTCCAAATTATCAAAGTGCAAATGACGCTTAAAAAAGACATAAGGAACAACAATGCAAGCATTAACCACCACAATAAAATCACAAAAATTAAATAAAATTAGGCAAATCAATGAAATAACAAAATAATTGATCCCACGGCATGGTTAGTGGTCAGAATATCTGATCCAATAGTCATGCTTGGAAATAACAGTTTTTAGGGGAATAACAAGAACTAAACTGATAAAATGAAGAACTAAAAAAATTATGGGGACAAACTGAATAGAATCCCTTGGGCTATGGGCCAATGGTCATCTCCAATGTAAGATTACTTGTCTAGACACTTTAAAAATCTTAGGTGATATTCTTCTTTCATCTACTGGGTGGGATTCTACAGAAAGTTTTTATTGTGGACCAATCAAACATCACTCCCTCAACGTGCTAACTTCACATGACCTATCAGAACTGATAATTCCTTTCGAAAGGTGGGGTAATTGACCCCATCTAAAAACGAATGCTTTGTAAGGCTATGGATTTATTGTAATTGCTAATTTGTATTGCTCATCTTTCTATTCAAGCCCTCTCCTAGTCATATTCCAGTATTGTATTGACATTAATGCATGGTTGCAATGGTGATTTGGACCCTAGATTGCTTAAACTGCAAACAAATGAAATAATAAATAATAAGGGCAATATTGTGGCTATATATGTGTATATGGCTGAAAGTTGTTGCATTTTGGATGATGTTATATGAAATGTAAATTTTATTTTCTCCTTTGTCCTTTCTTTCTGTACCCAATTTTAATAATTAAAATTAATAAAATAAAGAATTATAAAAAAAGGTAAATAACTCAAAAATCACAAATAAAAAATGAAAACCTATTGCAAATTTTCTCAGAATATTATTCCCAACATCATAATAAAACATAACTCAAAGATGAACAACCCCTTTAGAATTCAGACTGTGCCTACAAATGTAAATTGTCAAAGACAGTCATCAGTTTATTTATACAAGTTTGCAAAATTGAACATTAAAAAACTGTTTGCATATTTTACATTTCTTGCTAAATATTCATAAAATGTAATATGTAAGAACTTTATATGAAGGAAAAATATGCATGCCACAATCCCGTACACACACACTTTACTCTTGTTTGAATGCATGTACATACAGTACATAAATATTGCTCCACTTTTGGGGGGAAACATATAAGGCATGGGTGCTTCCATGGGTGTCACAAACACTACAACTTAAAGGGAAACTGTCATCGGAAAACATATTGAAAAGAAATTTCAAAATGCATCAGTTAATAGTGCTGAAGAATTCTGCATTGAAATCCATTTCTCAAAAGAGCAAACAGATTTTTTTTTATATTTCATTTTGAAATCTGACATGGGACTAGATATATTGTCAATTTCCCAGTTGCCCCAAGTCATGTGACTTTTGCACTGATATACTTAAATCACTCTTTACTGCTGTACCGCAAGTTGGAGTGATATCACCCCCTCCCTTTCCCCCACCCAGCAGCCTGACAAAATGAGAAGGTAACCAGATAACAGCTCCCTAACACAAGATAACAGCTGCCCGGTAGATCTAAGAGCAGCACTCAGTAGTAAAAACCCATGTCCCACTGTGCAGCATTCAGTTACATTGAGAAGGAAAAACAACAGCCTGCCAGAAAGCAGTTCACTCCTAAAGTGCTGGCACAAGTCACATGACCGGGGCAGCTGGGAAATTGACAAAATGGCTAGCCCCATGTCAGATTTCAAAACTGAATATTAAAAAATCTGTTTGCTCTTTTGAGAAATGGATTTCAGTGCAGAAATCTACTGGTGCAGCACTATTAACTGATGCGTTTTGAAAAAAAAAATTTTTTTCCCATGACAGGATCCCTTTAATTTTTCTGGATGACCAAAGCTTGCTGTCAAAGAATTTTCATCCCTACATATTACGTTGCAGTTTCTGAAAGATAGTGGAAAAACAGGCATACAACCGCAGAACTTAGCTGCAAGGTTTATTCACACACAACATGTTTGGAGCGTTGTGGCTCTTTTTCAAGTGTTCAAATTGCACATCATACAATGGCTTTTTATAATCAATTGAGAACACCCCCTACCCGTGATTGGATAAATATTCAATTACAATTAATTAAAAGTAAGTCATTGCGTATGGGGATTTTATCGCCTGACTACAGAAATATATATCAGAACTGTGAAAAAACATTCGTGCTTCAGTCCAGTGGTTTTTAAAATGTCCATATTAGTATCAAATCCATATACATTATCCTTAAAAAATCGAAGACACACTTCACCCCTAGTACTGCTATTAAGCCTACTAAAAGAGTCCATATTAACTTACATTTCCATTAGAAAATATGACATAGGACATAACCAGTACATTCTATTTCCCTGCCTTTAATAGTGCTGCTCATTTAAATATCTTGCCACTCTGTAGTGTTGCTAGCGAAGATTCTTTGTATCTGGTTCTAGTGTATCACTAAAGCAGCTGCATCTTACTGCAAAAGATACAAAGTTACATTAATAAAGGAACATATTTTACATACAATGTTGCAAAAACAAAGTACAATATAGCCACATCAAAGGAAACAAGAAACACTCCATTGATCATTCATCCCAATAGGGGTCAGGCTGTTGAGTTTTTTAATCCAAATTGCTTCTTTTTGCAGCAGAAGTTTTCTAATATCACCTCCTCTTTGGGGTGACTCCACCACTTCTAGTACCAGCCATTTAAGCTGGGATACATGATGTTTGTTAAGGTAAAAGTGGTGTGAAACTGGAGTATCAGTTGCTGCATCTTTTTTAAAATTGCGGATATCACCTTTGTGTTCTTTTATCCTTTCCTTAACTTTACGTGCAGTCTGGCCCACATATACTATGCCGCATGGGCACTTTAACATATATACCATACATTCAGATTCACAGGTTGCATAGCTGTGTAACTGAATGTTGTTTCCTTTTGTTGGATGTTGTACTGTATCACCTTTTATGATCGATGAACAGCAGACGCAATTAAGGCACAGAACTGTGCCTCTAATTGGTTTGCCTTTAAACATTTTTTGTGTTTTATTTATCCTTTGTTCAGCAGGACATAGCATATCTTTCACTGTATAGCCTCGTTCTGCTATAAACCTTTCAGCTAAGTTCTGCGGTTGTATGCCTGTTTTTCCACTATCTTTCAGAAACTGCAATTGCTTAGCTTCACGTTGGGGATAGAAGCAGTGGTACAGGCAAGTTTTCGTGTAATTTGGTATCAACTTTATCCATATCTACACATTACGTTGCTTATGTGATACAGGGCAAACAGTATAACTTAATATGACTTTATTGCTATTTAAGAACATAAAATTGCAAGGAAGAGAAGATGGGGTCCTAAAATGTGAGATATTTTCCTATGTTTACTTGTAACTTCTTACAGTAACATACATTACATATAAGGGAGGATTCAGTTTTATTGATGGGGTCAAAAAAAGCAAAAATTGTAAAACAGGTATATGTTTTCACAGAAATAAATTAAAACAAATAAGCCATACAGAAAAACTTGTTGTTGAAGGATGTAACATATAAATCCCCAGGCTTCATGTGCATTACATACTGATGTGAGTGAAAATAAAATACAATTTTGTTTTGTTTTTTCAAAAGTTATAAATCAAATGAAATGTCTAAAAAGGTCACTAAAATCTCTGAGCAGTTTCTATCACTAGTGATGGGCGAATCTCCCGCGTTTCGGTTCGCCGAAAAATTTGCAAATTTCCAGAGAAATTCGTGAATTGGCGAAAACATTTGCGAAACGAGTCGCGCGTCAGAAACGACGTTTCTTGGGCGAATTTTTATGCGGCGAATTTTTGCTGCCGTTTCGCGAATTTATTCGCCAGCGGCGAATTGCGGGAATTCGCCCGAATTCGCCCCTGGTGAATAAATTCGCCCATCACTATCTATCACCAGTATGTATCAAAGTCATGCAAGGTGAGACATACTCTTCAGTTGGGTAAGGGGTAAGGCTTGTTTAATGTTTTTATGTGGCCATGACAGCATTTTCTCAAGAATTAACTTTTCTCACTACGGATTTATATTGGGGTCATTGAATTAATTGGAATAATTGGGTGAACCAATGGACACGTGGGAGGTGTGGCATGTATTAATTGCAATGTGGATTTAAACTATGGTTTGAGTGGTGGTTTGTTACACTTGACAAAGGGCATGTGAGCACAAAACATGTAGTTCACGGCAGTTTCCAATAAATGAAGATTGCAGCATAGATCTGCGCCTCAGCATCACTTACTGTCTGTCTGGATGTTTGCCTTAAGCTGGCCATAGACGTAAAGATTTTTGAAAGATCCAATAGTTATCGTGAGACCATGATTGTCTCAAAACGATCGTTTAAATGCCTGATGTGCCCATCAACTAAAAAGACCATTTCAGGCGATATTGCCAGCAAAACTGAAGGATCACAGCCTGCTTGACCCTGCAAACATAGGTAGATTGCAAGGGGACCGATAAAGATTTTCTAACCTGGCCGATCAATCATCGGACGAAAAATC
Organism: Xenopus borealis; assembly: GCA_024363595.1. Taxonomy (NCBI): domain Eukaryota; kingdom Metazoa; phylum Chordata; class Amphibia; order Anura; family Pipidae; genus Xenopus; species Xenopus borealis. Next base: position 69,754,627 of record CM044441.1, read on the forward strand.
GTAAGGTAAACGATCGTTGGTATCCCACTAACCGCACGATAATTTGACAGATTGGTTGGACTTCCCTAAGATCAGTCGTTCGGCAGGGAAAGATCGTTGCGTCTATGGGGAGCTTAATTCTTAAATTATTTTGGCTGCTGGTTGCCTCCTTATCAATCTCTTCAATCTACTCAAACATTTTATGAATCTTATGTCTTGCGTGGCTCTTGTGCCGCTTTATTAACTATAAGCACAAAATACGCCCTTTTCTTCCATTGTGCCCTTTAATTTTCTTTGTACTAGTGCAGGCAAATATATGCTACTACAAATCCTAAAAAACAAAAAAAATTAGACAATACATTTTTATCCGTTCAGTGAATTATGTTTTAAGAGGGAAAATCACCCACAACTCAAAGAAAGTTCATTCAGCAGTGGGAATAAATGATATTGATTGCAGCTCCCTCTTAACCTTCCATCTACACAATAGCATATATTTCTGTAGGGAAGTGCAACTATGTAAAAATTCTAGTGTAGTAAACGCTTAAAAAATATATAAAGTGCACGTGCAACACACCATTGTAGTGTAAAGTATAAAACATAACTATATAGATAGAATGCAATTTATCTGCAATCTAATAATAATAATAATAATTATAATAATAATAAAAGGCAGCTAGATTAAGATCAGCCCCTTAGGGTGTAGACAATCTAATTTAAAAATCCAAAATGTTTCCCTTTGTCTTAATTTTATTAAATCAGCCAAAGAAAAAGAACGCACTCCTGCAACCAGCTGAGGCTAAAACAAAGTTTTATTCCATTCTGTTGAAAGTCAAGCATCCTTGGCTTTTTAGTTCTCCCACAACATTTTTCTACAGGGGCAGACTAGTAGGTATAAAACATAATAGAGGTGTAATATCTAAAATTGTTTATTAATGGTATGTCACAACATTTATGCTTGCAACTATAAGTCCCTCTTATCTCAAAGGGATTCTGTGTTTCTTTAACACTCCAAATTTTGAAGGGGGCCACCATTTCTTTAATGATGTGTGCTTTTTTTAATGTACTCTAGGCTAACTGCTATACTCTGTCCCTCTGCTTACTCTGGAAAACCATTGTGACCAAACAGTGATTATTACAAAAAGTTGCACTACATGTTTCGGATCAAGAGATCCTTCCTCAGGTGCTTGTGTTACTTGAGGAAGGATCTCTTGAACTGAAACATGTAGTGCAACTTTTTGTAACAAAGAATCTCTGTTTGGTCGCAATGGTTCTCTAGAGTAATTTCTATTGTATTTGTGAAGTCAAGAAGGTGTGGCGATACCTTGCTCTGTTGGAGGATCCAGATACATTGAAAACTATTGGGGGATCCTTTACCTATATTGGAATTCTACCCTTGTACAAACCACTACTTTGAAAAAAACATTAGGTGGAGATGCTATGAGGTTGTGACCACAAAATACATATAGACAAATACAAGAAGTCCTCTGCACTCAACCCATTATAAATATTTTTAAGACATTGAGAAATTACCTTAAAGGGTAAGGCATTTTTAGTAGCTGTAGCTGGGATAAATGGGATAGATGAGTTAAGTTTTTCAGTGTCAAATGTACAATCCAAAGTGGCTTCATCTGTATATGTATTTTGTGGTCACAGCCTCATTGCACTAATGTTTTTTAAAATTAGTGGTGAGCACAACTTTCCCTTGTTTGTTATAGTTCATATAGGCAGTGACCAGCTCCTTGTTGTAGCTCCCACCCCTTCCAACTATAGTCAGGTGATCCCACTGGTGTCTAATAAAACGGCAACCAAGTTTGGGAGTTTTACTTTGAAAGCAGCAAGTTGTAGGTAAAACTTAGTCCCTTTGTAAAATGTATAATGAAGCAATATAATTCTTAATGAAGATGCAATTTGAGAGTAGGCTTGCCAGATACAGTATGGGATGACTTTGATGCAGTTGGCCAGCTTAAATATATTGCAATATATGGACAAACAATCCCTGATTTGTTTAAAGGGCAAGGCATTTTTAGTAGCTATATGCACAAAATGTCTCAATGTCTTAAATATATTGATAATAGGTTGAGTACAGAGGACCTCTTGGATTTTTATACACTTTCCCTTGTAGTAGATCTGCTTCCAGTGTCTATACAGTCATATGAAAATGTTTGGGAACCCCTCTCAGCCTGCATAATAATTTACAATATTTGCAATATAATTGGTTGAATTAGCTTGTTAAGCCTTGAACTTCATAGGCAGGTGTGTCCAATCATGAGAAAAGTTATTTAAGGTGGCCAATTGCAAGTTGTCCTTCTGTTTGACTCTCCTCTGAAGAGTGACAAAATGGGATACTCAAAGCCTCTCTCAAAAGATCTGAAAACAAAGATTGTTCAGTATCATGGTTTAGGAGAAGGCTATGTCAGATGTTTAAACTGTCAGTTTCAACTGTAAGGAATGTAATCAGGAAATAGAAGGCCACAGGCACAGTTGCTGTAAAACTCAGGTCTGGTAGGCCAAGAGCGGCATATGTGGAGGATAGTGAGAATGGTTACAGACAACCCAAAGATCACCTCCAAAGATGAGCAAGAACATCTTCCTGCAGATGGTGTATCTGTACATTGATTTAGAGCAATTTGCACAAAGAACAACTATGGGGCAGATTCACTAAAGCGTGAAGCGTCTAACGCTAGCGCTAATTCGCCAGTGTGACGTCATTTCGCAACTTCGCAAATTCACTAACATGGACTCTGGCGAATTTTTGCTAGCGAAGTAGATAGACTTGCGCAACTTCGCACCCTTACTCCAGGCGAAGTTGCGCACTGACGAAGGATCATAACTTCACAAATTCACTAAGATGAACATTTTCCTCAACCTTAGCACTTACGCTAGACGTTACTTCGCCTGGTCAGACCAGGCGAAGTTCAATACAATATATAGGAGGTTGAAAAAAAATGTCAAATTTTTTCTAAGGCCCAAAAAAACGCTGGCGTATTTTAGTATAGGAGGATGATAGTCTGAAAAAGATCGATAATTTTTTGGGGGGTTATCCTTCTTCCCCCTACATTTCCTAGCATATGGCAACTCAACTATACAGGGGGCACATGTAGGGCAATAGGACAACTTTATATAATTTATTAAAGGTTTCCTGGGCTTGTGTAGTTTAATATAGTGGCTGTAACATATACTTCTATTATCTTTTAAAGTTCCCGCTGTATGCAAATTAGGCTTCGCTAGTGTAACAGCGCTCTGCCTAGCGAAGTAAAACTAGCGCAACTACGCTACCATTCGCCGACCTGAGCGTAAATTTGCACTTTGGTGGATTTGCGTAGAGCTGGCGAACTAAGTATTGATGTTATATCTCTGTTGGGGTGCCCACATTTATGCACCTGTCTAATTTTGTTATGATGCATATTGCATATCTTCTGTTAATCCAATAAACTTTATGTCACTGCTGAAATACTACTTTCCATAAGGCATGTTATGTATTAAAAGGAAGTTGCTACTTTGAAAGCTTAGCCAATGATAAACAAAACTATAAAGAATTAAGAGGGGTTCCCAAACATTTTCATATGACTGTATATGGCCTGCCTCCTTATACTTAGTACAAAACACAGGTATTTTATAGGTATCCTTTTTTGGGACTTTTGTGTCAGTAACTCCCTCCAACTAAAATCTCTGCAGCTTCTCTATAAGCTTCCTGTATCCATTCCTGTTGGTAACCTTGTCTTCAAAACTTCCCAATCACTTCTGAAATCCATTTCACTAGAATGTTTTTTTTTGGCTCTCAAGAATTGACCTTTTGGCATCATACAGGTGTGTATACTACTGACATCATGTTCACTCTTTGCATGTAACAAGCCATTCCTATCGATTTTTCCTATACAACTTACTTTCTTCCAATGTATATAATGTAACATCTACAGCTGGGGCATTGAATTTTGAATCTACATGGCAATATAAAGTATGATACCGTGGCAAAAATTACCATTTGGAAAGCAGAAATCCTAGAGTTTACACCAATCTGATAATGAGGGAGGTTTTACTTTTAGATCAATTATTTTTATTTATTAAAAAAATGTTTTCAAAATCAAATCATTTACACACATGCATGATACCATTTTGATCATTTATAAATATTTTCCCTTGTTAAAATAGAGCACGTTTATTGTTCATGTTTGCTAAAGTTTTCTTTTTTATGTTCGCAATGCTCTTTGAAGCTTGCATGTACTGTATGTTCACCATACCGGAATAGGAACGGTTTGCTCATCGCCTTGTAGGCTTTAGTTGGATTCCATTTTTGTGATTTTGTGCTGTTCTTGTTGTCTGGTTTTCATACTATGTCAGGTGTAACAAGTCTGCATTTTAAAGCAACTCATCAAGTACAGTTTCTGTATATGTAGACTTCTCTTTTTCACACTTAGGGGGTTATTTATTAAAGTTATTCAACAACTCAGCAAGTACAATTGCTGTACGTGTAGACTTCTCTTTTCAACACTTAGGGGGTTATTTGCAAAAGTCTGAATTACTAAAAACACAACCCAATTTTAGCTTATTTATTAATAAAAAAACTTGATTTAATCAGATTGCACAAAAACTCGATAAAATTGAGAGAAATTGAGATTAAACTGTAAGGGCCGAAGGCTCCGTTGATGTAGTGGGCCAAGGAGGAAGCAACAGTCCGAAAACCAGTCCAAGGTATAAGGTACAGACAAGGATTAGGAGGTAAAACGTAGTGGAAGTCCAGGCAATGGTCAGATACAGGCAGCGAAGAATCGAAAGTCCAGGAACAGAGCAGGGTCATACACAAACAGGATCCGAAGATAATCAGTAGGCGCACCCAGGAACAGCAAACGTGAACCTATAATCGGGCACCAGTCAAAGTCCAGAGCTTCCTTAAATAGGCCCCAATTGTCGCCAAAACGGACGCCGGCATGATGACGTCAAGACACACCCCTTCCGACGCGCGCCGACTTTGACGCGTGGAGACTTTGACGCCGGCAGAGGTTTAACAGGAACCCTTACAGTACCCCCACCTTCACGGGGGGCCCCAGGACCACCAGGCTTGGGCTTCAGAGGAAAAGACTTGTGGAACTTGCGAGTAAGCAAGGGAGCGTGGACATCATCAGCCTTAACCCACGAGCACTCCTCCGGACCAAATCCGGAAACGGTCGGAAACTATCTCAGTGGGTAGTCCATGAAGACGAAAGATATGCAAAATGAATAGCTGGGAGAGTTCAGGAGCAGAAGGGAGCTTGCGGAGAGGAATGAAGTGAGCCATCTTACTAAATCTATCTATGACCACCCAGATCACAGTTTGCCCTAGTGAAGCAGGAAGGTCAGTAATAAAGTCCATGGCAAGGTGAGTCCAGGGTCGAGAAGGCACTGGTAATGGTTGGAGTAGACCCATAGGAGGTGAACGCCCAGATTTAGAAGTGGCACAGATGGTACACTCAGCGACAAACTTCTTGACATCCTGACGAAGCGATGGCCACCAAACCAAGCGAGACAATAGTTCAATGGTTTTCCTTACTCCAGGGTGACCCGCTTGCTTAGAATCATGAGATTGAGCAAGGATGGCTTCACGAAGATCAGGTGGTACGAAAGGCTACTCCCAAGGGCGTACCCGTCGGAGCAGCGGACTGTGCAGATAAAGCTGGGATGCCACAGTAGGAAGTAAAGCTGCCAGAAACTTCGCAGGAGGTACAATGGGCTCAGGGTTCACAGAACTCGTTTCTTCAGTGGAGAAACTTCTGGATAAGGCATCCGCTTTCCGATTCCGGGAGCCTGGACGATAGGTAATGATGAAATTAAACCGGGAGAAGAAAAGTGCCCACCGAGCTTGTCTGGGATTGAGTCTTTTAGTGGACTGGATATACTCAAGATTTTTATGATCAGTATAGATGGTAGTAGGCACAGCAGAACCCTCCAACAAATGTCTCCATTCCTCCAAGGCAAGTTTGATGGCCCACGTCATAATTCTGTTCTGCGGGTGAAAACTTCTTGGAGAAGTAGGCACATGGATGAAGTTTATCATCACTGGACAATCTTTGGGAGAGGACAGCTCCGGCACCAATATCAGAGGCATCCACTTCAATGAAAAAAGGAGCACTAGGGTCTCGATGTCTGAGGACAGGGGAATGAGAGAAACAGTCTTTCAATGAATCAAAGGCCTTTAGGGCTTGTGTGGACCAGTTCTGAGGTTTACCTCCCTTCCGAATGAGAGCCAAGATGGGCGATACTTTGGTGGAAAAGCCCTTAATAAACTGCCTGTAGTAGTTGGCTAAGGCTATAAACCTTTGAATTGCCTTGGTACTGGTAGGTAAAGGCCAATCAAGGATCGCTGAAACCTTTGCTGGATCCATCTCGAAACCCGCTTGTGAAATAACATAGCCAAGGAAAGGGATCGAGGAGACTTCGAAAGTACACTTTTCGAGCTTGGCATACAGGGAATTCTTTCTCAATCAGGACAGTATCTGCACAGTCCGCTGCTCCGACGGGTACGCCCTTGGGAGTAGCCTTTCGTACCACCTGATCTTCGTGAAGCCATCCTTGCTCAATCTCATGATTCTAAGCAAGCGGGTCACCCTGGAGTAAGGAAAACCATTGAACTATTGTCTCGCTTGGTTTGGTGGCCATCGCTTCGTCAGGATGTCAAGAAGTTTGTCGCTGAGTGTACCATCTGTGCCACTTCTAAATCTGGGCGTTCACCTCCTATGGGTCTACTCCAACCATTACCAGTGCCTTCTCGACCCTGGACTCACCTTGCCATGGACTTTATTACTGACCTTCCTGCTTCACTAGGGCAAACTGTGATCTGGGTGGTCATAGATAGATTTAGTAAGATGGCTCACTTCATTCCTCTCCGCAAGCTCCCTTCTGCTCCTGAACTCTCCCAGCTATTCATTTTGCATATCTTTCGTCTTCATGGACTACCCACTGAGATAGTTTCCGACCGTTTCCGGATTTGGTCCGGAGGAGTGCTCGTGGGTTAAGGCTGATGATGTCCACGCTCCCTTGCTTACTCGCAAGTTCCACAAGTCTTTTCCTCTGAAGCCCAAGCCTGGTGGTCCTGGGGCCCCCCGTGAAGGTGGGGGTACTGTAAGGGTTCCTGTTAAACCTCTGCCTCGTAATGCCCTTTGGCCTCTGCAACGTGCCCACGGTTTTCCAAGAACTTGTTAATGACATCTTCAGAGACTTGTTAGGCCGCTGTGTAGTAGTCTATCTGGACAACATTCTCATTTTCTCTAAGACTCATCGCTTGGGAACATCGCTCCAACGGGTAATTTGACCCGAAGACCAGTCAATGGTGGGGTTATGGATGCGTAGCCAAGGGAGACCCAAAACCACAGGAGTCGAAGGGCAATCTATGAGGAGGAAGGAAAGTCTCTCGGAGTGCAAGGCCCCCACCTCGAAGATCAGCTCCCCCGTCGATTGTGAGATGATGGCAGAAGACAAGGGACGATCATCGATAGCCAGGACACGAAGGGGTACTGCCAAGGCCTGCAGAGGGATGGAATGAAACTTGGCAAAGGTTCTGTCCAGGAAATTCCCGGCTGCTCCAGAATCCAGGAAGGCCCAGGCATGAAACGTCTGGGAAGCGAGCAGAAACTGTACAGGAAGTAAAACCCGATGAGAAGAGGAGTGGGGAGAAGAAGTAACACCACCCAGGTAGGACTCCCCTGACCTACCTAGGCTCTGGAGTTTCCCGGCTTCAGAGGACAGGAAGAGGCAAAGTGAGATTTGCCCCGCAGTATAAACACAGTTTTTCTTGTAGAGGGAGATGAGCACGGCCAACCTGCATGGGCTCTTCGGTGGAAGTATCGGATGGCACCGGAGTAGCAGGCAGAGGAGGAAGATACGGCTTCTGGAAGCGTGGAGCCAAGGTAGGATGAATCTTCCTAGCGCGTTCCTTTTCAAGGAGATGCTCTCTCTGACGCGTGTCCACCTTCACAGCCAAGGCTATGAGTTCCTCCCAGTGAATGGGCAAGTCACGTGAAACCAGATCGTCCTTTATGCGAGTGGAGAGGCCATTGTAGAATGCTGCATGATATGCTTCATTGTTCCAACCCGTCTCAGCTACCAAGGTACGGAATTCTATGGCATACTCAGGAACGGATCGAATGCCTTGGCGAATTTGCAGCAGACGGGAAGACGCAGATGCAGCACGGCAAGGAGCATCAAACACTGTACGCAGGTTCAGGATGAAGGCACCCGCATTATCAATAGAAGGATCACGTCTTTCCCAAAGTGGCGATGCCCACTCTAAGGCCTTCCCGGTCAGGCGAGATATGATATAGCCCACTTAAGCTACTGAACTGGCTGGTAGCAGGGTAAACTGGATCTCACACTGTTTAAGAAAACCCCTGCAAGCAGTCGGATTCCCATCATAAAGAGGAGGTGCCGAAACATGAGGCTCAGGTGCACGTGCAGATAGCTCAGGAAGGGCTACTGGAACTGGAGTTGGAGTTGGTGTGCGCTGGGCCGAAGTCAGGGTCGACAGTTTATCCAGGATAGCGGTGAGCGCCAGACCGAAATTAGCTTGCTGAGTCTTAAAGAAATCCATGCGCTCACCCAGACAGGATAGGACTCGGCTAACATCGAACTGAGATCCCTCAGTCGGGTCCATGGCCCGATTATACTGTAATGGCGAAGGCTCCGTTGATGTAGCGGACCAAGGCGGAAGCAACAGTCCGTAAACCAGTCCAAGGTATAAGGTACAGACAAGGATTAGGAGGTAAAACGTAGTGGAAGTCCAGGCAATGGTCAGGTACAGGCAGGGAAGAATCGTAAGTCCAGGAACAGAGCAGGGTCATACACAAACAGGATCCGAAGATAAACAGTAGGCGCACCCAGGAACAGCAAATGTGAACCTATAATCGGGCACCAGTCAGAGTCCAGAGCTTCCTTAAATAGGCCCCCAATGGCGCCAAAGCGGATGACGTCAAGACACGCCCCTTCCGACGCGCGGAGACTTTGACGCGCGCCGACTTTGACGCGTGGAGACTTTGACGCCGGCAGAGGTTTAACAGGAACCCTTACATAAACTTGATTTAATCAGATTGCACAAAAACTCCATAAAATTGAGAAAAAGTCAGTAAACCCAGTGCAGACCACAAAAACTTACTGTACATTGGACCTTGATAGGTCTGAGGTGGAGGATTTTCGGATTCAGGCTTTTTGCAGTACAATAAATCCCCCCAAAAATCTATTTTTTTCCTCTAAAAATTCAACATTCTCTAATAAAAAAAATGTAATTTTTCAAGATTTTAACATTCAGATTTTAATAAATAACCCCTTAACATAGCATATGGTGATTTGGATACAAACAAGGACATAGGTGGCCAGTATTTCATGAACTATTCTTTTCAATAAATAGTTCATTAGACAATGTACTTATTTTAAAATGCATAATTGCTTGAAATTGAGCAGCCATAAAGCATTTTGCTTAAGGACAGACCTTAGGCTGCTTCTTTCTCTTAACATGTAGCCACGAAGGAGTAACTACTGATGTCAGATTTAATGATGATAAATATTATTATCTTGAAAGTGCTCAGTGGTTTTGATGGTTAGCTGTGACAAGAATCATTTCTCAATACTAGCCTCTAGAAAATGCATTTATCTAAAGAGAGTGCCATATTTATCTTAGACCAATGACTTACAAGCTGACTTTGTTGTGGGAAGAATAAGGTATGTATTTTAATTTGTTGTGTTAAATTCAGTGATGAATGACACAAATAAGGTTTTTTCTCTCATCCGTAAAGATAATTTATTGGGCTTCAGTCAAAATTTTGGTATGATAATCTGTAATTATTAAGGCAGTTAGTTGCAAATATAATTAGCCCTGTTTCATGTTCTATTCTGCTCTCTCTTACCATTAAGTAGCTTTTACCTTTTTTAATCTCTCTCTCTCTTTGCTGTGCAATATTCATAGAAGCAAACAAGCAAAAAATATATATTTGTATATATTATACCTTCATAGACCCTGTTTAGCCAAAACCTAAAGGACATATAGTATACTTTAGCAATTTGAACACTCTAACCCAGTGATCCCCAACCAGTAGCTCGTGAGCAACATGTTGCTCTCCAACCCCTTGGATGTTGCTCTCAGGGTCCTCAAAGCAGGTGCTTATTTTTGAATTCCAAGCTTGAAAGCAATTTTTAATTGCATGAAAACTAAGTATAGTGCCAAGTGGAGCCTTTTGTGTGCTTCCAGTCCACACAGGGGCTACCAAATAACCAATCACAGCCCTTATTTGGCACCCCAAGGAACGTTTTCATGCTTGTGTTGCTCTCAAACTCTTTGCACATTTGAATGTGGCTCACGGGTAAAAAAAAGGTTGGGGACCGTTGCTCTAACCCATTGGAAACCAAAGCCAAATTAATTCAGTTGAAAGCCCAAGGCAAAACAGATATTTTAAAATAACTATTATCACTCCAAGCATGTAATGCTTATGACCCTCTGATATTAACCAGCATGCAAATGTTTGGAAGGCCTGAAATGTTGACCTTGATAATACTATCACCAGGGTTCAGAATAATGGGGTCAAATAATTAAAGTTTTTTTTCCTAAGACATTCATTTTTTACTGTTCATATTTGTACAAAATTTAACTGCTCTTATATTTAAGCACATTTTAAAGAATGTATCACTTTTGATTTAATTATTCAGCCTGCCCTTAATTATTCAGCCTGTGTATATACACAACCCTAAACACTAGTCTCGGGCATCAAGGTCACAGGCCACAACACAGTACAGTAATATAATATAACTGTACAGTAATATAATTAAAATACTCCATGCTCTCTGTGGCGTACACAAAGTCGCATGACTACTATTCATTTTTAATAAACCACAGAATCTAGGGGTATTTTGTATGACTGGAATCCAATGGCATTTAAAATATGCTGCTTCATGGCAAAGGATGCCCAATACGAGAAGATGAGCGTGTAGTGTTTGTGTTTGAAACAGCAAGATTAAACAGTAATAGATTAGTGAAGTACATTTGTGGTTGTTTTTCAGCATGCAGTAATTATATCTAGTAATATATTCTATGTATAAAAAAATAGTCCTGTCCTATTGCATACCCTTTCCAGGATATATCTGAAAGTGTTTTGGTGGTTCTCAAAATACATTTGGTTAGGATTAGAAAAATTACATTTCTGTACATGAAAAAATGTCTGGATTTACTGCAAAAAAGTGACTCAGAGTTAAATGAAAGGTCAAGAGCTGTTCAGTTTTATGGTAAAATAAATAAATACTAAGAGTAATCAGGATGTTACTAAAAAAAACAATTCTGACAGAGGCAATGAATTGTTTTTATCTAATTGCAGTTAATGTTCTTTTTAGAACTTTCTTGCACTTTTGTTAAAGATTGCCCTTAAGCTTTGACAAGATAAATGTAGGTACTTATTTATGTCTTTTGGATATTGGATTTTCTTGCTTTCTGGCAGCTCCATAAATTTAGTATTATATTAGTAGGAACAATCATCAGAGTCTGGATTTAGAATGCATAATAGAAATGAAAAGTTGTAAAAATATACTCCCAAACAATTTAGGTTTATTTAAATATTAAGGAGGTTATATATCCAAATTTGTCTGAGCTTTTAAATAAAAAAAGTCAGACCAAACTAGAATCCACGATTTGCCCTTATTTATCAATAAAAAAAACTTGAAAAAATAATATTGAGAAAAAATTAAACTTTTTCAGAACGTTGCACCACAACTGCCACTTTTTCCTATTGTTGCATGAAAACTACAACTTTTTTGTATCGTTGCATGAAAAAGCAGAACTTTTTCGGATTTAATGCCCGAAAAGTCAGAATTTTTTTTTAAATCGCTGCAAAACCCAAAATGTTCATATTATTGTGGGAAACCCAGTGTAGACAATAATATCTTCATGTTGCAAATGAACCTCTGCCATTGACTTCTACAGGACCTCGACAGGTTGAAGATGGAGTATTTTCGGATTCTGACTTTATGCAGCCTCAGGGTATAATAAATCTCAAAATCTTTTTTTAGTAGTATAGGCTACAGGTTTCTGTGCTGTACTATATTGTCCCCTTCAAGAAAATCTTCAGAGGGGCCCAACGCACTCTGATCCCCATCCTCCCACCCACTTCCAATCCTGCCTCTGCCCCACCCTTATCCTAGCTCTGCCCACCCAGAATCCACCCACATCACTCCCCAACTCCGCCTACTCCTGCCTGATTTTCTTTCCCCTTCCTTGTCGGTAAGAGAGCTCGGCTGGGGAGGAGGGTTTATTTATTGGCTAAAGAGGAAGAAGACCCCACAGTCTAGTCTCCCCTGTTCCCAGGCCTCACTGCTTTCTCTATAGTTATGCCACTGATTATGGCTTTTTTATTCAGTGTTTTTATTATTTTAGCAGATTAGCAATACAGTATTTCTGTTCCTGTGAATACAAACAACAGACAGTGTCAGTGACTATACTGTAATATTATAACTAATAGGTCAAAGCCTGAGCCTGAGAGGTATATTTGCTCGGAAATACAAACTTAAAAATAACATGTACATACTGTCAGCCAACCAGGAATTACTTTACACAGATTTGCATTATTTTTTATTTCTGATCAGCTTGTGGACTGCCACAGAAATGGCAGTTTCTTCAGAGTTCTGATAAGAACAACCTTTGGGTTTGCTTGTTAGAAAAGAGTACACATTGACCTTTAGAGCCTTGACAGGCTCTCCTTTTCTTCCACACCCTGAAAAGAGTGCACTGTGCTAAAAATGAGGGTTACCTTTTTATTTTCTACATGCATTGATGTCAAGCATCTTGTAGAATCATACTTGTTTGCCTGCACTTCCTGTTGCTACAGGTTGTTCTTCCAGTGCTACTAATTGGGATGGATATTCCACCCACAACCTAAAATGGCAGAGTAGGCAGATGCTACTCCAACCTATGGTTAAGGGGGTTATTTACCAAAACTAAAATTTATCATAATTTTATTAAACCAAGCTATTTATGCAAGCTATGTGTCTCCAGTGCTATAAAGTAATCCAGATGTGGCTGAGTGGCATGCCTCCCTAGGCCAGGGCCTTGCAACAAATTCTGCCCTGAGTTTATGACTATTGTTCATGAGGGTATTTACATATAGCGATATTTGGGTACAGCTCTACCAATAAACTGGTAATGCACTGAAATAGCATGAGAACCAAAATAATGAATGCGGATATCCTGGTGACAAAAATCATTACAAGACGTGTGCTGTCAGTGGTCATCTCAAGAAGCAAGTACCTTACATCAAAATCACAGTTACTACCTAAGGGTTTCCTTGTTTGTAGATAAAAGATCTGTTTTGTTTCTAATCAGAGTGATGTTTAAGTTGTGTTCCCTCCCCTTACAGTATTCCGCTCACCACTTTATCAATTCCAATAACCAAAAGTTTTGTAACATTTACTCCATTGCAAGACTTAAAGTATTCAGCTACAGGAGGCTACAGTCTGGAGTCTGGATTTCCTTTTTTGATATCTAGGATGTGATTTGGCAGGAGGTCTGACCAACATATTAAGTATGACAAGAATTCCAGTAAGTTAACCACAGTGGCTGTATTACAATTAATATACCACTTAATGTTATACTCTTTATTAGTGATATGTGATTGAAAGGTTTTGGTTTTTTGACGGATGTACTAGTAAGACATTTTCTGGCCCTGCATTTAAACATAAACATTTTCAGCCAGTTAGATCTCTTTGTTACAGGGGCTTGGACAAGGCTAGGGGCCAATTAATCTACCAAAAATGTCTTAATATTATTAAAGGCGAAGGATAGTTATAACCCTCTTGGGAGTGTCAAATGTTAGACACCCCCAAGTGAATTTATTTACCTATTTGAAACCCCAAGCTTGTGCTGCTATCAGCAGAAAATGGCACCAGCACGGGGTTATTCCAGCGAGCACCATGGAGTAATCCATTTTTGGCTTCTTTCTTCTTGTAGCTGCGTATGCGCATCCAGACGCATTGGGGGTGCCTAACACGACTAAGACTTTCCTTCTTTAAATTTATCATTCATGTTTACAATCTAAAGAAAGTGGTTGGGTATATACAGAGAATATAAGAAATCTAGCGTCAGTGCAATTATTTAAACATAGAATAAAATATGGTGGATAGTAGTGCTTTTTAAACAAAAAAATGACATATTATTAATATATTATTAATATATCTTTGTTCAAATTAAAGTTAATATGTTGATCCAGATTCAATCAAACCAGTTCCTAGTTACTTGTTTCCTAGAAAATGTGCAGCTGCATTGTATCTGCCAGTACAAGTGCTTCATTTAATCATGAATTTCATGACTGTCATTATAACAACCCGAAATTTGTTTTCCATTTTAAATTTAAATGGAACCTCCATTCTTGAAATATCAAGGGATAACCTTTCATCCACTGGTAACATCTAGAAAAACTAGCAAATAAGGTACAAAAGATATTCCCCTTATTACTGTATATAGTTATTGTAACCCCTTGAAAAGCCTATTCTCTCTTGGCCTTGTGACATCTCCCTGTTCTGGTTTACCTCCTACCTTTCAAATCAACTTTGTAGTGTTTCCAACAATGGAGTCTCATCTTCCATCTCACTTGTTTTTGTTAAGGTTTCTTGTGATTGGTACCTTCTAATTCTCTACTTATACTTATACTCCCTCCCTTGGTAAGGGATGATACTTAACAATATTCTCTCTTCTCCTAATCTCAGCCAAGGTCTTTTAACATATGTCTCTTTTATTAAATAAAATATTGATTGAGGCGTGACTGCCAGCTCAATGTGAGAGGAGGTGTTTAAGATCAATTCCTTTACTTGGGCCTATTTGTGACAAATAATAGCCAAAAAGCTACGCTACCACAGATCCTACATCTCAAGACCAGCATCCACTGCCCGAAATGACACTTATGGGGAAACAAAGCTCAGAGGAGGGCGGAAGATGCAGCAGCAAAACTTGAAAGATATGCCCATGAGGGAAAACAAAATGGTGCTGACTCTCCTACGATGCATAATTACATATATATGGTTACATAGTTAAATTGGGTTGAAAAAAGACAAAGAACATCAAGTTCAACCCCTCCAAATTAAAACCCAGCATACATACACACACACACACACACACACACACCCCTACACTCTTTCACACAAACCATATATGCCCATAGCTATACTACAGATGAAGCCACTTTGGATTGTGTTTGACACAGAATAACTAAACATGGACATCTCACTTTTCCCATTTAAAAAAGAAAATTGCATCACAGCATCTAATTAAAGTGTTCATCATTGTAAACAATGGTGCTTTGGTAAGCTAATGAAAAGTTTATTAAATGCATTAAATGAGTTAAGATGACTTTAGATAACACAGTTTCTTCAATTAACCCTGAGTCACAACGCATTTAACACACAAATCCAAGTGGCTGCATCTGTAACAGTAGAGTTTAGTATAAAAATAGCCTTTGATATTATGTCTGTCTACAAAATCATCCAAGCCCCTTTAGAAAGCATCACAACATCAATCAGCAGTGCATTCCACAACCTCACTTTCCTCACTGTGAAGAACCAACAGGAAGACTCTCCAGCAGCCAATGGCTCCAGTCCATCACCAAAGCCGACTCTGACAGATATGCTCCAAGGTGTTCAAGGTAAAGGTGGAGCTGTCTATCTTTCAGCATGATATGCAAAAGATACTTGAGTGGGTCGCAGCAATGGAATAACACGTGAGTGATCTGGGGGATGCAAGCAGACCACTCCTAGTACAGATGGGGACATTCAGGCGGCAGTGCAAACCTGGCAAAACAAAGTTGATGACCTAGAAAACCAGCTAAGGCATAACAACATATGACTGCTGCGATTCATAGAGCTCTAATGAAAAAGCACACAGAGTCCCTATGCGCCCACCATCACCAGATGTACCTGCTCGCCCATTAAATGCCAGACTACTTAACGCTAGAGACAGGGACAATATACTACTACTGGCACAGAAAAAGGGGTAACTACCGTTTGATAATGTGAACATAGCCATATATCCAGACTATTCCCAGAAGGTACAAAAGCAACAAGCCAAGTTCACAGATATAAAAAGACACTAAAGAAGCAAAAATTCCATACACCATGCTATACCCTGCCAAGTCCGTTTTTCACCACCCCGCAACATGGCTCCACACACATAAGCCTCATCGTGAACAAGTCAGTGAAGGTGCACACTAAGATGGGAAGGTACTCAAGCACTCAACTTTACATTGCTGTGTCTAACAACAGACAGTACCCAAGAATTTGGATACAAACATCTTGGAATGGCTTTCACTGCTAAGAGACATGCTGCTGCTTTAATGCTGTTTCTACCATAATTGGTTGCATAGTATGTACACCGATTTCT
The DNA here is from genome assembly GCA_024363595.1 of Xenopus borealis. Lineage (NCBI taxonomy): Eukaryota > Metazoa > Chordata > Amphibia > Anura > Pipidae > Xenopus > Xenopus borealis. The sequence continues at coordinate 69,770,972 of CM044441.1, forward strand.
CAGTCGGCTACAGGCTCTTTGCTAGGGATGGGCTGCACCTCAATGATGATGGT
>CM044441.1:69781189-69801012 GCA_024363595.1 Xenopus borealis
TGATTTTTTGGACAGACATAATATCAAAGGCTATTTTGATACTAAACTCTACAGTTTAGTTTGTGTTTGAAAGAGTGGAGATGTGTGTGTGTATGTTTGCTCGGTTTTTAATTTGGAGGGGTTGAACTTGATGGACTCGGTCTTTTTTCAACCCAATTTAACTATGTAACTATGTAACTACATCAACTTATATTAGGTACCTCACACAGCTGTTCATTAAAAGGCCATTAAACAGGGCACACCAAAATGTAGTGCAAAATGCCCGTATGAAAGAATCAAGACTGCACAATGTTTTCAAGTTACAGGTCACTGCACAAACCCTGCTATGGTCTAACTATTGGTTTCCAGGTATTGCAAGACTGAGGAAAAAGCAGGTCTGGGAAAATTGTGGTTTTCATAATATTGATGATGTATGGGAACAGGGAGAAATGATCAAATTTGACACCCCTAAGCAAGGTTTTCAACTACCCAACAATAAATGGCTGCAATACTTACAAGTGAAAACAAACTTAGTAATGCAGCACAAAAAACAGCCAATCCAGACATCCCAAAATCTAATTCTAGAACAAGTAATGCAAGGTTCCTGTAAAGGCCTTATAAAACATATAAAGATACAGCTCTTCATGACAAACTTTTCAACAAGCCACTGGGAAAATTGAGGGGGAAATGGTAAACTGACCTGGGACCTATAGACAATGACAACTGGGAAGAGCTTCTAGATTGCCCACTTAAAGCTTCCCTTAATTGTAGGGATAGAATAATACAATTATACTTTGACCACAGAACATACCATACCCATCAGATATTCTCTCAACTTCTTCTAAATGTCCTAGATGTCAGATGTCAGAAAATGCTACACTGCTTCATATGGTGTAGGGTGCTGCCCTGACCTCATATTGGACTAAGCTCCTTGATAAGCTAGACTCCTTAAAGGGAAAATCCCAAGAACCCCATGAGCACGTCTGCTGCATGTAGGGCTTAAAGAATTGTACACACAATATCAAAGTATGCTAATAATGGAATGTTTATTTCTAGTGAAAAAACTAATAACAAGAAGGTGGAAAAAGTCACTACCTCCCACAAATGTACAATGGCTGTCCGAAGCACCTATGCACATTTGGAAAATTTAATATACAAATCTAAAGGTCGACTAAACCATTCCTAGGCTAGGCTATAACAATGTTGCAAATGTGATTTATAATAAAAAAGGTTATGTGTTCCTATGATCTGTACAATGTGAAACCTCTCATTGTAATACAATACTGTAAGCATTAAGATGACATTTATACAGTATGTGCTGACTCTACTTTTATATTCAATAGACTTGCCTGAATTGAAAACAAAAACCATTGATTGACACAATAAGGATTCCAGTTCTAGAACTCTTTGCATAGCATCTTGTGTTTGTAAACGTTGTAGCACAACATAAACTCTAGAAAGTATACAAAAGACAAAGAACATAGAAATCAAATGTTAGGTGGAGCAAATTAATACTATTCAATGGATGACAGGCAATAAACAACATCTAAATACATGTTATTAATAAAAATGATAATAATAATAACAATAACATAGAATTAAAACATTTCAAGTTAAGAATGGGGCTTGGAAACAATATCACAATTCTACTACAAGTAGTGGTGTGTGCAATATATGATGACTTTTTTGAAACATGGTTACTAATATTCAACCTTGTACTTTGTTTAGGAAGAAAAGTATATGGCAAAGAGTCGGTAAGAATAGAGAAGATGTGGATTAAATGGATTACTGGTAAGTGTGAGGCTTAGTAGATAAAACCAGCGGATGTGAGAGATAAAGCAAATTCATTCTAGATATGAGCTATAAATTACCTCATATTAATGAAGAGGTCCAGCTCCTAAGATAGATAGAAAAGACTGCACAATTGATTCAAGTCTTAGTCATGGGGTTTTAATTATCTGTGGACTGACTTGTTCAATTAACTGATGAAAAATCATAGGGAAACATGATTAATGTTGCTGCAAGAGCTTTTAATTTGTTAGACAGATGTTAACTGTTCCTGTACCACTGTGTATAGCACCCATAGCTTAACCCATAACACAAAAACATGAAATCTGTGTAGCTGACATGGTGGAGCTTTGCTATTTTGCAATCTATAGATCTCATGGATGTCGCAAATTCATGGATGTCGCCTTTCTTTCTACTAGAAATTTGCGAAATTTTGCCGAAGCGAAACTCCCCAGATTCACCCATCACTAAAAACTAGCAAAAACTCTAGAGCATTTTTTTGTCCCTGCGGAAAGCAAATATAAGTTAGCAGATTTATGTAGATAAAGAGTAGGGAAAGGACAGAGCGGTAATAAACAACACAGGGAGACTGTAGTGTTCATTTTAAAAGACAGCACTAGATGTAATTTTTTTCTTTTAAGCACCCCTGTCCACCCCCCTCCCCGGATATGTTGCCTCGTACACTGGCCCTTATGTTATATAGAAAATATATAACTGATCGAAGATAAACAGTGATGTCAATCACTTGGCAATTATCAGTGTCAAGTACGGACAGAGGGATAGAATTATATTTTATTAACTCTGGTATTAACAATGTATAACATAACAACTTTTAAATTATGTTTTTGAGAGAATTCCTGGTTGCCCAATGGGCTGGCAGACATTCCCACCACACTCCCTGTGGGAATGGCCAGAGCGTAGTCCTCTTCTACGCACTGGGTTCAACGCACACGTCTATGTGCGTTCGTCCTTTCACTCCAACGTGCCTTGTGACGTCATTGCAATTGGCGTGAAGTTCTAATATTTAAAGGGATTGCGGGCAAAAACTCATTGCGCAATGTAGGTCTATCTTCATAGTTCCTGGGTGCGTTTATACAGTATATTGTCTGATTCTTGCTCTTGACCCTGCCTGTCCACGACCTTCTCTTGCTTGCTGCCTGACTTGACCCTAGCCTGTTCTTGTCCTGGATTCTGATTGTGTACCACGTTCCTGTTTGGTTATTGACCCCGGCCTGGGACTACGCTTTTGTCTCCTGCATTTTGCTTCTCCTGATTGGTAGTGACCCAGCCTGTCCCTTAACTGCTTCTTGTTCTCCATTCCTGTTGCAAACATACAGTTCCCTTGCCTGCACAGAACTCTCTTCTTGGTCCTCATGGGCAAAAACTCAAAGAAATTGAGTGATTTGGGAAAAAAGTCCCAAAAAATTGAGCAATTCAGGTTTTTGCTTTTATTAATAAATAAGGTCAAATCAAACATGGGGGTTTCGTTTTTTTTATGAAATATGCGATAAATGTGATAAATTATGATTCTAGTAAATAACCCCCTGCATGTGTTGTCTTTGTAGAGTTAGCAATTAAATATACGATTTAAATGATTTGTATATTTTACACAGTGTTCCAGCTTTGTTGGAAATGTGGTTGTATTATTATTTTATTAACATCATTTCACTATCAACACTTTTATAGAATTCAGTTTCAATATAAGCAAAATGTTCAAATTCTTAAGAAACAGACCCAGCAGTAAATTGAATTTACATATTCACAGGGGAATGAGAAATATAAAATACAGCTAAAGTTTATTGCTATAAATCCTGCACAAAGTTATTCAAGAAAGCCATTCAACATGTCAGACAAGCAGACATGACATCTGCAATATCAATTCTTAAACACAGTCTAGCTTTCCAGGGCAACCATATCGTGGACAAAAAGCATTGTCCACTAGGACACGTCCTGATGTTTTAGATATTAGCTGCAAATTTGAGGATTATGATTAACTGGGGGTATTATGATTAATCAGTATATATTTTAAGATCCAAAAATAAGAATTAATTTACATCTATCCAAGCAGCCAGAATAAAAAGACATAGGGTGTTATTTATCATAGTCTGAATTTATCTCAACATTTCCAGTCACAAACTCCGATCTAATCCACACAGGTGTTTATGCTTATTTATTATTACTTTTCCCGAAAAATTACTTTGCTGGAAAAAATTAGATTTTCATGATTATTTTGTGTTTTTCACCAGAAAACTCTGATTTCTTATGCTTTTTTTTACCTGAAAACTCAGAAAACCTCCGGTATTGCACAAAACCCAGCACACATAAAAATATCTTTGGGACTTCTCCCATTGACTTATATTCAATATTGACGGGTCTGAGATGCCGGATTTTCCATCCTCTGGGTTTAATAAATTCTGAACAATTCGTGATTTTTAAAAAGTCCAATTTTATTTTAAAAAAATCACAAATTTGTCGGGATTTTTGTATTCGTAGTTCAGTACATAACCCCCTTAATAATGCATATATGCAGTATATATGTATATTGTATAAACAGTATCTCAGAATTAAAGGAGCACTCATTACATTTAAAAAAAAGAAAACTTAATTAAAGTTGTTTTCAGATCCACACTGGGAGACTTTCTCGAGAAGGTCAAAACCACACAATGGTTCCACTAAACTATATACCCTATTTGTTTGCAAAAAATTGTGTGACAACACGCGAGGTAATAAGAATACAAATCCAAATAAAATATTTCTATTCTGATCAATTCCACATCAATTCCCTCCATTGACTACACAAAGGGGCAGATTTACGAATTTCACGGGAAATGATTGAAGTTCGATCAGATTCGATCAAACAACGATCGTACAAATTATAGAATCATATATTCGATAATTCGATCATTCGATGATCGAAGGAATCAAAATTTTAAAGTTATTTGACTGCCTACTTCGGCAGATTGAACCTACCGAATTGCAATAGAAGCCTATGGGAAGCTTCAGAGACTTAGTTCTGCTCGAATACCATTCATGCGATCGGAGCGTTCGATCATTCAAATCGTACGAATTTTTCGGACTCTTGAAGGAAATTTCACGATTTTTTGTGAAATCGAACGATTGGTATCCAATCATATGAATTCATCGAGAAATCGGATATCGAACAAAATGATAGCCTAAAACAATTCGATGGTCGAATGCTTATGAAATTACGAATTTGGTCGAGCTTTTTTCTGGGAATAATAGTAAATTTGCCCCAAACTGTTCCTGCTACAACTTCCCAACTTGCTGCACACATCACTGCTCCTCAGACCAATTTCAGCATTTATCATGCTTCATGATCATTTTTGGCACAAGGGACTAGTAGTGATAGAGATTATTGATGAGAAGGAGAATTTTATCTTAGTAAAAACTTCCTTGTAACTTTCCATTGAGCTAATACAGAGTAAGGTTTACTAACCAAGTGACTAACGATGGCAATTCTCAAGCGCTACCGCCTGCAGGGACTTTCAATTCACTAACAGGCGCAGACGTTACTTTGCTAGCAAAAGAGATAGATAATATCGGTCATTCACACTCTATCGCCAGCTGATTTTTCGCTCTGGCGAATGGACATTACTCCGCAAATTAAAAAACGTTACCTCTTTTGCCAGACTTGCTTTTGCGCGCTCAGACCAGACGAAGTGCAATGGAATGCATAGATCTTCCTCAATCCTCTGTATCATATTCAATGAGTGTAAAAAGCATCAAAGTTTAAAAAACGCTATGTCTTTTCATTTTTTTCAGGATGATAGACTGCAAAAGTCCTTAAAAAATACTTTTGTGTAACTGGTTTCCACCATACATTTTCTAACATATGGAACATTTACTATACAGTGGGCTCATGTGTAGGCCTTTATAATAACGGTATTGGCTTTATTAAGGTTCCCTGGACATGTGTAAGTCACAGTGGAAATGGAATGTATTTGCTGCAATAGATAACATAAAGACATCCATTCAACTTTAATTTCCCGCTTTATGCAAATTAATCTGAGCATAGGACTCTAGTGAATTTGTGCTAGGCATAAATGAGCACTAGCTCATCTTCTCTTTTATTTTCTCGCATTGCCAAAGTAACGCAAGCGGAAATTCACCAGTGTCTGTCGGCCGGGACAAAACTAAATTTTTGTAAATTACCGGATTTTCGCCTGACGGAGTATTGCGCTTGGTGCGAAGGAGACGCTGGCGAATTTTCACTGGTTAGTAAATCTGCCTCCAAGTATGTTTCATCAAATGCCTCATTTTTATAAAGACAAGAGGTCCGCTGCACTCAACCCATTATTAATATATTTAGGACTAGGCATGGGCAAATTTTACCTGTTTCGCTTCGCCAAAAAGTCACAGCAGGTGAAATGTCGCAGAAACCCATTAAAGTCTATGGGTGTCAAAATTTTTCTGACGCACATTTTTTATGCTCGATGCCATTCAAGTCTATGGGGCAAATTCACTAAAGTGCGGAAATTCGCTAGTGATGCCTTTGCCACAATTTGCCGCACTTTGCCAGGTGAGTTTTTGGCAGTCTGCCACTAATTCACCAAAATGCGAGTAGTGAAAAGTAGCGAAGTTGTGCTACCGTTACTTCATCAGGCAAAGCGCATTTACGCTAGCGATGCCTAAGCGTGAACCTTTATTAACATTAATGGTTGATTAATTAATAAAAATATCAATAAAATATGCAGGATCTATGATTAAGCCTTCTGATAACCTGTTAAGGGCAGATTTATCAAAATTTAAGATTAGAGCTCACCACAAAGATATGCACTCACTTTCCATTCTTTACTATGGTATTTTTAGAATTGTATTTGTGATTGAGTGATTTTTTTTTTGTGGTGAGTTCTAATCTTACATTTTGATAATTCTGCCCCTAATAATAGAATTAGCATGATTACCACTGTACAAAATTTTAAATGTAGTTTCAAAAATACCCAGTTCAACAGAAATTCAACAGAAATCAGGGGGCCCCAAAACATTTGGTGCATAACCTTTAGGTACCAGGGATTCCAGGTATTACCGGGTGCCTGGACATGGCAGTAGTTTCCACTAGTAGGTTCTGTCCATCAATGCAACTAACTTGCACCTTGTGAATCAGAGGACAATGCTGTTGTTTAAAGGAGAACTAAACCCAAAAAATTAATATCGCAAGAAATTATATAATATACATATTTTTTATAATGACCTTATTGCATCAGCCTAAAGTTTCAGCTTCTCCAGATTAGCAAAGAAGAAAGGATTTCTTTGGCCTCTGGTATGGTAAACCTCTTTATGGGTAGAAAAGGTCGCCTGCTATTTGTCTATAATACCCTCTAATGTACTAGTAAAGTGTAATTATGTCCCCTCGCAAGGGCCTTTTTTTCCATCGAAAACAACCCCAACCTTGACAGTCTACCCTTATAATTTAAGGCTTCCATTCCTTTAACCAGTTTAGTTGCATATCTCTGTACTCTCTGTACCAGCTCATTTATATACCTCTTAAGGACTGGAGTCGAAAACTTACCAGAGACATATAAAGAGGCATAATTATGTTTTCAACCCTACTGTATTTGCTTTAGTAGCCACAGAATGACACTGCCCAGAATTAGACAACTTGTGAACTACAAATACCCTAGATCCTTGTCTTTAAGGAAACTCCCAAAACACTGCAATTTAGTGTATAATATGCATTTATATTATTTTTGCATAAGTGCATAACCTTGCATTTATCAACATTGAACCTCATTTTCCAGATTGCTGCCCGATTTTCCAACTCTGCAAAGTGGCAGCATCCTGCATGGAACCTATATTTCTACACAATTTAGTGCCCACCTCCAGGTCATTAATAAATAAGCTGAAAAGCAAAGGAGCTACTATAGAGTCCTGCGGTACTCCACTAACAACACTGGTCCAATAAGAAAATGTTCCATTTACAACAATTCTTTTTAGTCTATCTTTAGCCAGTTCTCTATCCAGGTAGAAATACTATTTAACCAGTAACCTACTGTGTGGCACTGTATCAAATGCTTTAGCAAATCACATTCGCTTCCAAATCCATAATCGAAGTCCCTACTCACCTTCTCATAAAAAGAATTTAAGTTAGTCTGTCAAGATAAAACTATGCTGGCACAAACTCATAGTATTTGAGGCTGAGAACTGGATCCCTTTTTAAATAGCGGCACCACATTAGCTATTAGCCAGTCCCTCTGCACCATGCCAGACCTTAATGAATCCTGAAAAATTAATTAATTTGGCAATCACAGAGCTAAGCTCAATAATTACCCTGGGATGAATACTATCTGGCCCCAGACCTTTGTTTATCTTAAAAAGTGCTTATGTGTGAACCATGCATCATTAGTTGTATTTCTAGAACTGGGACTATTAATAAGGAAACCTTTATTAACTGGTTCCTCATTTGTGTAGGCAGATAAAAAATATGAGTTCAGAATGAACCAGCTGACTCCCCTCTGATATTAAGGGTCTCACAACCTCCTGCTTAATTTTTTTTTACTATTAAAGAGATACTGACACCTGAAATTAAACTCTTTTTTACATCTAATATAATAATGTCTTTGAAAGCTACTTCTAACTTTGCCATAAAGTATTTGCATGATGCTTTTACATTACCTGTCTGATCCCCCATGTTCCTATATGAGGGGGCTGCTATATTTGTGCATCTGTTATCATTAGAAACTGTAACTGAGATGGGACTGTTAGGTTGGCAAAGTCAGAGTGTCAGAGCTTAGCAATTTCAAACAAACCTTTCAGCAAAAAATGATCAACATTAATGTACATTCATATGTTAAAATTCATTTTTTATTGTCATTATCACTTCAACATATTTAAAAAATCATTTTAGATTCTTTTTACTGCTTGCTGCAATATCCCTTTTCATTTTGATTTTAGCTTGCCTTGCTTTTTTGCATGATTTATTGGCCTCCTTGTACCTTATAAACGTTTAGCTTGTCCCAGCTAAATTGAAAGCCTTAAAAGTACATTTTTTCTTACCCAGCACAACACCAACAATTCCATTAAAACAAAAATTTTTCACTATGCAACAACGTTCCTTGCTTTCAAGGGGAATATACTGACGTATATTTATTAGGCAGCCTTTTAAAGACTTCCCATTTTTGGGAAAAGCATTTCCCAATTAATATGTTGCAGAGATGCCCTTATACTATCAAAGTTTGCACGTCTGAAATTTTTTGTTTTAGTTAGCCCCTTATATAATTGCCTCTGCAACAGAATCTCAAGGGAGACCATGTTATGATCAATATTCCCTAAATGCTCACCCACACAAATGAGAGATGAGTTCAGTATTATTAGTTATTACAAGATCCAAAAAAGAGTTATTCCTAGTAGGTTCTTGAACAAGCTGGAATAAAAAAGTTTTTCATCATATTTACAAACCTAGTAGCTTTGGCAATCCCATTACCCCAATCAATGTCTGGTTAGTTGAAGTTACCCATAGTAATAACCTGACTTAGTTGTTGCTGCTTCCATTTGTAAGAGTAGCTGGGCTTAATACTCCTCACTTATATGAGGTAGTTTATAGCATACACCAATGATAATTTTCTTTGTAACCTTTTGCCCAGTCATAATCTCTACCCAGAGGGATTCCACACCATAACCACTGCCAGCAATGGTTATTTATTTAGTGCATGGTTTTTTCAGGCTATACATACACACACACTTCTCTACCCTTTTTTATCCCTCTGTCCCTTCTAAAAAGGATGTAACCATCCATTTAAATTTACAGCCCAGTCATGTTTCATCCCACCAGGTCTCAGTGATACCAATTATATCCTAATTTTTAATGTATGCAATTTATTCTAGGTCTCCCATTTTACCAGACATTTGCCAGCAAACAGCGGAGGTTACTACTGTTACTTTTGAAATTGCATTACTTGGTGGAGAATTATATGTTAAGTTAGTATTAGTCTGTTTTCCTTGTAACAGAGGGACCTCCCTAGCTGGTACACTGTATGGCCTCTCACTCCTCCCCCATGACCCCTAACTACTCTCACTCTCCCGTCTACCCTAGCCTCCTCATAATTCTTCATCTCACCCACCCCCCTTGCCTGGTTTAAACACTACCAGCTTAACCTACCAGTTTAATTTCCTTTCTCTCTAGTTCGATAATAATAATGTTATTCTTTTTTTTTATTCTTTTATTTTTGATTATCAAAAACATAAACATTTGGTTGTGTGCACATTACACCAGTTTAAGAGGAATAAGATAGAAGCAGGTTATGAAAGTAGAGTAGTAGTAGAGGAAGTCCCTTTATAGCTCTCACTGCATTGAAAAACAAGTAATCTAGAATACCTTAGTGTCAGAGTTAGTGTCAGAGTTTAAGACCCAAAGCAGCCAAATGTCTATCAATTTGTCTTGGCATTCCCAGGCTATATATGCTTGTTTGTAGAGTGGTAAATCTGTATTAATATTTTTTTCCATGTCTCTATTGAGAGTAGAGTTGGTCTATTCCACTTGAGAACAATTAGTTTTTTGGTATAATATAAGAGTCTGGATAAACACTTTGCTTTCTGTGGAGATGACAATGCCTGTTGTTAGACCCAGTAGTGCAGTAGCCGGGTTAGGTTCAATTGGAAGTACCATAACTTTGGATATGAAAGCAAATACTTGTGTCCAATAGTCTTGGACCTTTGCGCAGGACCACGTCATGTAGTACCAGTTTCCAGGATCATATCCACATCTAAGGCAAGTTTTTGTTCTTGCTGAATTTAAGGAGTTGAGTCGTTTAGGCATCATATAGATGTGATGGATAAATTTCACTTGTATCAGTTTGTCCTTAGCTTACACTATTCGGTAGCATGAGAACCTGATAAACAGCAGAAAGAGGTTTCGGTAATGTTTCCAATTGAAGTTTAGTTTCTAGCAGAGTAGCATACAAGTTAGGGCCCATTGCTGTAAATTGGCTTATCACTGCATGCTTACGTTGATGGTATCTGAACTGTATGTTTGGAGTTAGTGGTTCTGTAATATGCAGTTGTTTGAATTGTATGAGCTGCTCTTCTGGGTATAAGTCTTGTATACGCTTAATTCCTAGTTGAGCCTAACCATTGGCAGTCCCAACAAGGGCTGTAGCCCAGGTTTTTGCCAGAGAGGAGTATGTGGGGAGTAGGACCATTCAATCTTAGACCGCAAAAGTTTCTGTGAAACTGCCCAAGCTTTAAGTGTGGTGTTCATTGATATGGTAATACCCTGGTGTGCCTCCCTTCCCCTATATGGAAAAGCTCAAAGTGCTTCCATTGAGCCCACAACTGATGCTTCTAGCCCAGTGGCTGGGTTAGAATACAATGAGTTGAACCACCCTCTTATTGCAACCAATAATACCAATAATACCAAGCAATACTTATAAAAATCTGGTACAGCCAGCCCACCTATGGTTGTAGATCTTTGTAATGAGCATATTCTAATTCTAAGGACTTTTTTGTTCCATAAAAATGAATATAACTGATTGAAAAAAGCTGTAGTTAGCCAGCACTGAACATTTCTGAAGCCATAAAAGAGTTTGGGTAAATATTTCATTTTTATAAGGTAAGCCCAGCCCAGGAGGGACAGTGGGAGTATTTCCAAATGTACTAGTTTGTTCTTCATGTCTACCACTATAGGGTCAAAATTATATAATTTGTACTCTTTGATCTCTCAGGTGACCAGTATTCCTAGATATAGGAGTTTGTCTACCCAGGTCAAGGGAGTATCCAGATCTGGGTATTTTTTTGCTTCCTTATTTATAGTGAACAGATTGGATTTATGCCAGTTTATTTTAATCCCCGAGTAACTACCATACTCTGTTATTATTTTGTAAAGCTGGTCCTGGGTTTTCTAGATATAGTAATATATCATCTGAGTAGAGAGATATTTTTTCTTGCAGATTACCTTTTTTTTGTCCTATGATGGTGACAGTATGGATGATTTCATCTAGCGGCTCTATAGCAAGGCAAAATAAGAATGGGGATAGTGGGCATCCCTGTATCATGTCACGTTTAAGCATTAGTTCGCATTTGGGCTGTTGGGGAGGTGTAATAGCGCTTGTATCCTTTTAATTAAACAAGGGCCAAAACCATACCACCTAAGAGCTTCCCACAGAAAGGCCCACTCTACTGAGTCGAATGCTTTCTTCTCATCTAATGATCCAATCAGCTGTCTTACATTAATATCTGTGGCCCTGGATGGGATGGATCCAGTTTTATCATAATGTACCAGTGTAGACATAAATGGTTTTAGATGGTTAGCTAATATCTTTGCTATTATCTTAAAGTCACTATTTATTAACAAAATGGGCCTTTGGGAGGCACACTATGACAAGTCTTTCCTGTTTTTGGGGATAATAACAATTAGGGCTTTGGACATGGACTCAGACAGAGTACCAGTTTCTCCTATTGTATTGAATTGTGATGTTAAGTGGGGTATTATTGCTCCTTCGTGTTTTCATAGATTTCGGAGGAAAACCTGTCCAGGCCAAGAGCTTTACCTGGTGGAAGATCTAGGATGGCTCTCCTTACCTCATCATTTGTTATTGTGGCATCCAGGGCTGTTTGAGAATCCATGCTCATGTATGACAACGTGACAGCTTCTAAATATTTTTGTATGTATTGGACAGTTTTGTTTATTTTGGAGGTGTATGGTGTACTTTAGTATTCCGTGTAGTTACCATCTTTCCTGAATGATCTCTTATGTTAGGTATAGTAGTAATTTGTTGGGTGTTCCTGGACAAAGTCACTAACATTTTCCCTGATTTATCACCAATGGCAAATACTCGATAAGCATGTGATAGTATCTGTTTTTGTGCTAACTCAGTGTCTGTTAAAGATAGGAACCTTTCTAATTGGAGCCAGTTATTCTTATTTGTTTCTGTGGGGTCTTTTAGGCATCCCAGAGTATGTGTTCTGGCGTTCTTCCCGGGTTGGTTTGCCAGTATTGAGCTATTTCATACTTACAGTGCCATTCCCAAGGTCACTAATGAAGAAATTAAATAAAAGTGGACCTTTACACAATCCTTTTGCCAGTTTCCTATACAGTATATGTGCACACAACATTGTCAAAATCAACACACCTTAGTTTAGAAAGCAGTTTTTGCTGCAGCCCTAGTGGTGACATACTGTCACAGTGAAGCAAAAGACTGTTACTGGAACACAAACTGCACAATATCCAACTTTTATGCATATAAACTAACCACTAGGGATATCCTGGAAATCAGAATGTGTGCAGAAACATTAACAACAGAACAGAAAAAAATATGTATAGGGGACAGTTTACTAATCATAATATTACCTTTATAGTTTTTTTTCATTGTAACAAGTTACACACAATTCCAGCATAACTGCAGCTGTGAGGTGGTGGTGATGTGCCTGGTGCAATTATTTTATGATGCATTATTGTATGTGTGCTTAAAGGGGTTGTTCACCTTTGAGTTAACTTTTAGTATGATTTAGAGAGTGATATTCTGAGACAATTTGCAATTGGTTTTCATTTTTTATTGTTTGTGGTTTTTGAGTTATTTAGCTTTATATTCAGCAGCTCTCTAGTTTGCAGTGTCAGCAATTTGGTTTCTAGGGTACAAATTACCCTAGCAACCCTGCATTGATTTGAATAAGAGACTGGAATATGAATAGGAGATGAATAGACTGAATAGAATGATAAGTAACAAAAAGTGGCAATAACAATACATTTGTAGCCTTACAGAACATTTGTTTTTAGATGGTGTCAGTGACCCCCATTTGAAAGCTGCAAAGAAATAGAAGAAAATTGCAAATCATTAAAAAACTATGAAAAATAAATAATGAAGACCAATTGAAAAGTTTCTTAGGATTGGCCCTTCTACGATATACTAAAAGTTAACTTGAAGGCGAACCACCCCTTTAAGCACAAATCAGATGCAATTATGTTGATAATGTTGATTTTTCAAATGTCTTTTATAAAGCTCTGTGCCAAAATGTGACTTATTATTTAGGTGTAAATTCACTGCATGTGTGTTGTGACCAACTATTGCTACATGCTGGCATTTACTACTAGGCAGATAGCTGGTGGACATTGCCAATGTCAACTCTAGGACATTAGGGGGTTTATTTATCAATCAAGTTTGTGAGGTTTTCTACCTTGAATAAACTCACAATTTGAAAGATTTCTTATTTATGAAGTAAACCCACATGTAAAAACTAGATTGAATGAACTCAGGGGAAAAAAACTAAATACCTCAAATTCATCAAGTTATAGGCTAAAAAACCTTGAATACCTTCAAATAGTTCAAGGGACCTCTGCCAGTGACTTCTATATGACCTCAACAGGTTTTAGCTGGACTTATAAAAAGCCATTGGTGCCTGGGCCCCCCATTAAAAGTTTAATTAAAAAAAAAAATGGTGGTCAGGACCCCCTTTGGCTCCAGGGCCCTCATAAAATGTTTTAAAATCATTGGTGGTCAGGCCCCCCTTAAGTAAAAAAGTTGGTGCCAGGGCCCCATAAAAGTTTTTTTTAAAGAAAAACATTGGCACAAGGGCCCCACATGTTAAAAAGAAACATTGAGACTCCAGAGAATATTTAAAAAAAAATTGATAGCAGGGGCCTATAGAGTATTAAAATAATACATTGGTCTCCAGGGGTTTAATAAAATTAAAAAAAACATTGATGTTCAGTAGAACAGGACTTCAACTTCGCCTCCTTTTTGGTTTTGGGTCTTTTCATGGCTTCGGGACTTCAACTTTGGCTCCTTTCATGGCTTTCGATCTTTTAGCAGCTTCAGGACTTCAACTTCTGCTCCTTTCATGGCTTTGGGTTTTGTTGCAGCTTTGGAACGTCAATTTCGGCTCCTTTCGTGGCCTTTAGGGATGGGCAATTTATTCAGCAGCCGCAAATTCGCGGCGAATTTCCGCCATTTGCAAAACACCTGCAAAAATTCGCCTGACAAAAAGGAAAAAACGAGATGCGCGACGAAAATGACGAGCTGATCATATAGATTATTCATTAACCTGTTAGCATTTTTGATCTTGACTACTTCATTACTCCATTCAATGTCTGGATTATTGAAGTCATCCATAATAACAGCTTGAATTCATGGGCTAGCCTTTTCCATTTGTAAAAGTAGCTAGGCTTCTTTCTTCTAACTTTTATTCTGCATTTTGTCACAATCACATTAATAACCTATGTTCTGTTAAAATCTCTACCCGTAGGGCTTCCACACACCTCAATGCTATTCTTGGCAATTTCTGTATTACATGGCTTAAATTCTGACTTTACATAAAAACAAACTCCTCCACCTATTATAATCCCTCTGTCCTTCCTGAAAAAGGTGTAATATCTACACAGTATTCATTTCACCAAGTCTCAGTCTTACCAATTAAATCAAAAATATTTCTAAATATTTCTTACACCAAGACTTAAATAATCATAAATGTAATTCCCTAATCTCCCACTGTCTTCCTAAAATTGCACAAGGCACAGGCAAAATTTCCAAAAACACCTTTCCTTAAGCTTAGATCCTAGATTCCAGAACCTATTTTTACGGTTTACCATATGACAGTACTTTTGTCATTAGTACCAATATGTACTAAGACAGCTGGGTCATGCCCAGTCCCTGTGTCAAACACTTGCACCCAGCACAGAAAGACAACAAACTGTTTGATTACATCAATCCTGATGACAGATTAACCTAGGTGCTTTCCTTATTATTGAATCCTCTATAACCTAATCTCTCTAGGAATAACCCTGCTTTCCTCCCCACCGAATCTTGCAAATCTGTTGAAAAGCACAAGCCTCAGCCTCTCTGTAAAATACTCCACTAAAGATTGTAATTTGAATTCTATTGACAATTTGAATTTGAATAGAATTTGAATTCACCACAGAAGTAAGAACTTTGAGTGTTCAAAATATGCATACCTATGGCAAACTGTGCATTAAGTCAGATCTGATATCTTGGTAGCACTTTTCATCCCGGGTTCTGGTGCACATAACAAGAAACAAATAGAAGTTAGAAACATTTAACATTTTAGTAAAAGAAAACTTAGGTGCTTATTGAGTAGGTTAGAAAGAGTTTATTTTGAGATTATTTAAACTGGAGCACTTCTCTAAACTGCGCTGAAAATACAGATTTGGAATGTGCAGGTTCAAAATTAAATCTCTTGCTTGTTTTACTTTCAAAGGATGTTTAAAACTGCTTATACAAAATACCTATGCTTCATATAGATAGGAAAAGCAATTATGAAATGTAGAAAGGAAATATAGAAATAGAACTGCCCCATAGATAAATCTGGTATTTGCATATGAAAAATACATTTTAAACATGTAGAACCTAACCAATGTTAATAGAAAGAAAATCCCTGAATGCAAGTATTGCCATAAAAAAGGTAACAAAGTTTTAGCTTTAAAAAAGCCTTGTTTGATAATATGGAATGACAAGAAGGGAACTCTGAGCAGAGTGCAGCATGCAAAAATAAGTAGTATAGAAAAGCAGGGCTGGAAACTAGGGGTAGGCAGAGTAGGCATGTGCCTAGGGTGCAAAGCTGGGGGGGGGGATGGCGAGAAACAGGTACCTTCACTGGCCCTACCCCTAGTCCATTCTCTTTTCTCCTCTCTACCCAACTGTCCTCTTATGTGAACGTCGATTCACACATGAGTGAGCGGCTTTTTGCACATGCGCACAGCTATTCGCTCATGCGTGCAAATGGTTATTCGTGCATGCACTCACCCAGTTGCTGATGCGGCTGGTCAGTTTGCCTTGTGTGCTTTGTTAGCAGTGGCTGGCAAGCCAGAAAACTGACTTTGGCAGTTTAGAAATTAGAAGTTAGCATGTTAGTTTTTAAACTGTATTGAAAAAATTAGGGGGTATCTTAGCAATTTTCCAAAGGAAAAGGAAATGGTACATGTGTTATGTTTTGGTAGTCGAGAATGAGGAGGGTATAACTGCTTTATTAACAGATTCATACAACTGTTACATAACTGCCTTAGTTCATACTTTCACTTTCAAACTGTACAGAAAGTCCTGTGTATGCACAGTACAAGTACTGTGCACAGTGACACCTGCAGGCCATTTGTATAAACACCACATATTCCCCCTATAGTAGGAAAGCATTTGAACAGATGTAATAAACAAAATCAATGCATCTTAAAGCAATAATATTGTCCTGGTCGGCAACCTAAACCAGAACAGATGCCAAGTTCCCTGGTCTCGGCTCGGCTTCACCAGTAGTGTGACCGCCTTTGGCTTTGGGAGGAGCCCTAAGCTTACTCGGATGCCACCTGGACTTAACGAGAGGAGTAAGGTGAGGAGTTCTGGCAAGCAAAGGGGCACGACTGTTGTTAGAGTCAGTTAGGACGAAGGTCACAGTACAGGCAGGAATAGGCAGATTCGTGGTCAGACAGGCCGGGTCGAGGCGGGCGGATAGCTAGGAGTCGTCAGGCAGGCAAAGAGTCAAAACCAGGAGATCAATCAGATAGGATGAAGCAGTATCGGTAGTCAAATAACAGACACGGGTCAGGATACAGAGTACAGGGTAGTCAAAAGCCAGGCAGGGTCAAACACAGGAAGCAAATCAGATCAGAAGCTTAACAGCACAGGTTAAAGGCACCAGGAGCAAATCCTATCATGGGATGCGCCTTTAAAAATGCGGAAGTGCGGCCGTGCGCGCACTATGGAGCCTGGCAGCAGGGGGAAAGGAGCGGCGTGGCGGGCGTCCCCGCCGAGGGCGCGGCGATTGTCCCCGCCGCACCACTAGACCACCAGGGTGAGTAACTCTCACAAATATACATTATTCACATCACATAGTCCTGGGTCCATGCAGGTAGTTTTCTGAGTGGCTCCACAACTGAAGCATAGTTGGGAATAAACTTAGAATACCAAGAAGTAAGACCTAAGAAAGCTTGTAAGGTCTGGAAATCAGATGGAGTAGGTGCTTGTGTAACTGTGTTGACATGGTCAGGGTCAGGCAGTAATCCATCTTGTGAAATTATATGACCCAGAAATGACAGCTGAGTTTGTCTGAAGTGGCATTTGAAAAGGTTCAGTTTGGGTCCTGCTGAATCAATGCTTTTCAGAACCTGTATCAAGCATCAGGTTAATGGAGTGTCCCTTTTTAGCAGAAGCAGTATTGATACGACAGTGCATGTAAACTTGTCTGGAATAAATGTACCAGTATTATCCACACTGAATACTGTAACATTTGTAGTAGTGACTTCATGAACATCTTTAGCAGAAAAGTGACCGACCTTTGAGCATCTGCGGCATTGTAGCGCTTTGGCAGGTGTGTGTTGAACCACATCGAAAGCAGTATTTTTTATTTGTATTTGCTGTACGGTTTTGCAGTGAATCCCTTTCATTAGCACTGTATTTTGCCTGTGACTGTGCATTATTAGGCCACAGTTTTGAATTCACAATCTGTACATTCCCAGCAGTTCCCTGACTAAGAGTTTTAGCCTCTGCCACAGCTGTTTCAATTTGGCTAGCAACTCTAATAGCCTTTGCAAGGGTTTAATCTTTTCTAGGAGCAGTCTCTCTCTAATGCGGGGTGAGTTTGTTTTTTCCACTATTTGGTCTCTTAGCATTTCATCTGTTAGATTCCCAAACTCACAGTTAACAACCATCTCTCTCAAAGCTGCTACAAAGTAAAGCACGCTTTCTAGCTGCAGAAATCTCCCCCTGGTCAGCAGCAATAATGTAATTATCAAACATACGGATCCAAGCAGTAAAAGGTATGGTAGGCTCACCAGGGTTTGTTAGAAAAGGTGTAGGCTGCTGCAGAGGTAGAAAAGACATCCTCGTCGCAATTTGTTATGTTTTTTTACATCCTACTTTCACTTTCAAACTGTACAAGTCCTGTGCATGGTGACACCTGCAGGCCAGTTGTATAAACACCACACCATGCAATTTTGAGGCAAAAGGGGAAGAGTAGAACATAGAGTAGCACCTAAACATCACTTATGATTTAATAGATGCATTGTTATCTCATTTAAATATAATGGGAATGTTTGAGTGCAATATTTTGCTTGTACTATTTGGTTCAATAAAATAACAGGCACAAAGTTTGCAGCCACCTTCTTTCGGCTTTGGGGTCCAGGTGGGAGGCAGAACTGATGATGTTGGGTGTATTACATCAGGAATGGGTAGCTGATGTTTTGGGAGTAAACCGATGACACCAGGGGATTATTGGATGACGATGAGTGATTGGCTGATTGCCAACTCCATTTGATTCGAAGACCTGTCCAAATTTCCTAATTTGGAAATCTGGACTAGCAGTTTTCACATGTATAACACTTTCAATAAGCAAGCTGTCCAGGTGAAAACCAGACAGATGGCAACTCTAATTGTAGTCAAACAGGTATGTGCTTTTACATGCTTACCATTGGTTTGTTGCAATGGGTTACTAGACCTGGTGCAAATGTTGTGACTTTTATTATATTACTCAAGTTGTTTGTGTGTTTTGTCCAAGATAATTTTGCACTTACAGTATATATACATATTGTTCCTTTTGGTGGTGTCAGAAGAAAGAGGTGACAAGAGAAAGCAGGTAAGGGGTTCAATAAAACAAGGTAAAGGGTTGAACATCCTAGAGTGAATTAAATCGAAATTTCAGCAAAAGTTGACTGAGCTGGTTGTGTCGCATTTTAAATGAAGGTCAGTGCTTTTTTTCTAAATTTTTTTTTTCACCTGGTATAAAGTTATTGAATGAGATTTCACAGGCTAATGTTTAAATTTTCATGTCATTCTGTCATTATATATCATTGTGCAAAAATGCTTTGCCTGTTGCTACTGATAAGGGGTGACCTGTCCGAAAAGAAATGTAGAGCACTTAAAACACTCCTAAGTCCATTTACTATCAGTTAAATTAAGGTAGATATTTAAAATGTTGTTTCTAACACTGCTTCTTTTAAACCACTATAAAAATGTAGCCACATGTAAACTAGTGTGAGAAAGCTGTGCAATTGCTAAAATAGCATAAAACCCATTGTAGTAATTATTAGTAAATATTTAATAAAATTGTATGAGGAAGAGTAGGAAGAAATGACCTGTACAGTTGCACCGTCCCTCCTGTGTTCAGTG
>CM044441.1:69806839-69903491 GCA_024363595.1 Xenopus borealis
CCATTCCTGTCTGACCTTTTTTGTAACGGAGGGTGCTCCCCTTTCTCTCTCTAAATTTAATAAAATTGACAGCTTTGATTTCAGTGGACTTATTATTTTCATGGTGTAAAATTATTCGTAAATAGGCTTTCACATACATAATTTACACTAAATAGAAACTTACCTCTAATTAATGCAAATCAGTTCTGTAACTACGTCATTTATTTTTAATCAAATTTTGTACACAGAGTATTGTGGACAGAACATTAAATTGCTAAATAAAGTCAGGCACCTGGAGAAAAAAAATGGTGATATGAAGCTCTATTTACACGTATATGTAATCCTACCTTCTCAAAAATAATTGCCTATGTAATATATATTTAATGAATATAAATTCTTCCAATTGAACATAATGATACTGGTAACAATAATGGAACAAGATGCAGTGCTAATTTGATTTTAGTTTTTGGGCACTAACACAATTCATATTTTTTTCCTTATATCTGCCTGCTAATGTATTTGCACCATCCCTTAGATCACCTTAGAGTTAACTTTTAGCTTCATGTAGAGCATGATATTTTGAGACACTTTGAAACTAGTTTATTCAGTTTGCAATTTCAGCAATCAAGTTGCTAGGGTCCTTTACCCTAGCAACCATGCACTGATTTGAAAAAAAAAAAAGTAACAATAATGTGTTACTTAACGGAGTATTTCTTCTTAATATGGGGTCAGTGACCTCCATTTGAATGTTAAAAAGAGTCAGAAAAAAAGTCAATTGATTCAAAAACTATAAGAAAGAAGAAATGAAGGCTAATTCAAAAGTTTCTTAGAATTAGCCATTCAATAACATACCAGAGGTTGAGTTAAAGGTGACACACCCCTTTAATAGAAAACAATAGCCTTCAGTGCATCTAAGATATACTTAAAAAAACCTTTTATAACCTAAACTTTGCTTTTTAAAATAATTTAACAATAATAACTTTTATTATGATGTAGAGAGTGATATTCTGAGACACTTTGCAATTGTTTTTTAGTTATTTAGTTTTTTATTCGGCAAATCGGCAGCTATCCAGTTTTCAGTTTCAGCAATCTGGATTGCTAGGGTTGAAATTACCCTAGCAACAATGCACTTATTTGAATAAGACACTGGAATATGAATAGGAAAGGTCCTGAACAGAAAGGTAAGTAAAGTGAAGTAGCAATAACAATAAATTTGTATACCTACAGAGCATTTGTTTTTAGATAGAATCAGTGACCCCCAAATAAGTAAAAAAACTCTAAAAAATAATTAATGAAGAGAAATGGTATAGTTACTTAGAGAGGGCTATTCTATAACATACTAAAAGTTTACTTAAAGGTGAACTACTACTTTAATCTTTAAAATATATTTTGGGAAACCGTGAACAAAGCAAATGAATATAGCCAGATTATAAAGCCGTATTTCCGTGCTTGCTTCTGTGTGGCTCCCCAGTGTTAACAAGAATGTGTCTGGGTGGCATGCCGCCCTTGAAAATTTGCCTCGATAGGCCTCACCACAAATACTGTGTTTGCTCAGAACACCAGAAGAAATAACATACCAAACATAACACAATGAGGCAGAATGTCAATACCAAAATTTCAATTCTTCATTTTAAGGCTACTCGTTACTGCAATATGCTAAGTTGTATCTTGTAGCAAATAACCCATTTGTGCTGTTTGATATGATTTATTAAAATTGAATACATTAATTTAATAGGCGAAAATGTTGAGACAAATTCTTTGATATAATAGCCATTCCTCAAAAAGACATGACAAGCCGTTTTATTTTCACACTGAAAGTATGAAGTTTGCTTAGAAAGGAGCAAGGTATTATTGCTTCTGTATGTTAGAAACTATCCTTTATTTCTAGGACTCAAACACTTCATTACAGTTGTGTCAGTTATAAAGATTTAGACAATATAAATTGTACTCTATTACAATAAACATCATTACACTTTACATATACAGTTATATTTTGGCATCTAAACGACAGCTGAAATAATTAACCTAAGCAAGTGTTAGTAAGCTAGCTGTGCTTAGGAAAAATTGATGACTGTTGGTCATAGGCAGGGGTCTTGAATTTGCAGCAACCATGATAAAAATATCCCCAATCAAATATGATTAATATAATTATGCAAATCCCATGAGGCAAAACAGTTAAAAACATATATTAATTATCAAATGTATTGGAATTACAAAACAATGACGTATTTATCTGCAGCTGTAATAAAGAGCAAGGTATTTATAAATTGAATTGACTACAGTAACTGATTAAAAAACTTCTTACCTTATGAGAAGGATCAAAAATATCCAAGAAAAAAATTTGCTTTGAGTTTGCAGTGTCTTGTATTAAGTAGAAAGCTAAAGCTGAAGCACAAACTAGCGGGAATGTGGGTGTTACATCACACTTTTTATGACAAAGGAATGGGCAATATCTGTAGTTAAATTAAATAGCAGGTGTTCTTTACTTAAAAAATGTTTAATGGCTTGACAAAATTATTTAATTGGAACTCTAGTACCTTTTTTTCCATGTTTTTGTAGTACACAGAAAATACATTTTGCTTCACACTTTCTCAAGCATTAGGGAGCCTTATATAAAACCTTATATAAAACTGTAACCAGCTGATGGAAATTGTAACTGCTTGTATTGTATTTCTGTTGCTAGGGAAACCTAAAATAATTATTTCAGGAAGTGTGAATATGCAGCATTAAATTAATATATGGGGAGTACCCATAAACCATATGTCAGAGAGCCAGGGTGATTTCAGTGAGTCATTCTGACTTCTAATTGTAGGTACATCATCTCTTAAATACACAAGGATTTTGTTGTTAGATGTTCTGTGTGATGTGTACAGAGGAGCTTGAAAGTTTAGTGAGTTAAATGACTGTCAATGCCACAGATGAACATATCAACTAGTCAGTGGCATGAAAATAGTAAACACATGAAATATTGCCTGAAATAGGTTAATAGAGACAGTAGACACTTTGAGTAGTGATGGGCGAATCTCCCGAGATTCGCTTCGCCGAAAAATTCGCGAAACGAGTCGCGGGACGCTTTTGACGTGCGTCGCGTCAAATCGCATCGCGGCAAATTGCGTCGCGTCAAATCGCGTCGCGTCAAAAAAAGACGAGTCGCGTCGTTTTCGTCGCGTCGCGTCAAAAAACTTCGCGCGACTCGTTTTTTCGGCGAATTTTCGCCAAGCGAAATTTCGCTGGTGATTCGCGAATTTATTCGCCAGCGGCGAATCGCGGGAATTCGCTGCGAATCGGGCCTGGTGAATAAAGCTCTTACACATCTGAATAATGACAAAGTATAGCACAACATTAAAAAAAAGTTAAGTTGTAACGTGGTCAAATTAGTCAAGTCAAGTTATCAAGTTATAACTAAAAGGTTTTTATGAAAATATTTACACACTAATGTTGTTTGCTAAACAGAAGCAACTTTATCTACTCTGTTTCCAGCTCAGGAAACAATTGCACTTGGTTTTTATGGACAAAGATACATTTATGTGATAAAAAATTCACATTATTGCTACATGTATGTCTCCTGTTATTCAGAATGCTCGGGAAAAAAGTACATAATTTGGATCACCATATATGTCTACAAAAAATAATTTAAACATAAAATAAACTCCATAGAATTATTTTGCCTCCAGTAAGGATTAATTATATCTTAGTTGGAATCAAGTACAATGTTTTGTTTTATTATCACAGGTATGGGATCTGTTATCCGGAAACCCACTATCCAGAAAGCTCTAAATTACAGAAAGGCCGTCTCCCATAGACTCGGTTTTATCCAAATAATCCAGCTTTTTAAAACTGATTTCCTTTTTCTTTGTAATAATAAAACTGTACTTGTACTTGATCCAAACTAAGATATATTTAATCCTTATTGGAAGCAGAACCAACCTACTGGGTTTATTTCACATTTACATGATTTTCTAATAGACTTAGGGGCAAATTTACAAAATTCACGTGAATAGATCGTAGGTCGATCGAATATGATCGAATTACGATCGTACGATTTAATCGGATATTCGAATATTCAAAATTGGCGTCTTCGATCATCGAATACCGAATTATCAAATAGATTGAATAGATTGAATGATCGGATATTCGAAAATTTGATGATTCGATGATCGAAGGAATCAAAATTTTAAAATCCTTCGACTGCCTACTTCGCCAGATTGAACCTACCGAATAGCAATAGAAGCCTATGGCTCAAATCATACGATGCTCGAAGGAAATTTCATGATTTTTTCGTGAAATCGAACGATCGGTATCCGATCGTACTAATTCATCGAGAAATCGTATTTCGAGCAAAATGATAGCCTAAAACTATTCAATAAGCATTCGATATTCGAATGCCTATCAAATTTCGAATAAATTTGTAGCATTTTGGGTGAATAATAGTAAATTTGCCCCTTAATGTATAAAGATCCAACTTATTGGAAGTACCATTATCCGGAAAACCACAGGTCCCGTTCATTCTGGATAAAAAGTTCCACACCTGTACAAAGAATCCTCTGCGAATTTGCGGCCGGAGAATACATTCGCCCATCACTACTACTAATGTTACAAAAAAATCATGGTATACAATTATTCTACAGTATATATGATTCTGTTAAAAGCAAAATCAAACAAGAGAAAAACACAATCTTTCGTAACTGTTACTAGTAGTGTGCAAATTCACCACTTTTGTTTGCCCCCCAGCACTGGTTCCCTTCCATGAAGTAATGTGCACAACTATTAACCCCTTTCCAATCAGAAGGTGGCCATGGAACTGTGGTGATTAGTAAATTATCTTTGGCAGCCATACATTATAATAATGTATTATCCTGCATTAATTACTATGACTAGAGGTACAAATAATTAGTCATCAGTAGAACTCTCTCACACTGAAATACAGAACATATGTACACACCAAATGCCCTCAACTTTATGTTCATAAATGTAAAAGGAAGCCAGAAAAAAGGATCCCTCTGCATCTATATCAAGTATGCACATTCAACATATACCATTCCTTTAAAAGATAACTAAAATGCACACAAAGTGGGGCTTGTTTATAAACATTGGGCCCATGGACAGTAACCCATAGCAACCAATCAATAAGTGATTTTTTCCGGACAGCTACAGGTTGAACAATGAAAGCAAATATTTGATTGTTTGTCGTGAGTTACTGCTGTGGTGAAAATTAGCCCAGTGGTTATAAATGTTCCCCAGTTTCTAGTTTTAGTTATGAAATATGATGATGAGGTACTGTGGAATAGTGGAAAGGTTGTGCCAGGTCAAATAGCATATGGAAAAATCTTTTCAAGAAATATACTAAGCAAAATTAAAATCCATATAGCATTAGTGTTGTATGACAACCCAATATACTTATTTACAATATATTTATAGCTTGTAACCTATCCATCATGCTCAATGCTCTTATTGTTAGCAAACAATCAAGTACCATCTTCTCTGATGCTCTACTTCCATATTCATCTTCTCTGCCCACTGTACTTGCACTGATATGTTGTTATCTTTTACCTACAAGAACACGCGCAGAGCACAAAATGCAATTAGGGAATTATTTAGATCTGAATTCACAAAGTTTTTCCACTCTATTACTTATATCTGCAGGTGTATATATTAATGTCTTCAGGGATAAACTGTACCCATGCTCCCACCACATAGTGCTACACATTTTATCACTAACAAAACTATTTAATAAAGATATATTGATGATTTTTTTAAGGTTTTGTCTGGTACTAAGTAAGAATTGGAAGTGTTTATTAAATATCTTAAAATTAATAGTTTTAATCTATTCAGCAGTATTACTGGTCAAGTAAATTTTTTTAGATTGAACAATATTTATATATAATGGGAAGGTGTGTACAGGATTGTATGAAACACAATTGCAACCTTATTGCAAAACAGAGAAATTAGGGTTATCATAAAGTTAAAATTATAATAAAGAGAGGGAATTTACACACAAATAAACAAATTTATTGCGTGGATTAAACTAGTTTACTACTATTCAAATGAATGGGTGAATGTGATTTATATACCATTCAAAAATGTTGTATAGGAATCAAAGAGTTGACAAACTATCCTAAAACAGGATAATTTAAAACCACAGGACTTGCAAAGAAGCAAATCTGTATGAACAGTTCATGAGTTTGAATCAGCAAAACTACTAATATAATCTATTTATTAGAATGCCACTCCACTACAGCAAAATAGTAGAAAAGCATGTAGGAAATGAGAAATTAGAATTGGAGAACATAGCTATAACATTTTAGATTAGAACTTAGTAACCATTAAATACTGGAACATTCTTCAAATAACATGACTCTGTAGTGGCTGTGCATGTAATTACCTATGACTAGTTTTGTAAATGGAGTACTGAATGGTTCTGTACTTGGCCCATTGCCTTTTAACTTATTTATTAATGAACTGAGGTCAGCATTGTAAGTACTTTGTCTAATTTTGCTGATATAACGAAATTGTGCAGAACTATAATTTACATGAAGGATGTTACTGCATTGCAGAGAGATTTGACTACAGTGGAGAACTCGGCAGCAAACTGGTAAATGAGGTTCAATGTTGATAAATGCGAGGTTATGCGCTTGGTGTTAAGTAACATAATTGCTAGTTATACACTAAGGGGCCGATATATCAAGGGTCAAATTTCGAAGTGGAAAATACTTTGAAATTTGACCATCGAATTGAAATACTTCGACTTCAAAAGTTTTTTTCAACAAATTTGGCTATCCTGCAGTTGAAGTAAAATCATTTGATCCAACGATTAAATCGTTTCTATCATTTCATTCAAACGGTTTCAACGTGCGATCGAGCGATTTTTCTTCAACTAAAAAAACTATCTCTAGAATGCTCTAGAAGGTCCCCATAGGCTAACATAGGACTTCGTCAGGTTTAATTTGGTGAAGTATTGAAGTCAAATTTTTTTTAAAGGGACAGTACTTAGATTATCGAATGGTCGAATATTTGAATGATTTTACTTTGAGTCGAAGTCATAGTAACCTATTCGATGGTCAAAGTATCCAAAAAATTACTTCAAATTTCTATTTATTTAACTTTGAAAATGCCCTTGATTTCACTTCAACAATTAGTAAATCTGCCCCTAAATGATAGAATATTATGGGCCTCCTTAATTAGGAAGGATGTGGAGATTTTTGAGTATTACAAACAGTGTAAGTCTAGGCAAAGTCACTCAGTCACCATAAAATACTGGGGGTCATTAACAAAGTTTGCTCATTGCATACATATTCAATGGTTGTGCTGTCTATTTCTTTCACTAAAATATGAAATATTGCAGTTCCGTCTCCCAATTCCAGTTGCATTGTGCACAAATATTCACAAATTACTTGCAAAAGTGTTTGCATGAGTGTGGACCCTGCAAGGTTGTTGTGCATGAAAATAGCATTGACAGTAATTGAAATTCGCAAATTGCAAAACTGTTTTGTGAATATTTTCTCCACCACCAAAGTCACAGGGTACCTCAAAAGCAGAGCGTGTGCATAAATATTATCAATTTGCTGTTATGCCATATTTTAAAAACTCTACTGGACAGTCACAGCACAAATTGATATTTGCAATTCTGTTTGCACATTAAATACACGACTCTTATCCGGCTTTATCAATATAACAATACACAGCGCATATATGTTCACTGTGTGACCCATTCTGCACAAAATGTATTTTTTTTGTATAAAAGAATGCATAAACTTAAGGGATACATAAATGATTTTGCCACTTGGTAAGGCCTCACCTAAATGGTAGGATGTTTAAGGGGTGGTTCAACTTTAAGTAAATGTTAAGAATGTTATAGAATTGCCAATTCTAAGTAATTTTTCAATTGGTCGTCATTATTTTTTAAATTATTTGCCTTCTTCTAATGACTCAGCTATCAAATGGGGGTCACAGATAAATTATCTGTAAAGCTACTGTACACATAAAGGGGCAGATTTACTAAGGGCTGAATTTTCGAGGGCTATTTGCCCTCAAATTCGACCTTCCACAATTTTCAAATGAAAATTCGATAAAATCGTATAAAAATTCGAAGGTTTTTGAGCGCTTTATTGATAAAGTGCAGAGTTATTGCTAATTTTTATTACTCATCTTTCTATTTAGGTCCTCTCCTATTCATATTTCAATCTCTTATTCAAACCAGTGCATGGTTGCTAGGGTAATTTAGACCCTAGCAACCAGATTGCTGAAACTGCAAACTGGGGAGCTGCTGAATACAGTAACCCAAAAACCACAACAGTGTAAGTCTAGGCAAATTGTGACTACTAAACAAGTAAAAACACTGACTACTATCAAATGTTTTTTCATTAGGCAAGATTCAGGGAGATTTGTTGCCTGGGGACTAATCACCGCCTCTTTGGGGCGACTAATCTCCCTGAATTGCTTGCCCGTGTCTTCCGCCCCCTGAAATGTAAAGTCGCCTGCGCCTATTCTCAGTTGCTCAAAATTGCTTCATAAGGCAATTTTCAGTGACTTAGGGAAACGCAGCACCGCAGCTTACTTGTATAAACTATAGTAGTCTTTCTGAAGCAAATACTGCTTTTACCATAGCCTGTTTGATTTTTAATAAGCTAATTACTTTGAAAAGCTTTAATTTTTTGGTATTATTGTTGGAGAGAGTGCAGAAATGTGCATTTATACCTTTTAAAAAAAGTGAATGAATTAAACTATGAGGAAAGAGTCATGGTTACTCTTTACATGTTTATTAGAGGGTATCCTAGAAAGATGGCAGGTGATTTCCCAAAGAAAGGATCAACAAATCAGGCCACTCCATGACTTGAGGAACTGAACATTAATTTGAAGCAGTGAAGGTGGTGCTTCATGGTAAGTGTATTGGGGTATTTTCTCACACACCAACTTGTCTGCCTTACAAACTTGAGCTCTGTTGTTTTTTTGGGACACTGTGTTCGATATGCACTAAATTATATGTTTTAATGCCTTTGTAATTAGATATTATTGTAACATGCTTTATTAAACCATTTATTTGCATACCTTACAGGGGTTATTTACTAAACTCCGAATGATCAAATCCCGAAAAATGTGTGATTTTTTTTAGTATAAATTCAGACTTGAAAAAAACTTTTTAGGAATTTATTATACCCAGAGGATGGAAAATGTCTGAATCAGAAAATCTGGCATCTTAGACCTGTCGAGGTTGCGTATAAGTCAGTGGGAGAAGTCCCAAGGATTTTTTGATGTGTGCTGTGATTCGTGCAATACCCTGAAGATTTGGGATTTCTCAGGTGAAAAATCCCCCAAAAATTGGTAAATTCTGATTATTTCATGCAAAGCAAATTTTTGTGAAAAACTAATAATAAATAAGCGAAAAAAACCTGTGTGGATGCGATTGGAGTTTTTGCCAGAGCATGTTGAGATAAATTCGGACTTTGATAAATAACCCCATAAGTGTCTGTATGTACTAACGATATGGTGTGCAGAGTAACTTTTGTAGCTTGGTGCTCAATGGTGAATGTGGGCAGTGAATGTCCTGCTGAGTGATGTTGTGATGGCAGATTCTATTAATGTCTTAGAAGATAATTTCTAGAATGAATATAATATCCAAGAGTGTTGTGATCTTAAAGAAATACTGACACCAAAAAATATTTTTTTTATGTCTATCATAACATTGTCTTTGAATGGTATTTATAATTTTGCCATAAAAATATTTGCCAGATGTTTTTACATTACCTTTCTTACCCCCATGTTCCTGTATGAGGGTGCTGCTATATTTGTGCAGCAGGAGTCTGTTAGCATTAGAAACTCTAACTGACAGGTTAGAACTATCAGTGAAAAACATTTAACAGGACCTATACTGTATGTAACTTTGTGAGGCTGAATATTCGAATGCAAATATTCAAAAAAAATTTTTTTTGAAAAACTTCGACCATCGAATAGGTTACTTTAACCATTTGATCATTCAATTCGAATGATTGAATAGTAAAAGCCTTTCAACTTCAAAATTCGAAGTACTGTCTCTTTAAAAATCATTAGATTTTTTTACTTTGCCAAATAAAAGCTGCCGAAGTGCTATGTTAGCCTATGGGGACCTTCTAGACCCTAGTTTTTTTATAAAAGAAAAAGCTTTTGATTGTACGCTAAAATCCTTTCAATCATTGAATTCAAAGGATTCAAATGATTTTTATTCGACTGCAGCAATGCCAAATGGTGAAAAATCCTTTAGCTTCAATATTCGACCATCTATTAATTTGATGGTCATATTTTGAAGTATTTTCGACTTCGAAATTCGACCCTTAGTAAATCAGCCCCTTAATGTAGATTAATATTTTGAAAATAAACTTTTTAGTATCACTTTAAGATCTGCAGCTCATTTATAATATGCATTTACAATTATAGTTTATATATGTAAGTGTATAGATAAGGCTTTATATATTTATACGTAATTATGCACTGGAGTTCATTTCTGTTTATAAATTGTGTGAAACTGCAGTTAATTATTTTAGTGTTGTCATATTTTAATATATAAATTCATCTTAGGAAGTTCTGTATGTGTGTCTGTGAAATTTGCATGAAATATAGATATATTCAAATAAATGTATGGATTTATGTATTTTCAAGATCAATATCCTTTTTGCATTACAGGTATAAGACCTATTATCTGGAATGTTTTGTACCAAGGGTTTCCACCATTTATATCAGCATACCTCAAGTCTGCTAAAAGTCATTCTATAATTAGGAGCTTAGTGGATAACTGTTTAAGAGATCCCATATCAAATTGAACAGTATATAGGAACATGCATTAAACAACTGACTGCTGCTCATTTGTGCAATTGTGATAAGGCTGCCTGATAATAAATAAAAATACATTTTTAAAAAGGTCTTATAAATATATTTCTACTTATGTCTATATTAGTCTATTAATATTTATTCATCAGCAGTAAGCAGTACATTTTATTTTGCAATGAAAACCTTATTTTTCTTTCCAGATTCATTTTCTAATGTAAAAGGATGTTGCCTCCAGTTTTCTTAACAAACTTTCATCCATAGACTCTGAAGAAAGAATGCTCTAATGGACCTGTATTGATGAAATATAATGGAATAAATGTATACATTTATTTATTACTGAGTTTAACTGATATTTCAAATAAATACCTCTTAGACAAAGGTGTACTAGAGCTTTGTCTAGCATGAACATTAAAAAACATTAACTTTTTAACAAAAGAATAACTGGCTGGTATAGTCCAGTGTCTAAAACTTTGCCTATAAATATATTGCACACCTTCATGCCATATACAATATGAAACATAAAACAATTAAGTGTGTGTTTATATGTATACACAACAGCCAGAAACACACTCGCACAAGAACTTGTAGGATACATTCACATACATACAAACATGTGGAATTATATATATCTTATATGTACATATTTTTTTTTTAATAGACATTTTTAGCAAATATGGATGACCAAACATAAATAAATGTTCAATAAAAGTTATGGGAGCAGTTTGTTGTACAACTGGAACCTTATTTATCTTTTTGTATTGTGACTTATGTTGATAAGAAGTTACATGCAGCTTTCTATTCAAAACGTCCAAAAACAGACTCTATAGCAGGGCATCCCAAACAGTGAAGCTGGTCATCCACTCGATGGTGGGGGGAAGTGGGGGCTGGAGAAGTTTGCAGAGCAGCATCATCCTGAAAGTCATATATAGTGAGAATTAATTATAATGACTATTTTTTCTTGTAGATACAGTAGCTCTGAGAGCCCAGTTAGGTCAATTAGTATGGGATTTGGAGTTGATCACGTATTTGCTTTCCTGGATGTTCTTAAATGTTTATGTTGACATTTTTATGAATGACTGATACAGCAATATTCTATATCTGTAGCAAAGGCAGGGCCCTGAACAAATGATGGCCCTTCATGGTGGCAGAGTCCTCCATGTTGTACAGATTTTCTAGTAGACATAAGGTAGAAAGATCCAAATTACGTAAGGATCCATTATCTAGAAAACCCTGGGTCACATGCATTCTGGATCCCGTGCCTGTATGAATGTATGTATGTATGTATATATATATATATATATATATATATATATATATATAATGCCAGGTTCAGGCTGCACACCGTGAAAATTAATATATAACTGGGTGCTGTGGAAAAAAAAATTTAAATAGATATCCACGATACTGGCACTCACAGGATTTGCATACATGGACAAAGAAAGTCAAAATCCTGAAAAAAAGTGCAAGGTTTATTTAGCCTGACATTTTGGTGCCACACAGGAACCCTATATCAAGGACAAACAGTGAGTGCAAGGAAATGACAGTTTAGATAAAAAAAAAAGGTGCCAAAAGTGTTGTCTGGCAACTGAGTGCACCCCCCAGTTGTGCTTTAACAAGTCCAATGTGACTGGGGGGAATCCATGTGTACAAGTGAAATCAAGGTTTTTAAATGAAAAATATGAATATTTTTTTATGAATAAAAATGAAAAAACTTTTGCAGTCAATATTGAGTAAGTAAAAAAGAGTAAAATCAGGAAAAAGGGGAAACATGTTTAGCAGTCATTTACACCGGGTCCTTAGGGATGCTGTATATTCAATAGGCCCACTCAAGCATTTAATCATGAGTCAACAAGGGTTAAGGCAACTGGGATATCTGGATTCACCTGTAGGCCACGTAATTGGTGTACTGTAGAGGTGGGTGGCTGCTCATGAAGAAAAACCCAGGGCTATGGCACTTTGTCTTCAATGCAATAAAACACGTTATATTGCCCAGGCAATCGATTGGCATGCATCATGTTCAAAGTTCATCTGCCCAGTCAGAACAAAGTTAGAGTAAATTAACCACTCCGAACAAGTCAAGTATTGGGTGGTGAAGGACCAGAATTTGCTGTGTCACCTGTGTCCAGTCCAGTCACATGTGCCCAGCTTGGTCCATAACCACTCATAGTGCTTTGCATTGAGGTGTCAGGACATGTAGACACTGTAGACCTGTGCCAATGGCCACTACCCACATTCACGTACTCACCGTGCCTACTAGATTGACTAATAACAGCGTAGCCACCGCCATATGTATTGAGTGCCTTGTCCTTCAAAGAGTGGTCCAAAGACCACTACGTGTGTCCTACAGCTGCACAAAAGCATGTTATAGTCTGGAATAAGTGAAAAGTAAAAATAAAAACATAACAAAATCATAGAACTAGAGGCATGGATGGGGATCTCAAGTCATTAGGGTAGATGCCACCATGTGGCTAGGCATTTAGTCCAGTAAACTGACTTAGTAGAAACAGCCCAAAGGTAGGCATTCATTGAGTCCACCGGGATTCTCTTCGTAGAAGTGCTGTGTCCCTGTCACTGCCCATGGTGTTATATGTGCGGTTTCAAAGGCTAACATGTACAAACTGGCATACGATGGCGCAAGTGCACTGCCCATGGCTATGTCATTGATTTGTAAGAAGAACAAATTTTCAAAACTGAAGAAATTACGTGTACGTATATGTTCTGGATAGAAGTTGTAGCAGATATTCACAAGGCCCTCTGTGTTATTAGTTAGGACAGATCTACAGGCCTCGATACCTTTGCTATGGGGAACAACCGTGTATAGACTTTTTACATCCATAGTAACAAGGAGGCTGTTGGTGGGATGTTACCCAAATCAAGGGATGCACCAAATCCAGGATTTGGTTCAGTATTTGGCCAGGATTTGACCATTTTCAGCAGGATTCAGCGGAATCCTTGTGCTTGGCCGAACTGAATCCGAATGCTTAAAATCATGTGACTTTTCATCACAAAACAAGGAAGTAAAAATTTTTTCTCTCTTTTACCCTCCCTCTCGCTAATTTGCATATGCAAATAAGGGTTTGGATTCAGTTCGGCATATGGCCTAATCTTTCACAGCAGATTTGGGGGTTCGGCTGAATCAAAAATAGTGGATTCGGTGCATCCCTACCCAAATCAGATCACGTGTAGAATCCTGTGTGTATAATGGCATGGAGATCACGTGAGGTTGTAGGAAAGGATCTATTTATGTGGCTGCAGATTGATATAATGAGCCAACGGCCGAAATTATGGGTCTGCCCGGTGGTGCAGATTGAGACTTGTGAATCTTGGGTAGAGTATAGATAATCGGAGTACATGGATGTTCCGTGGTCATGTAATTCAATACAACTGTATTTATCAAACCTGCCTGGTGTCCCATGGTGAGAAAATTATCCAGTTCTTTTTTATATTTATATGTAGTGTCCCCAGTAAGGGGTTGATATGCCACAGGATCAGCTAATTTTGTCAGTATCTTATTTCGATAGTGGGTGTAATCTGGTAGGACAATAGAGCTGCCTTTGTCAGCAGGTCTGATGATTACAGTTTCCTGGCCCTGGGTGGTTTGCCTTTTGGGTTCCCCCCCCCCCCGCCTGATGTGCCCTCGACTTCTTTGCTTTTTCCTGGATCCTTCTTGGATTGTGTGGCCACCCCTAAAAAAGAATCTGTGCTTTTAGGGTCCACTGCTGAGTCCAAGCCGGTGGATTCATCAGAGCTATCTATGGTTTGGAGAGATTTGGGGAGACGTTTTCTTTCTTAATCGTCAGAGACCTTCCTCAATTTATTCTGTTTGAAGCTAGTTAAGTCCTGTCTGTGTTTGTCAAGTAGTCGTATCATCTACAGTTCATGTCCCAAAACCATAATGTATAGCACTATGAATGGTTATAGACCAAGCTGGGCACATGTGACCGGACTGGACACAGATGACACAGCAAATTCTTGTCCTTCACCGCCCAATACTTGACTTGTTCGGAGCGGTTAATTTAATCTAACTTTGCTCTGACTGGGCAGATGAACTGTGAACATGATGCATGCCATTGGATTGCATGGCAATATAACGTGTTTTCTTACTTTGAAGACGAAGTGCCATAGCCCTGGGTTTCTCCTTATGAGCAGCCACCCACCTCTACAGTACACCAATTACATGCCTACACATGAATCCCGATACCCCAGCAGCCTTAACCCTTATTGTCTCATGATTAAATGCCTGAGTAGGCCTATTGAATATACAGCATACCTAAGGACCTGGTGTAAATGACTGCTAAGCATGTTTCCTCTTTTTCCTGATTTTACTTACTTTTTACTTACCCACTAATGACTGCAAAAGTTTTTTCATTTTTTATTCATTTTATTTCATTTAAAAACCTGTCTCATTTTTAATTCATTTTATTTCATTTAAAAACCTTGTTTTCACTTGTACACATGGATTCCTCCAGTCACATTCTCGTTACTCGTTAAAGCACAATTGGGGGGTGGGGGTGGTGCACTCAGTTGCCGATTGACAGTTTTGGCGCATTTTTTTGAATCTAAACTGTCATTTCCTTGCACTCACTGTTTTGTTCCTGTGTGGTGCTGAAACATCGGGTTAAATAAACCTTGCACTTTTTTTCGTTATTTTTAATTTCTTTGTCCGTGTATGTAAATCTTGTGAGTGCCAGTATCGTGGATCTCTCTCTCGCTCTCTCTATTTATGTATATATACATACACACAGTGAAAACTCAGTTTTACATACCCTTACTTTATGTTTTCCTGCATTTTACACCATTTTTGCTGGTCCCATGAAAACGTAAACTGACAGTTCTACTGTATATTTGCTGCAAATATATACACACTCGTACAAGAAATCAATATTATGCATACATGTGTACATTCACATACATACAAACATATGTGGATACAGTATGTGGATTTTTTGGAAATAGACATGTTTAGCAAATATGAATGACTGATCATTTATAATTTATTTCCTGTTAACACTGTATAATAATAAAGAAAACTGGTAGAAATGAAAAAAAAAATCTATTTCAGATATCTACATGTAATATTTTAGGCAGTGAAAAAGCACTTTGTTGACAAGAAGTGTTGAATGATGTATGTTAGCTGTCAGAAACTGCAGAATGCTTTGTTTAGTTGCCACAAACAAATTCATATATTATAACAAACAATACTGCAAAATATTATTTTAGTCTTGTTTTCTTTTTGCTGTCATTGTCAAAAGTATTGAGAGGTGGGGAGGAGGAAGAATTAAATTGAAGTTTGTTTCAAACAAATTTAGATTTGAAGCAATATTCATAAGCACTAATGAAGAAAAACACTGAGGCATTGGTGTAATATACACAATGCACTATTTTTTTTATCTGTAATGTACATCAAATACTTTACAACAAAGCAGTAACAAAAAGCAAGAAACATCTTGCTGTACAGAGGAACCTCAAATGCAACTTGAAGCCTAGATTCACAATGAATGAGGATAGAAAACAAAATGTGAGAAGCTGTTCCCCATAAATAGTGTAAACTAATTTCTTGTGCTTAACATTATGTCATCACACTCCCAATGTGATGTATTCTTACCACCCTCATACACATTTATTATAGACCATGTTTCTTATATATCTTATAATTTGGCCAAATATTAGAGTGGACATATCAGTGCAACACTGAGCCATACGATTTCAAACTTATCCAATGATTTGTTAAATAGCCTGGTACAATTTTAAAGCTCCCTCCCATAAAACAAAAATATCTACTTGTAAATCTCTCTACTTTAAAAATATTTGTTTCCTCCTCATAAGCCTTCTACTACATAATAATCAATTTTTCACAATGGTAAGAAGAGCCTTTCTAAGGAACAGGCGTGACCAACTAAATTTGCAAGGGGAAAAAATGTCTTGTGGTATT
This sequence comes from Xenopus borealis, assembly GCA_024363595.1. Lineage (NCBI taxonomy): Eukaryota > Metazoa > Chordata > Amphibia > Anura > Pipidae > Xenopus > Xenopus borealis. Next base: position 69,823,548 of record CM044441.1, read on the forward strand.
CATGCACATGCACAGTTTCCTAGAACTATAAGTCGTGGTTGAGTTCTAAACCCAGGAGTCTGGAGAGGCAGGATAGTGGCTTGTTTCATAATTGAGTTCACTATAAGGACGAGCAGCAGAATAGAAGTCAACATAGTTGCCTGTTGACTTTAGTCCCAGATGCATATTGTACTCGCTGGCAGGAGGACGGTGATGCACCTGGTCCTCAAAGAAGGCGTCGTCATAATTTCTTGTCGAATTTTGAAATGGTTGATAGGTGTCATAGTCTTTTCTACTTGACTCTTGTGGAATTGGCTGAGTAGAAATCTATGTAGAAAGGAAGCATACCATAGATGAGAGACACTTTATAAAATTAAGGAATTATGTAAAACAGAAAATAGTTACATAGTTAATTTGAGTTGAACATTTTATGCATAAAAGTATTAGGAATGCAGTTTGTATGTGGATTTAAAAGGAAACTGGCCTAATGATCATGCACAGAGGGTGGTTGGTGATGCTACATTCTCTGCTTGGACAGGGTTCTTAGTAGGTTGCCACTGGGGCCCATTTTTATTTAATTTGTTAATTTATGACTTGCAATGTTAGCAATTTATGTGTGCTTGGAGTGTATCTATGCAGATCAAATAATTCCATTCAGGATGTGGCATCCTGGTGAGAGATCTGGATAAACTTGTAGTCTGTGGCACAGGAGACAAAATATTGATAAATGTAGAGTTATACACTTGAAAAATACACAAAAATGATGTGAGTCACTTACACCCACAATAAATTATGTTAGATACATGATGGAGAGGAACCTGGGTTTACTTGTAGATGATAAACATATGAACATATGTGTAGCAAGCATTATCAGTCAGCAGCAGGATGGGCCAGCAAAGCATTGTACTTTATTAAAAGGGGCATAGATTTACAGAAGGATATGGCCATAGCCTCTCTTTACAAAGCACTGGTAAGGCCATATGTAGAGTATGCAGTGCAATTTTGGTTTATGGAGACACTTAGGGGCAGATTTACTAAATTCACATAAATTCACATGAGGGATTTGAATATTCGATCAAATTTTCAAAAAGATTTGAATTCCGAATATGCAAATTATGTAAATTCGACCAAATTCGACCATCGAATATTCGAATTCGAATGATTCGAATATTCAAATTTAATTTTATTCGAATATTCGAAAATTCGATGGTCGAAAACTTCCCCTTTAAATTTAAATTTGATCACCTACTTCGCCAGATTAAACCTACCGAAATGGGGATCATTCCCTAAGATCGAATAAGAAAAATTGGATTGATCGCTTAAAAATCGTATTCGATCGTTCCTTCGTTCGATCGATCGAATTGCGCTAAAAAAAACAAACAATTTTTTTTTAATTCCCCACTATTCCCCCACTATTCCCTGGTCGAATTTCACATTTTTTTTTCATTCGAAATTCGACCAATAGTAAATCTGCCCCTGTCATGAGGAAATGTTGACTAAATTGGGTTGTTTACAATGGAGAAGAGGCAGTTATAGGGGTATGATTCTGGTTCTATCTTAAGATGCAGAAAGGGTTCTTTACTTGGGAAATAATCTACTGTACTGCTGTATTTAGGTGATTTGCCACCCTAGGCAACCGAACCTAAGTGCTCCCCCCTCGTGAACTACTCATGCATATGATGTCACTTCCCGTTGTGCATGACATCACTAATTTTTTCTGATATAGGCACCGAGGGCCTATGCATTAGGCAGCAGCTTTGGGGGTCTATATCAGAAGTAAATGCTATGTCACATATAAATAAATACAGCCATAAATCTACTATATTGCTATGTTAAAAATATTACCATTCATTCACTAATAGAGATAGAGGAATTTGTCCCATTTCTCCAAAAAATGTGCGAATTTCCAGCGAAATTCAGAAAACGGCGCAAAATTTGTGAAACAAGACTTTTGACGGGAGCCTCAATTTTGATGCCAGCGAAAACTTACCAAGCATCTATTTTGTCCACCTTGATGCTGGTGTCAAACTGGCCATCAAAAAATTATTGATGTCAGCATCAAATTTTTTTTGAAACTGGTGAATTTTCCAGGCAGTTTTGCAAATTTATTTGCTGGCGGCTAAACTCGAAACAAATTTGTGCCTGCTGAATATATTCGCCCATCACTATTCACTAATAAAAGTAGCTTAATGTTTGTCTATTAGCTGTAAGTCTAGGACAAACTAGTAAGATGCTTGTTTGTTCTGATCAGTCAATCATAATGTGCCTGTAATTATTTGTTTTGGAATGATTTAAGGGCAATAAACCTGTCCCTTTAATCCTGAAACAGCAGGATTGAACCTCTCGCTACTTACCAAATTAAATAGTTATAGTGATGTGAGAGGACCAAAGTTGTTCCATGTGACACAGCTTGTGACACAGCTTATTCTGTTGCTTTCCCTTGATCAATTACTGCTGAGAAGTTGCCCAACCTTTGTTAATAATAGATTTATTTTCATTTTGTTTTATTAAGGGTATGCATTATGAGAATGTTTTCTTTAAGGGGCCGATGTACTAAATTCACATGAATAGATTGAAGTTCAATCGAAGCTCAATCGAATTCGATCAAATTTCGATTGTAGGATCTATTCGATTGGTCGAATATGCAAATTTTCGCATATTCGATCATCGAATAGCGAATGGTCGAATGATCGAATACATTCGAATAGATTCGAATGATCGAATATTCGATCAATCGCTCAGTGAAGGATTTCAATTTTGAAGTTTATTCGATTGCCTACTTCGCCAGATTGGACCTACCGAATTGCAATAGAAGACTATGGATAGCCTAAAACTATTCGTTTAGCATTCGACGATCAAATGCTAATCGAATATCAAATTTGGTCGAGCTAATTATGGGGAATAATAATAAATTTGCCCCTAAGTGACAAGTAGTCAATTTTTTTATTTTTAAAGGGCCACAGTATGATAAATCTTGAAAATCTAATTAGAATTAAAAAAAAAAAAACTCAAATCTAGTTTAGTTTATTCCCCAGTCGAATTAAAAAAAAAAAAATTCGAATTTTCAGTTCAACCCTTAATACATCTGCCCCTAAATATTTCTTTAAGATTTTGTTTTAACTTTATCCATTAATTGAAATAGCTAAGTAATACAGTGCTGTTTTTGTATGTACAATGAAATATTTTTTAGTGTACAGATTTTTTTAAAATATAAAAACATACAAATGTATGCCACTTAACGTTGTAATATCCTCTGTGTTCAATTGGTAATAAAATATATCCATTTATCAAAAATACCTAGTTTTATTTGTAACAAACTCACATTTAAAGATGTTGTGGGGTCGCTAACACCCACCCTGCTTCTATCCTCAGGTAGAGATATAACAATACTTGCTACCTGTGAATAGAATGAGGGGAAATTAAATCACAGTAAAACAGTTCTTTCAAATATATAAGAAAATTCAAATTATGTTGTGTAAAAATTGGTTAGTTTACCCTGTAAAACAGAAAAATCACAATAGATCCTAATCGATCACCTTTTTCACTCTTGTTTCATAGTTTTTATAAAACAATTTTTAACTGGCTCTATTAATGAGAATATTGCATGCCAGCGTTATACTAAAAGAACATTTATATGCCAAGGGTAACAAAATAGATTATTTAATGGTTGGAAAACCAACATTAGGGCTTAGTTAGTACCAGTGGTAAAAAATTATTGCATTTAAAGTAATATTGGTTGCTGTAGTAAATAGTGCCCAAATAGATCCCCAGTGTCTTATTTCATATAGACTCTGGAATGGACATCTCATTTAGTTGCTTAGTTCCTCAAAGGAACATAACCAATATAAACTATTTTCACTTTGTCTTTTTCAAACATATTTTTTGAAAAAATTATGATTGTATTTATCCAGCAATAAGTAAGCAGTATGCATTGTAGTTCAGTTAACTGCAGTTACTGTATTTAGAATTCAATAGAAATCCATTTTCAGTGTGTTTTGGAAACATCAACAGTTTTTTAAAACAAATTCTTGGCTATTGTTTTGATTGAAGGTATATACTGTAGTGGTAAAGATGCCTGAAGTCCTATTAAATTGTTAATGAAATACTGATATACTAATATAACTGGCTGAAGTATAGAGATAAAGCAAACTTTTTTTGCAATAAGGAACATTCTTTTCAGGCTATTAAACCCAGATTAGAGTTGTTTTAGTCATTAAACAAATAATTCTGGAGTAAACTTTTTCTGCAATAATAGACATTTTTTACAGTCTATTAAACATTTACGGATTGTTCATTTGCTTTCTCATATATATTTAGTAATATAAAGTGATCTGCTAAAACATCTACATTAATGTAATAGCACAGGGTACTGTTAACTCTGGTGCTTAACGGGTGTATTTTGGTCTAATTAAATATTCATTGCCATGGAAACCCCACAAATGAATAATGGTGGAAAGGATTCAGGGAACGTTTATTTAAAGTGTGAATGAAGCCCTTAAGAAGCTTGTATTTGCATTAATCCATAGGTTGTCGATATGATTTGCCAGTTAAATCATCTCCATATTACTTAAAGAGGATCTACACTCCCCAGAAATTCATGGTCACTTACTCAGTATGTTTCTGTGACCCCATAAATAGAATTTACATAAATTTTCTATTTTTATTGGTTTCTGAGATATTTGCATTTTTAGATTGCCAATAGCAGCCTTTAGATCTCCTTTAAGTTAGGGCCACCTTATCTTCATGGTGGTACCTTTCTGAAGGCTCTTAGTGAGGATCCACCCCTGTAAGACACGCTGAGAGATTTACTCCAGGTTTTACCTCCCGGCATGTCTCTCCTCATCTGCGGGCCCACAAGCATGTGCTCCCGGCAACGTTGCACACATTGGCCTGGTTCAAGTGATGCTGGCGCAGTTTCGCCGCATTGGCGGTGGGCATCATGATGTCATCCTCCAGAGCAAGTTTGGATTTTGCCACCAATTCTGTTTTAAAAGGGCCTGACTCCATTTTACCAGTGCCCAAGCTAGGCTTCTGTTTACAGTTCCTGCTGAAGCATTTTTTCTGTGCCTGATGTCTTGGTTTTTGACTTCTGCCTGACCGATCCTTGCCACCTGTCTTGACCCTTTTCCCCTGATTTTCGACTACGTTTTTGCTTAATCCTTGATGGTACCTCGTTTACAGACTTCTACCATTTCACACACTAACTCAGCAGCAGAAAGCCCGAAAGGGCATAGGTCAACACTGGAATCTGCAGCTGTGCATTTGAGTGTACCCATGACCAAGCAAGGTTCCTGTTAACAAGATTGTTAGCTTGGGCCAAGATGGAACCGTCCCAGGCTGCTGCTTCTTCTGCTCTGGAAGCCTACTATGATGTAATGATGAAACATCTTAACACCCAAGAGGCTCAGCAGGCTCAGCTTTCTCAGGCCCTACCGCACACATTACAGCTCACCTGGAGGCACTTCAGATTTTTGGGACCCCTGGGCTTCAACCCTCTCCTGCATACTCCATTCCAGCTACTCCTCCCAAGATTCTTGCTCCGGTGCGTTATGGTGGTGATCTGGATGCCTATCATGGTTTCCTGGTTCAGTGCCAGATCAAGTTTAAGGTTGCTCCTGAGAAATTTACAACTGAGAGGGGTAAGGTCGCTTATATTATCACTCTTCTACAGGGGAAAGCTCTTGTTTGGGCTTCTCCTTTACTGGACAAAGATGATCTCCTGGTGTATGACTCCAAGGCTGTGTCCACCTTTCGCAAGATTTTTTATACTCCTGGTAGGAAGTTGAATGCCTCTGAAATATGCTAACTTGATTCTGGCTGCAGAAGTGTCCTGGAACAGCGAGGCACTTATTGCAGCTTTCTCGAGGAGGCTTAGTGAGGAACTGAAAGATGAGCTGGTAACTCGAGATCTTCCCACACCTTTTGAAGAATTTGTTATCTTCATAGTAAAGATAGATTCCAGAATGAGGGAGAAATCCTACTCTAAAGTTCCATACCCGCAAATCTCCTGCCTTGACTTGGGTTGGAAACTCCTGCTCCTGTTATCCTTGTCCCGCCAGTGCGGGATGAACCTATGCAGATTGGAGCTACATGTTTAACTGCTGAGGAGAGAACTTGTAGAAGAACAGCAGTCTCTGCATGTATTGTGGCCTCGCTGGACACCTCATCAGATCTTGTTCAATCAGACCACAGAATCAGGGAAATGCTCCAGCCTAGGTGTGAGGGGGGAGTCTCCCCTAGGCAAGATTTCTGTACTCCTACCAGACTATTCTGTCTATTATGTTTTCCTGTCAAGCTGTTGTGGATTTCGGAGCGGGAGGAAATTTCATTGTCAATGCCTTTGCCGAATCCTGTGGTTTAAGTCCAGTGCCTCTTCAGGCTCTTCTTTCTGCCCGGGCTATGGATGGCAGGCCAATTTCTCCCTGAGTTCTCACCTCTGCCACTTCTCCAGTTCTTATTCGTGTTGGCAGTCTTCACGAGGAGGAGATCTCCTTCCTGAATATTCAATGTCCCGCACTCCCATAAATTTGGGTTATCCTTGGCTCAGATTTGATAATCCACCCTGGCTCCATTCTTCCTAGGGGACAAACCTATCCCTTATCTGTACCTGAGACACAGGCTATGAAAAAATATATCTTGGAAAATCTATCCAAAGGTTTCATAAGGAAATCTACGTCTCCAACCGGAGCTATGTTTTTCTTGTCCATAAAAAAGACGGCACTCTTACGGCATGCATCGATTATTGGGCCTTGAACAAAATAATGATCAAGAACCATTATCCTCTCCAGTTAATACCAGACCTATATGATAGATTGAGGGGAGCCAAGTTACACCTGCGGGGTGCTTGCAATTTTATCCACATCCATCAAGTGGACGAGTGGAAGACCGCAATGGCCATTATGAATATTTGGACATGCTGTTTGACTTATGCAACGCACCCACAGTTTTTCACAATTTTATCATGTCCTTTGTGACTTTTTACAAACTTGTGTTACTGTATATTTGGAGAACATCCTGGTTTACTCTTCCTCCGTGTCTGATCATCAATCTCAAGTTAAACAAGTTTTTCTCAGGTTAAGAGAGAATTGTCTCTACGCTAAGCTTGAGAAATGTTGATTTCACAAGACCACAATTTCTTTTTTGGGCTCTCTGGGTTCGAGATGGATCCTGCAAAGGTCTCAGCCATACTAGGCTGTCCAATTTCTACAGGTCTGAAAGCTATTCAAGGCTTCCTAGGATTTGCCAATTTTTATTGTAAGTTCATAAAGAACTTCTCCCAGACTGTGGCACTCATTACGGCACTCACGAAAAAGCCTTTTAGAACTTCCTGGTCTCCTCAAGCACAGGAGGCATTCTCTACACTCAAGAAGCTATTTAGTTCAGCTCCTATTCTTCATCATACAGATCCTGCCAGGCCATTTATTCTGAAGGTGGATGCTTCCGTGGTTGGAGTTGGTGCCATTTTGTCTCAATGGGGAGAGTTCCAAGGAACCCTTCATCCATACAATGTTTAATTTCCAAAACCAAGACAATTGTGTTGAACTCCCCTGGGCTGAGTTTGCTCATAACAACCTACAACATGATTCTCTGGGTGCTCTCCGTTCTTCTCTGTATTTGTCTATAACCCGTCTGCCCTTCCCTCAGATGTTTTCAAGACAGAGGTTCCTGCAGTGGATGCACTTGTTCGGTGACTTTAAGACCATTTGGTCTCAAGCCCACCAATCCCTTCTTAAAGCTTCTTCTTCTCAGAAAGATGCTGCTGACAAGTATCGTCATTCTAGCCCTCTTTATCAAATTGGAGATTTTGTCTGGCTGTCCACCAAACACATTAATCATCGCTTATGATCTACCAAGTTTGGACCTTTTTGTATTGGACCCTTCAAGGTTAAAGAAGTAATTAATCCTGTGCCCATCAGATTGGATCTTCCTTCCAGCATGAATACTTCAAATTCTTTCCATGTCTCTCTGCTCAAACCTTTTGTCAGGAATATATTTTCCAGTGATCAACTTCCTCCTTCTCCCATTTTACTTGATGATCATCATGAATACGAAGTAAAAGAGATTCTGGACTCTAGGAATTTGAGAGGCAAGATTCAGTACTTGGTCCATTTGAAGGGTTTTGGTCCTGAGAAGAGGTCATGTGTTAATGCTTAGGATACTCATGCTTCTTGATTAGTCAAGACCTTCCAAAGAAAGCTCCCTAACAAGTTTTGGAGGTTACTCCTGAAGGTTGGGGAGTGCTGTAAGATGCACCAGGAGATTTACTCTGGCTCTTGCCTCTTGGTGCGTCTCTCCTTGCCTGCGGGTGCATAGGTGCACGCTCCAACAAGTCACACACACCGGCCAAGGTCAAGTGACACTGGCGCCGTTTCACCAGCATTGTGACACTTGCCTTTCTGCACTGGCCATCATGACGTCATCTTCCAGTGCAAGTTTTTTTAGCACCAATTCTGTTTTAAAAGGGCCTGACTCCATTTTACCAGTGCCTAAGCTAGGCTTCTGTTTATTCTGTATTTGATTTCCTGTTTTTTCTTTTGCCTGATTATAGAATTTGATTCATGCTGGCTGTCTTGACCCTTTTTGCCTGTTCTTTGACTATGTTTTTCTTAATCCTTGCCGTTACCTCATTTATGGACTGCTACCATTTCACACACTAACTCCGGCTTGGTTCCACAGCAGAAAGCTCAGGGCCCCAATAGGGCATCAGTGAACACCGGAATCCACAGGGGTGCCCTGTGCATCCCAGTGTACCCATCACAAAGCAAGGTTCCTGTTAACGAGGTCATTATAAACCCTTAGCTATGATACATGGCTACTTGGGATAATATAATAAAAAATCTTACGTTTCTCAAAATCTGGGAACCCATAGTAACCAGATGTTTGTTTTCAAAAACTGACCAGTACAGGATTTGTTGCTATGGGTCACAAGTAGGAACTAAAGCCCATTTATTACATTCCCCACTTGATTGGCATAAGTGCAGATGTAGCAGCTTTTACCCCAGGCTCTACACTGTATATGCACTTGCAATGGGAAGAAACTGATGGAAGGAAAATGGCTAGACATCTGTCACATGGGAACAGGCAAGATCAGAAATATAATTTGGCTGATAAATGTACATACATACATGTAGAATTGGTACATGCATTAATAGGGCATTTCGGGGTGGATTTATTAAGGTTAAGTTTTTTATACCTCGAATCAACTCAAATGAACTCAAATGATTTCTTATTTAATAAAAAAAAACTCACATTCAAAATTTTTACATTCAAGCTATTTCCAGGGACAATGTATAAAAATCTAGAAAAATGTTTTTGACTATGAAGATTTTCATTCATTCAGGTCATGGAATATCTTAAAGTAATTCTAAAACAACTGGACTTGCTGAGTAATTATTGAAGACATTTCACTACTCATCCGAGCAGCTTCTTCAGTTCAACTGGTATGGGAAATTCTTGGAATATAAACTCACAAACTCACAATTCACATTATAACTCTTCAAAGAGGTGACATCTGAATTTGATTCTTTGTAGTTACTGTGATTTGCTTACCAATGTGTGTAGAACAAGGTCCAATCTTGGATAAAGACAGCTGGTTTGAAAGAGGCGTGAAAGAAGCGATTCATGTCAAGTTAGAGAAACCATACCCGAATAGAGGTGGGGGCCTTCAACACCACCTGTCTGCTACATACAATGCTGTTCTCACATCGGTACCCAAGCAGTTTCAGAATACTTCACACATCCATTCATGCAACTCTCACAAGTAACACCTGTGTCTAGGAGTTGCAGTGTCTAGGAGTTGCATGGCACATTTGTAATCCCATCACAGTATCTACACAGAATCAAATTCAGATGTTACCTCTTTGAAGAGTTACAATTTGCCATTGTGATTGAATTAGTGGGAGAGTTTATATACCAGTCAGTTGAACAGAAGAAGCTGCTCGGATGAGTAGTTAAACATCTTCAATAATTACTCAGCAAGTCCAGTTGTTTTAGAATTACTTATATTAGATCTAGTTTTTTGTTAACCCAAAATGGGAATTTTGACCAGAAAAATAAAACTAGCAAACTTGAATTTTCATGGAAAACACAACTCGACCCTTAATAAATCTGCTCCTAACTGTAGTGTAAAGAAAGTTATTTGTACACATTTCTTTTCATACAAATTAGCAATTATTGCATACCTGGTTGTGTTTAATATCTTCAGCAGGGGTACCATAGGAATTCCTACATAAAGTTGAGGTTCCGGTGTTTTGAGCTAAAGGGTACAAAAAGCACAAAAAATCAGATATATACAACTGTACAAATCTGTGGAAATATGTTTAACTAACCTGTTTTATTTCAAAGACTTCAGTTGCCTCAAGTTTTTGACATATTTTAAATGACTAACTTTAGCTATCATTTGTTCTGCTCTTTTAAAAAAGTTATGATAATGGTGAAAACAGTTTCTAGAACTGGTTTTGGTTGGGATGCCAATGGACTCTCATTTTTAGTTTTACACACATGGAAATAAAGCAAATGATAAATAATCCAGTGTTTATTCAAAAAATAAGATTTAGAATGATTTATTTAAAAGTACAGGTAAATTAACCTAAATGGCATGAATGTCAAGGTCTAGCTAAGACCAGTACTTGAATTGAGACAGTATTTGGGCTGGATACGATTGTGATAGCATCCAGCCTATAAAATCTGTAATTAGTACAGATCTTGGTATTTTAGTTTATATATGGGGATGGGGATACTGATAGATAGGTCGGAACAGTAAAAGTACTGTATGTATGTATTAGTGATGGGTGAATCTACCCAGTTTCGCTTCGCCGGAAAATTTGCGAATTTCCAGCAAAATTCTGGAATTGCCGGAAAAAAATTTGCGAAACGAGCAGCGGCACGTTTTTGACGTGCGTTGCGTCGTTTTCGTCGCGTCGACATTTTTTTGGCGAATTTTCGCTGGAGTTTCAAATTTATTCGCCAGCGGCGAATCCCGGGAATTCGCCACGAATTCGCCCCTGCCGAATAAATTCGCCCATCACTAATATAAATATATATATCCACCAGGATTTTGCAAAAAAGGTTAAAACTCCATGTTTATTGGTTTACATTAAAAACCGGCCCGGGCCAGCTTCCCTTCGGCCCACTTCTAATCATCACCCCTATACTCTTTGCCCTTTATTTGCAAATTTTCATCATCAGGACCAGAGCAACGGGGATTGGTGCATGGGAAATTAAAAAAAAAACTATTGTATCTCCTGCGTATCCCTAGTGTTTCTGAACCAGTATACGTGTGGCTGAGCAGCATGCCGCCCCCTAAAATTCTGTCACCCTACGCCCAGACCTAGGTGGCCTTTCCACAAATTTGGGCCTGGACATTTGCCTGCCCTGTGTTATGTAGAATGCTAAAGAATTGCTTCAGCAATTTCTGCCCACTCAGAAACAGAAAGAACTAAAATCTTTGTGTCTTTCTGACATGCTCTCGGAAATATGAAATCATGATGCCATGGAAACTGCCAAAGAATGTTCTTTGGCACTTTCCATTCCTGCACTGACATGAGAGGGATGAAACTTTTGAATAAACATAAATGAATATTTGCATCCACATACAAATATTAAGGGTGACAGCAACCATAAAATTTGCATCCAACTAAGGAAAAAGGGGAAGAAATTTGGAAAAGAGGTATAAGTAATGTGCTGGTTTTCTTGTTTCTTGAAATGTTTAGGCAAAATCTTAAAGGAATTGTTCAGTATAAAAGTAAAAACTGGGTAAATAGATAGACTGTGCAAAATAAAACATGTTTTCAATATAATTAATTAGGCAAAAATGTAATGTATAAAGGCTGGAGTGACTAAGTCTAACCTAAAAGAACAGAACACTACTTCTTGCTTTTCAGCTCTCTTTTGTTTACACTAACTGGTTACCCTGGTTACCAGGCAGTATCCAATCAGTGACTTGAGGGAGGGCCACATGGGTCATAACTGTTGCTTTTGAATCTGAGCTGAATGCTGAGGATCAATTGCAAACTCACTGAACAGTTTTGTCCCATGTGGCTCCCCTTCAAGTCGCTGACTTACTCAGATTTAGAGAGCTGAAAAGCAGGAAGTTGGATTCTGGCTATTATATTAGACATCCTGTCACTCCAACTTCTATAGTTTGCATTTTTCCCTGACTAACTATATTAGAAACATTTTTTATTTTGCACAGCCTATCTATTTGCCCAGTTTTAAATTTTACCCTGAACTGTTCCTTTAAATCTTAACAAGGAGTATTAAAAAAAAACCAACAAACAAAAATAGTAGTAATACCCCATGCAAACCTACACAAATGTCTGCGCACAATACAAGGGATTCCACTCCGCCCCTAAAATAAACCAAACACAAAATGCTTGCACTTCCTTGAAAACCTTGATAGAAGTGGAGTGATAAGAGAAAGGCCATCTATCATTTTACTCACTCTGCTTCAGAAACTGGTCCCTAGTTTTCTGAAGAGGGAATCCAAGTGAAATATAAGCAGGATTAGTACTTCACTTTAGCAATACTGCTCAGGTATAATCTTTTTGCCTTCGAGTAGTTAAGGGGCGAATTCGCTGCGCATTCCCACGATTCGCCGCAGGTTAATAAATTCCCGAAACGGCAGCAAATTTACATCTGGCAAAAATTCGCCGCCGTCTCGTTTCGGATGCCCGTGTCCAAAGCGAGACGTGTCGGGTTTCATGAATTTTTCACCGTTCCACAAATTTCTCTCGAAATTTGCAAAAAATGCAGGGAAACACCGCCGATTCACCCATCACTATCTTCGAGGTATGCAGAATCAACATCCGCAATCCAGGGAAACTGACATTTCTACACACCCACATAAACAGTGTTTTTGCAACTACTTGACTGTACCTAAATCAGAGACAGCGAGGAAGCCCAAGCATTTTGTGTTTGGTAAAAATCTAAGATGTGCATTTTTGTTGTGTACCTTTTTATCTACTTATCTATATCTATGTAGGCATACTGTACATATGTAGAGATAACACTTTGGATTATTTTAAAGACTCCTAAAAGAGTCCATAGCTAAGTGAATGATGGGAGCTGGCTCCTATGGCAACTAATTGCAACCAATTAATATAAAAATGGGGGGGGGCGGTATTCTGTCTGCCTTAAAATGCCATTGAAAAGAAGTGTGTTTTTACTGGAAATAGCTAAGTTATTTTACAGTTGGTGTTATAATTGTGGGTGGGACTTTTTTGGTGCATTGCATTAAACACTGTGAGCATAGCAGCCCTCCACCGTTTCCATCTGAATTCAAGCACTGGCTAAGACTAGTGTATGTTAAATTGAATTATTTAAATTGTAATAGCAAGATATGACACAAGAAATGCTAGTTTACAATACACTGGTTACACTCTCAAAGACCCATATTTACATATTAATTTGTCAGTAATAAAGACAGAATTACATTTATTTCCACCATAGCTCTAAATTGCCAACTTCACATGGTTACACAAGCTTAAATATGAATTTTAAGTTAACACACACAAATTGTATTAATAAATTGATGTCACACAAGACATTATAACTGCAAAAATCATTGTTATAAAAGGGTTTAAATAAAAAAAAAATCACATTAATACGTCTGTTTGTGAAATAGAAAATGAAGGCTATTAATGTCCCACTTTTAGCCATTTACAGTAACCGCCAACATTGTAGGTACTACGTCATCAGCAGGGAAAGTGTTATCCAGCTAATGATGCAGTCCCAATGTTTCCAGGTGTAAACATATGTATGGGAAAATGTGCTACTTAGAATTGTGCTTTCATCACAGCACAACTAAACCTTTCTGATGCTTGGTAGAGAGTGTGTAAATTAAATCAAGTTTACATTTTTCTACCATGTATTGTAGTGACTACCTGTCATTTTAAACAATACTTTTGCTCTGATATTTATAAAAAACCTGTCTTTCCAATCCCAAAAAGATCAATGATTGTACTTCTTTGCTATAATTTAATTTCAGACAATATATGGAAACTTACATTTATGACTATGCATACCGCCAACAAACTGTATTATCCTTTCCAGTAGGAAATTAATTTGCAATATGTTTTAGATGTAAATCTTCCAGAAATCTCATGCAATGTAATGTATACAATTTTATTAATTTTCCTTATAATACTGTATTTTATTTTGTAATATTGTGTTTTTATCATACCATTAGAAAAATATCATATGCATACCTTAGTCCACTGATATTGTAAATTATGCATACAGAATTGAGTTGAAGATACCTAGATATGTTATGTATTTTTGTACGCCAGTAACCATACCTGTCATTGCGTCTTTCCTAGAAGTGTGCTCTCCTTTATAAGTTGCAGTTGATCCAGCTGACTCATAATCTGACTTCCTTTCTTTGAGGCTAATCATTTCTCGAGGGGAAGCAGGGGCACTTGCTAGATCAGAAAAAAATACTCATAATGCAATGCCACATTAACTTGTTTCTTTCACACAGTACAGGTGAACAATTTATATAACAACACCCTATATGCTGTCCTCCACAAATCTCAGGAATGCTCCCCTAATCACCCATAATATGTAAAGAAATGTAGCATATATTTTTGTATCTTATATAGGGATTGGTATTTGCAAAGACACAAATAAAATATGCCCTAGCCAAGTACTGTAACTGGTAGATCTGTTAACATTTGCTGCCTAGAGCAGTTAGTATAATGAAAATACAGGTTAGTTACCAGTTGTACAGACACAAGTGCTTCAGCACAAAGGAATAGAAATTGTGCTCATGAGGACTTGACAAGTCAAACTGCATGTTATACCTTGCACCATTTTTTTGTTTAATGATTTGCCAACTACCTTTTAATAAATAAAATAAAAAAAAGTGTTTTAATATTTTCAGTGTACTGGAAGATTAGCAAATAATACTTTCTCAAAAACAGTAGAAAATAAACATGTTTTTAATATTTACAATAGAAAAATTAAGGTACATTAACCATTAAAAGAAATCAGTAATGCTCTTGTTCTTCTAGCAAAGGGAGAATAAGTATATGTTGACATCTGGCTGGCCTGTATGTCCACCGAGCTTGTGAATAATAATCTAGAGGGTGATTAAAAGAGCCTTCAGCAACTGGACTTTGCAGTGGTAATACATAAAAAAAACTATACTACTTATAGAATGACACAAATTGCTGTTTTTTTTTTACTAACAATGTAGAATTTTTTTCTACTGCTAATAAGGGAACAAATTAATGCCTGCTTAGTTTTACTGGACCTTTTCAGAGTGGGTATGGCATTACTTCTGTCTCACTAATACATGTCATACGCGTCCTGCTCCTCTGGCCACAGGGAATACCAGTGCCGCAGTTGGTCCTTCAGTAGCGGTCTCACTGTCTCGAGCCGCACATCCCTCCTTCTCCTCGATATAATGGGGACCCTCTAGCCTGCAGAGGGTTTGTTAGTTACTCTTGTGTTATCCAATTTGAATTTCAACCCTCACAATACTCTTCAGAGCAGGCAAAAGTGGGGTATGTGATTTTTCGTTTCGCGGGCAAATCAGTGGGCACTGCTTAGGGAGAAGAATTCTCCATTGACCTTTGATCCCAAAGAGTTCCTCCAGGTGTTACGAACTGTGTTTGATGCCCCAGTTCGGGTCGCTAATGCAGATCCGGCAGGGAAGTGCCAGTGAGTATGCTTTCGAACTCTAATGGCAAAAACTAACTGGAATGATGAGACATACAAGGCTGTTTTCTACCAAGGCCTCTCTACCCAACTTAAAGATTGCCTTGTTTCAAGGGAACTTCCTGAACTGCTGGAGGATTTGATTTCTCTCACCATTAAGGTGGACACACATCTCAGAGAGCATCAAGCAGTCAAGGAGTACAGTTAGAAATACCAATCAATGCTGGCATTACACCAAAGCTCTACTGCCCACTAAGACTATCCAAGTTTCAGCGTTCCTAGACTCTGGGGCTGCAGGAAACTTAATGAATGCTGCTTTTGCCAAACAAGTGGGTGTTCTGCTGTATTCCATGTCTACTCCCTTGTGGGCCTTTGCTATTGATGACAGACCCATAAAGTCTGACATTATCTACATGTCAATGGAGGAATTACCCTTGCAGATTGGGACTTTGCTCTTGTGGTGTTGGGATTACCATGGTTGCGTCTGCACAATGCATACATAGATTGGTCCTCCAATCTGATTTCTTGTTGGAGTCCATTTTGTCAATAGCATTGTCTACCAGCTACTCCCCTTCACCGGGTGACCATCTCTTCGACAGATTTGCAATCCCTACTGACAGTGAACAAGGATTTCTCTGATGTTTTTTGTAAAAAGTCTGCGGAATGCCTCCCTCCTCATCGTCACTATGACTGCCCCGTCCTGGAAGCATTCCCCTCTAGAGCTTGCACTTATCCCCTCTCTCCTGCGGAAACCTCCGCTATGAAAGGCTATATCTAAGAAAATGGGGGGGGGATTTATTCATCTCTCTACCTCTCCAGCAGGGGCTGGCTTCTTCTTCGTCTGCATCCCTGTATTGACTACTGTTTACAGTTAAAAAACAATACCCCTTGCCTCTCATTACTGATCTGTTTGACCAACTGAAAGGGACTAAGAGTTTCACTAAGTACGCCAGGCATACAACCTCATCCTCATACGTAAATGGGATGAATAAAAGACAGCATTCAACACCCGGAATGGGCATTACGAATATACCCTTCAGCCTTTGCAATGCCCCTGCTGTCTTCCAGGAGTATGTGAACAATATCTTTGGAAATCGACTTGGGAAGTCAGTAGTCATATACTTAGATGACATACCCATCACTCTCAAGTGAAGGAAGTACTTTCTTACTTTAGGGAAAAATTCCTCTTTGCCAAGCTGGAGAAGTGCGTCTTTGAGGTGCCTAAAGTTTCTTTCCTTGGTTATATCATTGGAATTTATGGAATTTATTTTTCAGCTGCATGGCTTCCCAGGCGGAGAGAATCTCTGACAGGGGATCTCAATTCACTGCTAGATTCTGGCATTCTTTATGTAAAGATCTAGGTATCACTCTTCACTTCTCTTCTGCCCACCATCCCCAAACCAATCGGGCAGCTGAGCAGATGAATCTGAGCTGAGCGATATCCTCCTGTGGGCAGAATTCGCTCATATCAATGCATGTCACACTTCCACTGGGAGGTCTCCTTTTATGTCTGTTTATGGATGTCATCCTCAAGCCTTCCCTCAAGACTTCTTCTTGTCGGATGTTCCTGCCACAGATGATCAGGCAACCCATATGTCTGCTATTTGGGCCGCGACCAAAGCAAATTTGGAGAAGAGTGCTCTGGTGCATAACACTTTTGCTAATTGCCTAGCCTATGCCAATGGCCTATTCCTAAACTCTTCATCAATTTCACACTGCCACATCATTTTTGGACCATGGATTGTACATTTGTTACTATAGTTCCTATATGCATACCAAACCAATGAACATATTCATATATTACTATACATATTTTATTATATTACACATTATATTACCTGAACGATTATTAGGAGACATACGAACAGGAGATATTGATGGTGTGCGGGAGGAAGAGTATGGTCTTTGCCGGTCCCTTTCAATAGTTGATGATGAGGCTACAAAATGATACTGTGACCAGCCATCCTAGGAACAAGAATGTCACATGAAACCTGGTAACTGGTAGAAATGTGCTGACAATTCATTTAACAAAAAAAACTTCTAATAAAACCCAAAAAGCTAATTATCTTAAACTCAAAACGTGGATAATTGTGTGATGTAGCTGTCCAAATTTCAGAATGAGAGATCTCTCTAATTAGTATTATGGATTTTTCAATCAATGTCATTTTTTCGATTCACTAACTTTTGGAGATTTAGTGGAGATTTTTTCTATAAGCAAAACAAGACGAACTCTTCAACTACCAAAATAAATGCTCCACCATTGTGACTCAAATCCAAAATGATTGTAAATAATAGCTTGTTTTTTTATTACTGAATTGCTAAAGTTAAAAGCAAAAAAAATTAATACCAGCAACATGTTCAAAAGCAATTTAAGTTAAATGTATAAAATACTTTTAAAGAGCCAAATGGGAGTATTTTCACTTCAATGCAAAATAAATACCACCAAATATGATTGTTGCTTTCATTATTTTGTTTCAGCTCCAGAGCTTCTAATGAAACTTAATTACTTTGGATTTAATACTTAAAGGTGTATCGGATTCTCCTCTGGGGCCTTTGAGCTATTTCAAAGAGCTAAGACTTTGCCAGTGCATTAGAGAAGCAAATTAATTTCACAGCATCCATTCATGAAGGACACAAAGCCTTTAAGCACCTATAAATTGGAAATGGATGCAATAAACATTTGCACATTAGTAACAACTAAGCAGAACAGATAAAATTAAGACATCCTTTTTTCACACCATTTTTGATTTTTTAAATATTTTTAAAAAATGGCACAGGCAAGTCAGATGAATAAAAGAAAGAAAGCTCTGAAACACATCAATCAGTATGATGTATTCATGAAGGAAACAAAACATTTAAGCACCTATAAATTGGAAATCGATGCAATAAACTTTTGCACATTAGTAACAACTAAACAGAACAGATAAAGCAAAGACGTCCTTTTTTCACACCATTTTTGAATTTAAATGATATGCTTTTCATTTATATAAATATATTATATATATGTGTGTAAAGTATATCCTTATAAACAGTGCTTAGTGATGTCATCAGTTATAATCAGAGCTTGCTGATGTCAATTCTGTCACATGACTCATAAATAAATAAAGTACCACCCCTTCCATCTATAGTCAGGTGATCCCACTGGTGTCTAATAAAACAGCAATCAAGTTTGGGAGTTTTACTTTGAATTCTTAATGAATCAGATGCAATTTGAGAGTAGGACTAGCCAGAGATGGGATGACTTTGACATAGTTGGCCAGCTTAAATATATTGCAATATATGGACAAACAATCCCTGTTTTGTTTAAAGGGTAAGGCATTTTTAGTAGCTGTATGCACAAAATGTCTCAGTGTGTTAAATATATTGATAATGGATTGAGTGCAGAGGACCTCTTACTGTACTTTGAAAGCAGCAAGTAAGTTGCAGGTAAAACTTAGTCCCTCTGTAAAATGTATAATGAATAGAATTCATAATGAATCAGATGCAATTTGAGAGTAGGACTGGCCAGATATGGGATAACTTTGATGTCAATTCTGTCAAATAAATAAATATAGTACCCCCTGTTGCATCATATAAAGATATGAGAATTAGAAGTTACCTTGGAGTTCCATGACCTGTAAAAAACACTGCTGGGATATTCTTGAAAACAAAATGATTTAGTTAAGTATGTATGGATATACATGCTTCACTAAATACATTTTTTAGTTTTTAAGAATATCTACGTGTTGCTGGTACTCTTTTGGAAACTATATGTTAGCTTTAACTGTGCAACTGTGGGATGTTGGGAAGCGTAGTGCCACCCATTATATTACCTCACCTTGAAGAACCATTTACTGCTTCAAATAAAAGTTTGTAAAAGTTTTGTTCTTTGTAAATATGCTCTCCCACAATAGCTTCTTTTCCCCAACTACCTCAACCTTGGCAGTCTATCCTCATTTTTTTATGCCATTACCAGGTTCGTTACATGTCCCTGCACTCTTTCCAACTCATTAATTTCATTCTTTCTTATGGAGCTGCTAAGCAAGTGTTGCATTTGGGGGACTGTAAGTACCCAGTGTAAATATGAGTGCAAGTGGGTTTGCTGGTATTTGCTGTGTGTCTTGTCACATGTATGTGGTGTTGGAGCAGCAGTTCCATGCAGTATATACATGTGAGCGATGTCGGTGGGTTTTCATCTTGGAATCTAAACTGCAGACTCTAAGGGGGCAACTTGCATTACTGAGGGCATCGGCAAACAAGGGGGAGAAAAGGAAGCTTGCAGAACAACCACTGGAAGGGGCCAGTGTAGTGGGGGTGGAGAAGGGGCACTGGAGGCTTACAAAGGAGATAGGTTTGTGCCAGTCAGGAGGGAAGTAAAGGACAGAAGTGTAGGAGGGCTAGTTCACAGCTTGCCCAAAGCAACAGATTTGCCATTTTGGCCAAAGATGCTGGGGAGGACAGCTCTGAATTGGCATATATTGAGCAGTACTGCCAAGTCAGTTAATGGGAACAAGTTTATGGCAAAAGTTGTTGAGGAGCCAACCAGAAAATATGCTCTGCTGGATCTAGTAATCTCTAATGACCCAGAACATATAGCAAATGTGCAAGTAATTAAACCTCTGGGTAATAGTGACCATAGTGTGATATAATTTACTGTATGGTGAAAAAAAACAATTATAGACTGGGACAACAAAAACTATTTCAGAAAAGTAAATTTTAGTGCCTTGAGAGCTGCCCTTTAGAGCATATATTGAGGCATTATGTTTTCAGCTTAAGGAGTAAATATAGAAGCACTAATAATCACCCTGTGTGGCTTAATATACAATAGAAGTAAAGAAGTTAATAGGAAAGAAGAGAAAGGCATTTAAAACTACAAGTCTCTTGGGACAGAAGCTGCATTTAATGAATATAAACACTATAATAAATGTAAAACTGCAATCCGGAAGGCAAAGATAGGAAATGAAGAGAGTATTGTGGCTAAGGCTAAATCCAACCCCAAAAAGTTTTTTAAGTATATTAATAATAAAAAGATGTGGGTAGAGAGTTTTGCTCATTTACATAATGGTACCAGTATTGTGGTTACAGATACAGAAAAGGCAAATATGCTAAATCAGTTATTTTCTTCAGGGTATACAAGCGAGGAGTCAGAGTTCCCAGGCTTATTTCATAGCTGCACTGTTGGCTCTGCTCAATCTAATCAGTGGCTGACTCAGGATTGATTAATAAAGCTTTAATTTAAATGTATGTAAAGAAGGTGTCAGGGCCAGATGGCATACACCCCTGGGTGTATGAGGGCATAGTTCGGTTTTAGACAGGCCCCTATTTCTGATTTTCTCAGATTCGCTTTCATGTGGTATGGTACCTATGGATTGGAGAAAAGATGATGTAATTCCAATATTTAAAAAGGCATTACGATCTCAGCCTATCTGTGGTGGGCAGATAATTTTAAAGCTTGTTAAAAGATTACATTAAAAATTTTGTCCTAGTGAATGGCATTGTGACCAGCAATCATGCATGGCTTTATGAATGATAGGTCATGAATTTAATTTTTTTTTATGATGAGGTAACTAAGATGCTGAACAGTGGAGGAGCAGTAGATGTGATCTATTTGGATTCTGCCAAAGTGTCTGATACTGTTTGATATGACTGCTTTCTAAACTAAGGTCTGTTGGGCTTAATGAAGTCCTTTGCACATGGAGAAGAAATTGCCTACATGATCGGGTACAGAGGGTGATTGTTAAATTCTCTGCTTGGAGTAAGGTTCTTAGTGGGGTCTCTCAGGGCTCGGTATTGGGCCCACCTTTATTTAACTTGTTCATTAATGACTTAAGGGAGGGTATTGTAAGTAATGTACAGTATCAGTGTTTGCAGATGACAAGAAACTATTCAGCCCAATTAATTCCATCCAGGATGCAGCATCCTTGCAACAGGATCTTGAAAAACTGGCCATCTGGGAAGTTAAGTGCCAAATGAGATTCAATGTTGATAAATGTAAAGTCATGCACCTGAGATGTAAAAATATCCAAGCCACTGATTCCCTTAATAGGACAGCAGTAGGCAAATCCATAATGGTAAAAGACCTTGGAGTCCGTGTAGATAATAAACTTGGCTGTAGCAGGCAATGTTGTATTGAAAGGGGCATAGTCATTTTTCCACTGTATAGCCCACTGGCATGGCCCCATCTAGAATATGCTGTACAGTTTTGGTCTCCAGTGCTTAAACAGGATATTACTGAGAGTCCAGAGAAGGACAACTAAGCTAGTAAAAGGTATGGAAAATCTTAGCTATGAACAAAGACTGATCAAATTAGGGTTGGTCACACTGGAGAAGAGGTACTTAAGGGTGATATGATAACTATGTATAAATATTAAAGGGGATCATATCAAAATCTCTCTAATGCTTTATTTACCAGTAGGTCTTTCCATCTTATGCAAGGTCACCCATTCCGATTAGAAGAAAGGCGGTTCCGCCTAAATATTCGGAAGGGTTTCTTATTACAGTGAGAGCTGTGAAGATGTGGTATTTTCTCCCTGAGTGATAAATTAGATTAGCTTTAAGAAGGGGTTGGATTTTTTTTAGCAAGAGAGGGAATGCAGGGTTATGGGAGATAGCTCATAGTACAAGTTCATCCAGGGACTAGTCCAATTGCCATTGTGGAGTCAGGAAGGAATTTCTTCCCCCTCTGAGGCAAACTTGAGAAGCTTCATATGGGATGTTTTGCCTTTCTCTGGATCAACTAGCAGTTCGGCAGGTTAGAATAGTTGAAGGGTCCCAAAATTAGATTGCATATTGAATGTGAGGGCCATATATATATATATATATATATATACACACAGTATTATATATAATATATATATATACTGGTGTAGTATAAGTGGACGCACTCCTTCCGGACTTACTTTTCGAGCGGGTGCGTTTGGGCCGAAACGTCGGATATGCATTGCTCAATAAAATACACTTGAATACACTACTACGTTTTGGAGTGCGGGTCCTTTTTGAATATATATATATATATATATATATATATATATATATATATATATATATATATAATTGTCCAACTTGTTTGTGTGTTTATTTCACACACATAAAAATTATGAAACATCCCATGCAAAACAATGAGTTTCAATACATATCTGGAAAGCAGGGTGCCCCAGAAATGTTGCAACAGTTCAGGACTCTGTTCAGATAAGTTATAAACTTTTACTGCACAAGCGGAAGTGCACAGAACTTTATACAGCCATGTATTGAAACTCATCGTTTTGCATGGGATGTTTCATACTTTTTATGTGTGTGAAATAAATGCTGCATTTTATACTTGAGTCCGACCCAGTTGGACAATTGTATATTCATAGCGTTGACTGACTCCCCACATATAGGGTAAACACACCTTGCATTTAAATCCTTATTGAATCAGTGCATCACATATGTTGGACTGTTTTAAGTTAATGTCTTTATTATGCAAGAAAGTATTTGCTTTAGTAGCCATTGACTTACACTACCTAGAGTTAGAAGTTTTGTTAACTAAAATCGTATGTATCAGCTTCATGGCTTCAAGGTATGGATTGAGAATCAAAATAGGCCCAGTACTAGTGATGGGCAAATTTATTTGCCAGGCGCTAATATGCGGTAAATTCCCGCGATTCGCAAAACACCTGTGAAAATTCGCCTGCCGAAAATTTGCTGGCATAAAAAATAATCTTCGTCAATTTGCGAACTATTTAAACCAATAAAGCAATAAAGCATGTATTTTCACTATATTCTATATGTTCATCCCTTGAGTTAATACCTTTATTATGCAAGACAATTATATATTTACTTTACTTTACTTTAATAATACCTTTATTATGCAAGACAATTATATATTTACTTTACTAGCCACTGCCTGACACTACCTAGAGTTATACAGTTTGTAACAACTTGATGGCTTAAAGGTCTGGACTGACCTCAAAATAGAACCTGACATTTAAGGTCCACAAAGGCCCAAAAAACAGCCCAAACAGAGGCCCAATGTTTCAAACAATAGCACATAGAAAAATTGTCAGCCTGCCAGTCTATGGTCAGTTTTTTTTTTTACTCCCAAAATGCCTGTAATCTCTCTCTACTGGCTCTGACAACTCTGATGAGAGCTGCAGTTTGTCTTTTCAAATACTAGTACCAAGTAAAAATGTAGGCGATTTTGTGAAAGTAAAAACTATACAAGTTCAATTTCCTGAAAATAATAGTTGATTTAAAAACTTTTGAAAAAAGTGTGAGGAAAGTACAAGCTCATGCAAATAAACCAAACCTATTTAAAGCAATAAAGCACTTACTGTATGTGTTGTACTCCGTAATTATGAGATTCTGGGTTTTGCAATAGCAACGTATTTATTAAAATACAGTGCAGGAAAGAAGCATAGCTCTGTACAGCTGCGTCTCTGCTTCTTGAACTGGCCCCGCCTATGTGCTTCTTTTTTTTCTATGACAAACTTTATTAACATCTACAACTATCAACACATCCTTCCTATTTTAACATTACCAACAAACCATTAATAGTTGTAACTTAGTACAGGTGATTTGCTATAATTATATTACTTCAGCAACTAATAATGTCACTTTAACACTGTTCAACAAGTATTGATGGTTTTTTGCAAACCATGAGTAAGTCTGCAATTTGAATAACAAACATTGAATCCATGGAGGAGCTTTCCATAGTTCTTTCTGTGTGATGTTAAGTAGTGGCTTGTGATCTGTTGCAACTATAATTTTGTCCCATACACAAAGTTGTGGAATGCTTCACATCCAAAAGCAATACCAAGAGTCTCTTTTTCTATGTGTGCATATTTGCGCTCAGTGTGTGTGTGAATAGGCATGATGCATATGCAACTGGCTTCCATTCTTTATCATATTGTTGTAGTAGAACTGCACCTATTCCATCTTTTGATGCATCTGTTGATATTTTTGAAGGTGTCTGTGCACATCAAAGAATGTGATTTTCCTGCTTCTCTGTCCAGTTCCACTCAGTGTGCTTTAGGAACAAGCTCCTCATATTGGGCGTCTTGTCTGCCAGATTGGGAATGTACTTGCCAAGTTAGTTTAATATACCCATGAATCTCTGCAGTTCTATTTTATTCCTGGAACTGGCCCTTTTTTAATTTCTAGAACTTTTGTAGGATC
Source organism: Xenopus borealis (assembly GCA_024363595.1). Taxonomy (NCBI): domain Eukaryota; kingdom Metazoa; phylum Chordata; class Amphibia; order Anura; family Pipidae; genus Xenopus; species Xenopus borealis. Next base: position 69,848,322 of record CM044441.1, read on the forward strand.
TGGTTTCACTCCACTGTGCGAAATTATTTCACCAAGATACAAAATTTCTGGTTTCTTCAACCGACATTTAGCACGATTCAGTTTATCATTCAGTCCATTTTCTCTTAGTAAGAGGAATTTCCAAAACCTATTTCAGGCATCTAGGATTATAAATATTTTGGCATTTGCCATGTCAATCATTCCGAGTGGGTATATGAAAATGTTCTAGCCTTATGTTTTCATTTAACTCTTTGGGATCCAAGCACAATCTCAGAGATCCATCTTTTTTCTTTACAATGACTAAGAAATGTACCCAAGCTGAAGGTTCATCGATAGGCTCAATTACATCTAATTCAGTCAGGCGATGCAATTCACCCGACACTTGGACTTTAACCCTAAGCTTCCTCTTTGGTCCATGCTCCTTCCACTGGGAGCCGATAGGCCCCCCTGACATTATAATTGCTTCATGGATCCCACTGAGGAAGCTACCCCGGATGTCGGGGGCTGGCGTTCTGCATGGAAACTTATGAGGCTCATATGGGATATGTGATGTCCCATTTGGAGGGCAAACCACTAGAGTGGGCAACAGCTCACTGGGAGAAGAACTATCCTCTGACCTTCGATGCCAAAGAGTTTCTCAAGGCTTTCTGAACTGTTTTTGATGCTCCGGGCTGTATCGGCAATACCTCATCCTGGCTCCTGCAAATCAGGCAGGGAAGTTGCAGTGAGTATGCTTTTGACTTTAGAACGTGAATGGCAGAAACCAATTGGAATGATGAGGCATATAAGGCTGTCTTCTACCAAGGCCTGTCCCCTCGACTAAAAGATGATCTTTTCTCCAGAGAACTTCCTGAATTGCTGGAAGATTTATTTGCTCAATCATTCCTGGTTACTACTTGTCCATTCACTCTGGTGGTAATGGGACTACCCTGGCTAAGTCTACACAATCCCTCCATTAACTGGTCTGCTAACCAGATATCTTGTTGGAGCTCTTTTTCTCAAAAGAACTGTTTGCTGGCTAACCCTATCCACTGGGTGTCCCTCGCTGCAGAGCTGCAATCTCTGCCCACAGTGTACAAAGACTTCCCAGATGTCTTCTGTAAGAAGTCTGCAGAGACTCACTCCCACGGCTGTCCCATTGAACTTCTCCCTAGTACCATGCCCCCCAGGTGAGACATACCCATTGTCTCCTGCTGAGACTTCTGTGATGAAGGTATACATCTGAGATAACCTCCAGCGGGGATTCATTAGACCTTCATCTTCTCCTGCAGTGTCTGGATGTTTCTTTGTGTAAAAAAAAGAAGGATGGTGAATTGCGTCCCTGCATAGACTACAGAGGCCTAAACAAAATCACAGTGAACAATCGATATCCGTACTTTTCGACCAACTCAGAGGGGCTGGTAATGTTCTTCGGCCTCTGCAATGACCCCGCCCTCTTCCAAGCATTTGTGAATGACATCTTCAGTGATCATTTGGGGCAATCTGTAGTCGTGACATTATAATCTTCTCCAGAAACTTGTACACTCACCGAACCAAGGTCAGAGGTGCTCTCCCGTCTGAGAGAAAATTACTTTTTTGCCAAGTTGGAGAAGTGTGTCTTCGAGTTGCCCAAGATTCCCTTCTTGGATTACATTATCTCTTGTGAGGGGTTGAGATGGACACTTCCAAGGCTGGCCTCTCCCCACTAGCACCAAGGCCATCCAAAGATTTGTCAGTTTTGCCAACTACTACTGACAATTCATCAAGGGGTTCATCCAGCCCTCATCCTGAAGGGAGGAAAACCTAATGCCTGACCCCCTAAAGCTCTGGAGGCCTTCCAGTCCCTGGAAAATGTGTTTGTCTCGGTTCCTTTCCTTCGACATCCTGAACTTTTGTGACCCTTCTTCATTGAAGTAAATTCATCTGACATCAGGGCTGGTGCCATCCTCTCCCAAAGACAAGTCGCAGATGGGAAACTTCCCCCTTGTGCTTATTTCTCTAAAAAGTTCTCTCATGCAGAGCAAAATTATGACGTGGGTAACTGAGCTTCTAGCGGTGAAACTTGCTCGCAAAAAGTGGCATCATTTTCTGGAGGGAGCCTCTCATCCTGTCCATACTCCATTGTGGAGATTAATCCCATGGCTTTCTCATTTCAGCTTCCCCATGAGATGCATATCCCTAATGTGTTTCATGTGTCTTTGGTAAAACCGGCCATCACTAATCGCTTCTCTTCTGAACAAGAAGCAGGAATGCTGTTGGATAAAGCATGCTGATGTCCACGCTCCTCATCTGGCATGTGAGTTCTACAATCAGTTCCCAAAGAAACCACAGAATGGTGGTCCAGTGGCCCCCCTGGGGGAGGGGGTACTGTCAGGAGTGCCCTATGACACCCAAGAAGGCGGCGCCCTTACAGGTCATGGGTTCAATGCCTGATGATAGGATTTTGTGACTATATTCCTGGGTGCTCTGTTATTTGTGCTGGTCTGTTTCTTGGACTTTGGCCTTGCCTGATCTTGACTACGCTTACGCCTGATCCCTTTAACCTTAAGCTTCCTCCTTGGTCCGCACTCCTCCCGCTGGAAGCTGATAGGCCCCCCCCTGATACAAATCTGAACTTTAGCCTTATTTCGGGAAATCAGAGACAGAAAGTGCCAATACAGTATGTTATTGTAACAGGACTACTTCCAGACCAGAAGGTAACTTTGGTCCCAATGAAAAACAAGACATTTTTTCAAACACTTGTTATTCATTGGAGGGGTTTGGTTCTTGTAAGGTGGGACTTCAATTCTTTTAGTCATTAGTAGAAGCATGAAGGGAACACAGTCCAGGAAAGAAATATTACACTTTATATTCCATACCACACAAATATTCCTGAATAGATATGATGTTTCATTCTTGCAATTTTGTCTTCTCCATGCTGTCATCTAATATTCGATCTACCACATGGTCAGACAATTCCATAGTAATCACTTGGCTACAGTTACCTTTTCAAAACCTCAGATGTTTCCAGTGAAGACTCAATAATTACCTCTTACTTGACTCAGGCCATAGAGAAGAGCTCCCAACAACTCAATTAATACTTTGAGGTGAATTGCATTTTGGATGTCTCTGTCCAGATAGTATGGAATGCAAATAAGTTGCATGTCAGGGGACTCTTCACAGCCTCATGTAAGAAAAATCAAGACTTGTGACTATTAACACGTTTACTGCACAACTGGTTAAATGGCATGTTTCTCTAGGTACTCCACAATAGAGTTCTATGGAGCAAAGCAAATTTCCATATACACAACTTATCATGGCTACCAGAGCCAGATTACCAGCTACCTCTGGAGACTTTCTGCTTATATCCGGTGGCAGGTCTGGGACGAGAGTATTGCATTGATCTTACTGGCGAGTGTGGGGCTATTGCCCATTTCTGCAATGATCTTACTGCCAAGAAATGCAGGTGCCACAGTGTGACATGAAATGCTTTGGGTCACAATATATTATGAAATAGCATGGACTACTGTGTCTGTCTTTTGGCACACTTGGTTATAATGCTATTCCAAACATGGAAAATGGTGTGTTTCATTAAAATGGGCATGGTATGTGGGGGTGTGGCCACAAAGTGGGCACGGTCAAAAAAATTTTCACCATGCTACACAACAAAGTTACAGATGGGAGCTCCTATTCACTACCCTGCCTAGGGCCCCATTCAGTCAATCAGACTCATATAGCTACCCGAGAGGATTCATCCACCAATACTGAACCCATTTATATTGTACTCCCTTAGGGTATGGGAACATTGTAAAAAACCTGTGTGCCTTATATCTGACCATACACCAACTATAAGTCTATCAGGGAACCTAGACTTTTCCACAGGTCTCCCACCAACATCTTTCTAGTGGTGGTCTAAACAGACTTTATCCATAACTTTACCCATAACAATACAATTGTACCAGTAACCAGACTATGAGATACCTGCTCTCATCATATTCAGTCACTTTGACCTACTCCATCTAGGACACCTCTTTTCAGTTTGAAATGTATCGTATCAAGTCTCCCCAATTTAAAACATGAATTTCCATTTTTTTTACAATAATTGGACCAGCTCCATGTAACCTATAAGGAGCTTAAATATATTAAAGGGAATGTAATAATCCCTAAAAACAAGTTACTTTCCAATATACATGCTTTATTTTATTCTGTTGAAATAATCAATGTAACAGGAGCCAATCAGATGCAAGCATGCTCATTTCTGCCTGTGTATAATCTGTTCTACCTGGGTCTGGCTGCAGTGAAAAACTGCTTAATGGTGGCCATAGATGTATATATATATATATTTATAACATATATTATATTCTATAACATATACTTAACAAGTAGTCATATCTTCATGATGAATGCATTTTTTTAAATCAGAAGATTTGGCTGTTCTTCATATGCAAAGAAATGGTCATACATAGTCCTTGGAATATAAAAAAGCTGAACTGTGGACGAAAAGTTTTGCAGGCCATGCTTGGCCCCCTTAGTGCAGTGAACAGTTTCTAGGTGCCCAAGAGGCCCTTCTAGAAACTGTATCAAGGTTATGTGTAACATCTGCCAAGTGGGTTCAGAATTTTGTTTTGTTTTTGTAGCCTGGTAACTAGGGGAAGCATCCTTGATGCTCACACACTGTTACTCCCTTTGTTTTTTCATACAATTTAATTGCACACTGACATGTATCCCTCATTACTCCCTTATACTCCCTTTTTACTCGTTTCACATACCTTTCCCATGAAGTACCTTACCAGAGGGTATATAATGTCTGGTCAATTCTTTGTTCATCATTCTGTCTCAATTGAGCACAGGATCCACGCAACTTGTGTATGTTTATTTAATAATAAACTTGGTTAACCCTTTCAATTCAAGGGATCTCTGGACTTTGGCTTTTTCCCCAATACAACAAAACTATAAATCCTTAATTTCACGCATTTATTCCACAATATTAGATATACTGTATATTATTACCATATTTTCACAGACTGTACTTTTTTAAATCCTTCTGGATGATATTCTTTTCTTTATAATATTAAAGATTAAAAGATAATATATTACATAAGTGTATGAATGCAATATATTTTTGGCATTTCAAAAGTCTGAACTATCTTTGAAAAAATCTAGTTTATGAGATATCCGCAAAAGGTTAATCTTACTGAATGCTGGACTTCTTCAAAAGTCAGAAACAGAATATGACAGTAGTCTTTTTTCTTTTTTAAAAATTATGCCAAAACATAAATTTTGTTTACAACAAATTTGTATAATGTGGTGGCCAAAGATGAGGCAACAAGGCAGACAATAAAATATCAACAATATATTTAAAATGCAATGGAAATAATCATGTTATTAAGCTGTAACAACCAAAAGCATAAATTGTGAAATGCATGCTTGTAAAGGTATCCATGATAGCATCCTTCTGTGTTTGGATTCTATATAATAATGATAATTTTAATTTCATACTGCAATTATAGATTCATATTGCTATGATTAAATTTGAAATGGATGACTGAATTTTTATATCAAAGATCCTGGAAAGTATGTTCACACTACCAGCAAAGTGGATTCAATCAATATTTATTTTGATTTAATCCACTTAAAAATATAAAATATAAACATCTGTCTTAGCTTACTATGACATTGGATTTTGTGAAGGGTCTGAATTATCCCTGAACGCCTGTTATCCCTAATTCGACTTTGAATATATTAAAGGAAAACTATAGCCCGAAAATTAATTTTTGAGCAACAGATAGTTTATATCAAATCAAGTGACATATTAAAGAATCTTACCTACCTGGTATATATATTTAAGTAAATATTGCCCTATTACATCTCTTGCCTTGAACCACCATTTCATGATGGTCTGTTTGCTGCCTCAGAGATCACCTGACCAGAAATATTTAAACTCTAACTGTAAAGGGAAGAAGTGTTGAAGCAAAAGACACAACTCTGTCTGTTAATTGGCTCATGTGACCTAATTTTATAGTTTGTTTGGTATGTTTATGTGCACCGTTGGATCCTAGGATCCCAGGAGGCTGTCCTTATTTTTTAAAATGGCTATTTTCTATTTATGACTACCCGATGGCACATGCTACTAAAAAAGTATATTATTATGAAAATGGTTTATTTACATGAAGCAGGGTTTTACATGAGTTGTTTTATGCAATATCTTTTTATAGAGACCTAAATTGTTCGAGGGGTATAGTTTTTCTTTAAATCGACTGATTCAATAGACTAATTTGCCACTTAAACCAAGATGCTACTGAATCTTTCAAAATAAATGCAGGGGAGATCCCTACAGAGCATGTGCTTGTTTATCTGTTTTACTACTAAAAGACGACACAGCTAGACAGAGCTCCAAACTGCAATTATTAGGAGCTGGGGTTTGCAGTTGCTCTTTACTATAAAAGTAATAAGAAAAGGTAACCATATTGGGATGACATTAACTTTTAAACTAACCCTGTATGCAGGATACACAAACTCTATAAGGTTTATATTAAGATTTTCTAAAACCATTAAAAATATTTGCAACTATAAATATTCAGTAAATAGATATTCCTGTGGGCACACATGATAAACTGCTTAAATGACATTTTTCTGCAGAAAACTTTTGTTCCGGTGGAAAATCAAACTTACCAACATTTTACCTTCCCTTGAAATGTACGCTTATATCTGGAAAGGTTTTCAAGAATTATCTCGCTAGTTTTTTATCATCTTCCTGTCAGTACTCTTAAAACATAATTTATTATGGTTCTCCTGAATCTGTCAAAATCTTTGCTTTTTGCATCTGAACAAACAAAATATGAGGTCCAATACTCACCATAAATTTGATAAACCTGACATTTCTTTCAGTTTTGCAATCTATATATTCTTTAAATCAAGTTACTGGTGTTATAAATTACTGAATAAGTATTTTATTACTTAAAAAATGAAAAGAAAGCTTTTCAAGTCTTATGCATTATTTTTCTCATTTACTGTCAGAAAAACTTAAGTAATTCACTCTTTGATCAGTGTTCAAATGCACTGGATTTAAGGTCACATGAGATATAAAAAATTTGAAGGCTGATGACATTCCAAAAATACCAGTTTGAAGCTATTTTTTCTAGTTTGTGTTGTGAGGCTTCACTGCATTACCTCCAAATTCTCCTTGCTATAATATGTAGTTTGCTAGATTTGCTTTGCTTTTATTGATTGCATGAACCACCACTGATTCTAGTCATTCTATAATAGTCAAGAACATTTCTTTGATGTCCAAGGAGTAGTGTCTTCTGTACTCTAAACAATGGATTTTTTCATATGCTAAAAACCAACCAACCTCTCCTTAAATCTATGGAATGTATCTGCAAACAAATTCACTGCTCTTACTGTAACAAATCTATTACAGATATTAAAATGGAGCCTCCTTTTTAATCTCAGTGAATGTCTTTGTGTCTGCTGGAAGGGCCTACTGGTAAATAAAACTTTACAGAGTTTATAATAGGTGCCCTAAGATTTATGCATAGTTATCCTATCTCCCATTAAGTCCCTTTTCTTGAGTGTAAACAATCCCAACTTGGCCATTTCTGAAACTTTCCATTCCTTTAACTGGTCTTAGTTGCCCCTTTTTTTACAATTCAATACAATTCTGTTTGAACACAATATACCAAAACTGCACCACATATTCTAAATAGAGCCTAACCAGTGTTTTGTAAAGGAGAAGAATGTCCCTTTCCTCCCACAATCAATAGTCCTTTTCTACAGCCAAATTTTTATTATCCAGTACCCTTGGTTCTTTTTCATTAATATTTTCTTAACATAAGTCCCATTATAGGAGATGTAAACTTGCCAATTATTTAATACCTAAAACATAATGCAATATAAACAGGATGCATACCTAAGATTCATTGATCTGCATAGTTTTGTTCCATCTGCAAACACTAATACATTACTTACAATGCCCCAAGTCATTAATGAACAAATTACAGTGACACCTCAATTTTAGATGCCCTGATATTAAGTTTTCCCACAATTTACACTATTTTTCACATGAAGGATTCGAAGTTCGATAAAATTTTCAAAAAGATTTGAATTTTTGAATGTTTTTGAAGACCACTCCGACCAGTGAATTTTGAAAATTTGATTGAATCGAATGATTCGAATAATTCAAATATAAATCTATTCAAATAATCAACTATTTCACAGTCAAATTACTTCCCCTTTAAATTTTTATTCGACTGTTCCCCAACAATTCCCAGCTATTCCCATGGATGAATTCGACCCTTAGTAAATCTGCCCCTAAGAGGTTTAAAACATTAAACAGACATGTCTTGCCATGTAAATAATTAATTCCAACTTAAATGAACCTCATACAGTCATGCACTTCATGCTTTAGGTTGTTAATCTGACTGTCAGAAAGGTGTTGCACATGCTGTACCAAAGTGAAACTATAATGCTGCAATGTTTGACCCTTGTCTTTAATACAGTAAACATTGTATTTAAAAGTAAAACAGACTCCCGTGCTTATATCCTCAGTATTTATCCTTAAAGCATAAAAATATATTGAAACACAATACCCGGATTTTAAATTGTCCTAGATTTTTTCTGGTTCCCTGTAAATGTAAAATGTGGAGGTTCTACTGTAAATAAATGTCCCCCAATGCAGAACCCTGCTGCACCCCCTCTAAGAATCCTACTCCAAGAAAAGAATTTACCATTAACAACCAGCCTCTCTAAACAATTCCATAGCCATGTGCAAACAACAGAAAGTAGTTTATGTGACACTGTATTAAAAGATTTTGGCTAAATCCAGATGGACCACATTCAATGCAACTGCACAGTCCAAGTTCCTATTAACTTAATCATAAAACATAGTCATATTTGTCTAACATTATGGGGCAGATTTACTATTATTCCCTAAAAAATCCTCGAATTCATTAGAAATTATTGAGGAAAAAATTGACTAAAACTCTTCGATAAGCATTCGACTATCGAATAGTTTCGAATTTACTGAATAATAATAAATAAAATCTATTCAAATATTCGAATACTAGACTATCGAATTACTTCCCCTTTAAATTTTTATTCGACTGCCTAGTTTGCCAGGTTCAATCTGCCGAAGTGGCTTTGCTGAATTTTGATCTAATTTAAAAAATTTGATCGAATGGTTAAAATTGTTAGAATCGATTGATTCGAACGATTTGATCAGTCGATTGAATTTTTATAATTCGATCATTCGACCAATCAAATTCCTTAACTATTCCCATGGTCGAATTTCTAATTTTTTATAATTCAAAATTCAACCAATAGTAAATCTGCCCCCTAATGTTGCAGAATGCTACTAGAATAGTAACCTTTTTGTGGCTCTGGATCTGGATTATAGATGATGCTACTTACATACACTGCATCAGGATTAAAAAAAAAAGAACAATATTATTAAAAAGTTTCAGGGAATGCATTAGAAAAAACAATCTTTTAACCAGGTGACAAACACAAGTACCAAAAGCTATATACATTTGCCATAGAAGAGCTTCCTAAATTGCTTTTGAAGCAAAATCAGTTATTTGACTTCTTCGATATGTAAAACAGTCTTGAAGCATAATTAAATTATTTAAATTAGAAATACAAAACAAACAAAATAATACATCTGCTTAAAATACTATAATTACTTACAGGATTAATCAAAATAATTAGTTTATGGATATAAAAAAAAGAATTACTTTATAATTCATTGTTGTATAAAATGTTATGTGGCATGAAAAGTCGCTTTAAGTTTTGTATACAAATAGTTCTCATAAATGTAGTTTTTAGTTCAGAAATGTGAAATGCAAAATGTTCTATACAGATAGCTGTCTAAATACATAGCATGATATGTTAACCATAAAAGTTGTGCAATATTTAATATTTTACTGTACTTTCATTTTAAGTTGTTTGTAACTTTGATGAGTTGATATTGAATATTGATGAGCAACATATATTTCTGAGTGGCCACTACTTATTACTTATTACAGACTATCCTTTCACCACTATGGAGTGGAGGTATTTACCCTGGTACAATGGAAAAAAATCTTTTATTTTCCTAGGAAAAACAGTTGTGTCTTAGTAGAAAGGAGCTTCTCTAACAAGATAGAATATTAAATACGGCATTGCAGATTTTAAAATGGCTTTAACGGCAATACAGTTTTGCCTAATTACATTTTCAGGCACTTTACAATAACTAAAGAACTTATATAAGATAAGATAAGATAAACTGTAATCTGCTTTTTCAGTGTAAAGACTATTTATAAATCTGCTTTGATCCTTTGTATGGCCATGCTGTGATAATATATAAAAATAATATGCAGTTATTTAAATACAGGATCTTTGAAGGGAATTTGTTCACAATATCACAATATAGAATTGTATTTGTTTGAATGAATGTAATTTTTTTAGTACTAAACATACTTTACTACATCACTCAAACATTTATTATAACAAATAATAGTGATTGTCAGCCAGAATACCTGGATCTGGGAATTGTTTCTGGTCGCTTGGCCCTGGGTGAGCGTATACAGAGCGTTGTCTGGCTCAGACTGAAGGGTGGGTGTATATCCTCTCTCCTCATTCACTTTCAAGCCTGGGGCATCCTGCTGCCACAAATCAATGAGTTATTTAGTCAGTCATTTCATAAGAAACGTTACAATATTAATATTTTGGGCCATTCAAACCAAAAATGTATTTAGTGTTATGAAGTTAATGTATTTATTTAATGAAAACAATTTTTAAAAATATTTTGACATGTGTATCTCTTCTATGCTTTTATTTTTTATTAAGCACTGTTGAAACATATTCCTGAATAAGGTCATAGCACTTTAAGGGGCTGATTTACTAAGGGTCGAATTTTGAAGTAAAAAATACTTCGAAATTTGACCATTCAAAGGATTTTTCACCGAATTTGGCATTCCTGCTATCAAAGAAAAATACTTTGAATCGTTCAATTGGAAGGATTTTGGAAGGATTAGGAAGGATTTTTCTTCGATAAAAAAAATTGGAAAAGTTTTCTAGCAGCTCCCCATAGGCTAACATAGCACTTCGGCAGCTTTTATTTGGTGAAGTAAAAAAATCGAAGGATTTTTAAAGAGACAGTACTTCCAATTTTGAAGTAGAAGGATTTAACTATTCGACCATTCGAACCAAATGTCGAATGGTCTAAGTAGCCTATTCGATGGTCGAAGTTTTTCAAAAATTTACTTTGAATATCAAATTTTTTGCATTTGAATATTCACTTCATCCCTTAGTAAATATGCACCTAAATATTTTAGGTCCCAGGTGGGGGATTGGCACTGCTCTATACAGTAAGAATGTAGGCATTTCTTAGGGACCGATTTACAAATTTCACGTGAAATAATCGAAGTTCGATCGAATTCGATTGAACAACGATCGTACTAATTTTTCGTGAAATCGTAAAGTGAAATTTGGCCTCTTCGATCATCAAATATCGAATAGATCGAATGATCGGATATTCGATCATTCGATGATCAAAGGAATCAGCAGATTGAGCCTACCGAATTGCAATAGAAGCCTATGGGCTCCCCATAGGCTTCAGAGACAAAGTCCTGCTCGAATACCATTATATTTAATATTTTTCGGACTCTCAAAGGAAATTTCACGATTTTTCCGTGAAATCGGATATCGAGCTAAATGATAGCCTAAAACAATTCGACAAGCATTCGATAGTTGAATACTTATCAAATTGCGAATTTGGTCGAGCTAATTATGGGTAATAATAGTAAAATTGCTATAAATATGTAAATATGTAAAAATAGTAAATGTTTAGTTTCCCATATCTGGGAAATATGGGGTTCTTAGTGCGTTATTAAATCAATAGTTGATTAGTTATGCCAACAACAAACTTTATACAATACTGTCTCAAAACTGGCAGAACTGTATGAAAGATCCTATGGCAAATCATGTCTGACTGTTGCTACAATATTGCTAGACAATGATATCTCAAAATGTACTTGATATGCTGACAGTTGATATTCCCCAGGTAAGAACATTTTGTTTTGTAAATTATGAAAGGGGTTTTTAAAAATAAATAAATAAAAAAATATATATTAATATGTGTGTATGAAAACCATTGTGTTTCTGAAAGAGGAGTGTATGCAGAGCCAAGTAATTTAGAATATCACTGCAATAGCTGAATTAATATATATTGCCAATCTATACTACAATAAATTCTTCTACTTCCAATGGGAACTACAACATGGGCTTAGAATAAAGCAAAATAGTTTGATACTGCACAAAAGTATCTTGGGAAGAAAACCTAGATTTTTTCTTACCCTTTAGGTTTTCATGGGAATCACTGTAAGATAAGATTACATCCTGGCTTCTTTAAAATCAGGACAGTTGCTTAACAGATTCTACTACAAAACCTAATAGGGGCTCATTAGTTTGGTGCAATATATAGAGAACCAGGAAATAACATGAAAAATAATTTGTCTTCTCTTTTGCAGTCATCTAAATAATAAGAACATATAATAAATGTGATTCCATTATAAGTATTTCTTGAGGCACATTTTTTAAAGAGTGATTTTTCTCCTTGTCTAAACTTCATCTCAATTTGCCAGGTGTAGTGATGGGCGAATCTAACCAGTTTTGCTTTGCCGAAAAAATGGCAAAAAAATAGTCGTTTTTGACGCGTCACGTCATTTTTGACGCGCGCGTTGTCTTTGTTGCATAACGTCAAAAACGACGCACAACTCTTTTTTTAGCGAATTTTCGCCAGGCAGGAATTCGCGGGAATTTGCAGTGAATTCACCCCTGGCGAATAAGTTCGCCCATCACTAGCCAGGTGTATTTTCACATCTCATATTCACTAAAATTGTAAATACATCTTTTCAAGAGAAATGTGGTGAATTTTTTCTTGGTGTAAATTCTTTGTGAACATTTGCCAGCATACTGTATTTTCCCCATGCAACTGTAGTGGGAAAAATTCTCTAGAGAATTTTACCATGAAGCATGTGGTAAATTAGCATAGAAGGGGGCGATGTAGTTAAAGGGGTGGTTCACCTTAGTTAACTGTTATAAAATGGACAATTCTAAGCAACATTTCCATTGGTCTTTATTATTTTTTATAGTTTTTAAGTAATTGCCTTCTTCTTCTGACTCTTTTCAGCTTTCAAATGCTCTGTAAGGCTACAAATGTTAAAAAATACAAATAAAAAATGAATACCATTGCAAACTGCCCCATAATATCACTCTCTATATCATATTAAAAGTTAGCTTAAAAATGGACAACCCCTTTAATAAGATGCAAAAGTGGTGCCTCAATCTTTACAAAGAAAGTTCGTCAGTATGAACCTGGAGAAATTTCTTTTGTCAAAAATTCATTCTGGTGCTCTTAGTAAATTGGAGAATACTCTCTGGAGAATTTGGAGAAGAGAGTGAATTTATGTTAATGAAAAGAGAATTTTCACCATTGTGATGTTTATTCACCAAACATTTTTGTACACTCCTTTCAGCAAATTAGCAATGTTAAGGGGAATCTTCATTCTTGGTGAAACTACTCCAAATTTTAACTTTCACTCTTTATTAAATATGCCTCCATGACTGAGCAATACTAAGGGCCCTATTTACGAAATACACGTGAAATGATCGACGTTCGAAGGAATTTTTCGTGAAATCGGATATACAAATTTGGCCTCTTCGATCATCGAATACCGAATGATCGAATAGAATAGGCTTAAAATTTTAAAATTATTTGACTGCCTAGTTCTCCAGATTGAACCTACCGAATTGCAATAGAAGCTTATGGGAAGCCCCCCATAGGCTTCTGAGACTAAGTCCTGCTCGAAGCGTTCGATCGTTCGAATCATACAAATTTTTCAGAGGGTGGAATGATATTTTACAAATTTTCCGTGAAATCGAACGATCGTTATCCGATCGTACGAATTCATTGAGAAATCGAATAGCGAACAAAATGATAGCCTAAAACAATTCGATAAGCATTCGATGTTCGAATGCTTATCGAATTTCGAATTTGATCAAGCTAATTTTCTGGAATAATAGTAAATTTGCCTCTTAATTATCATTAATGTAACTATGAATTATTTTATTATTTATTTCTTATTTAATGTATTCATTTTTTAATGACCATTAATTAGTATTCTTTTGACGTGCAAGTAGAATATAATATATAATTATTGTTCTTCAAACAAATGCTAATTAAGGGTCATTAAAAGCATACATGTAATTGCTAAATTGTTTAGATGACTGCAGAAAAAAACTTATTAGGGAAGTAGATCATAATATTATTATGTTAATATTATTAAAAAATAATAATATTACATTTTCAAAATAGTAATTAGGAAATAAACTACCAATGTTCTTTTTAATCAGGTTTAATGATAGAAGAACTTCTGAACAGCCACATATCATTCTTTACAACAAAGCCATCCATACAGAATGGAAATAATATTAAAAAATAAAACATTTAAATTGTTAAATTGTACCACAGTTTGCCAAGTTTCACAGCTTGGTTAATCAGATTGCTAAAAAATCTCCACCATTGTGATCTTTTATTACGAGTGAGAAATAAGTGTTCATACCTGCTCTTATCCTAATTGATTTTAGGCATGAGTCATTCTATACGCAGTAAACAACTGCTAAAATGCTGAAATTGTCAGTTTGTGTTCACTAATGTGCAGATTTATTAGGTAGTGTAAAAAAGAGCCGGATAATTTACCACATATCGCAAGGCTTTGCCCGTTTTTACATGTTTTTTCTTAGTGAGACTTCCACCAGAACTTACTTGCAATGTAAATGAATTGTGGTAAATATTGTTTGCATGGTGTAAAATAAAACACACCATAAATAAATTCAACATTTATTTTACACAGCTTTTAACAAGCCAGAAGACTAAAAGGCATTTATCATATTGAAACAAGTTTTGCACAATATAGAACTGTGCCCTTCAACAGTGTTGGGGCAAGTTGCACTCTGTGGCTGCTCTCCTCTTTATTGCAGGAATTTGCTTGAGAATTTGGATATCATAATAAAATAATGTTTCAATGTTTGTCCATCACTGATCAACCAGATATACTGTTCTGCAAGTTGAATGCTATCACACAACATTTTAGAGAAATATCTGCTGATCCCTTGCTTAGCTCCACATTGAACTTTTAGCTATGGCCTTGCACCAACAATATCCCACAAGTTGAAACAAAGTTAACATACATCATTGTAAGTAAGGGGCAGAGACAACATTTAAATTTAAATAGTATCACATATTTTATAATTATGTCTGGACCAAAAGCATATACAGGCAGGGAATCCCTTTTACTGAAACCCTTAATCCAGAAAGGTATTATTTTAGAAATATTTATTTTTTTCTGTAAGAAAGACAAAACAGTACCTTGTACTAAGCTGCATAAATTCATATTGGTGGCAAATCAATACTACTGGGTTTATTCATCTTTAAAGGTCTTTTAGTAGACTTAAGGCATGGAGATCCAAACTCCAGGTACCAAGCATTTTAGATTATAAATTATATACTTTGGGGTTTTTCAGAAAGGGGTCTTGCAATCTTCAAAGCACTGAAACATTAAATATAACCTATAGGATGTTTAGCCACAAATATGGATTAATACTATCTTTGTTGGAATCAAGTACATGTTGCTATTTTGTTATTACAAAAAATTAAATGATTAAGAAAAAGATGGCTTTTCATTTATCAAATGAAAATTCAGAGCTTTCTATTTCCGAATAAGTGACCCCATACCTGTAAAACTATTTCAATTGCTTCCATTTAAGCTATGTGCTTTCTACTAATAGAACAAAATCAGCTTTTGCTTTGTATCTAGAGAGGCTTGAACTTTCTGTCCCTTTTGGTACACTTTCCCTTGTTTACAGTTTTTCCAGGGATAGTGTCAACACTGAGTAAATTCTGGGAAAATGATAAATCTGGGCAAAAAATGCCACGTCTTAATGTAACAGCAAAATAATGTTTTAAATTGCAATAAACCTGAAAATCCATTAAGGTAAAATTAGGGTTCTACTGTATTCAAACAACATGATTTACAGAGATAAAAACATTAAAATTAATACCAAATATAGTCAGTTCTATACTAGAAAAAAATATTTATTGTGAGCAGGATCAGACAAACAGACAGATCTTTAACAGGGCAAAGTCCATTTATTGTTCACATATTCACAATCTGTGAGCAAAGCAGCATAAAACAAAACAAAAACCTTGCCACACTTGGGCTCTAATACACAGGGTAGTTTCCTTATCTACTACCCGTCCCCTACTGGGATTCCTGGCCAAACACAAAAGTACAACTCAACAGAGTCCCAGTACCTTTACAACGTCCTTTTCCCTTTGGGGAAAACAAACAGCCGCTTCAAATGGCTACACTCAGGGGCAAATTTACTATTATTCCCCATAATTAGCTCAATATTCGATTAGCATTCGATTGTCGTAGTTTTTAGGCTAACTTTTATTCGATCATTCGACGATCGAATACAAATTTATTCGATCAGTCGAATAAATCATTCGATCATTCGTACGATTCCAACGATCGAAGACTTCGATAGTTCGAATCCTATTCGATCAGGACTGACACTCAAAAGGCTATGGGAGGTTCCTGTAGGCTTCTATTGCAATTCGGTAGGTCCAATCTGGCGAAGTAGGCAGTCGAATATTTTTTAAATTTTATTTTATTCGCTGATCGAATGATTGAATATTCTATCATTCGAATCTATTCAATCATTCGATCATTCACTATTCAACCAATCAAATAGATCCTAAGAACAAATATTCCATCGAATTCAATCGAATTCGATTTTATTCACATGAATACATGTGAATTTAGTAAATCAGCCCCTCAGTGTGTATTTCAATCTTACTCAGAGACTCCCCTCTACAGCAGCTAGCAGATCTAGCCTCATAATTATTCCTCAGGTGAGACTTTCTAGGGGAATTAATCCACTCAGGACTGCCCCACACACAGGCCAATAAGCTGCCTACTTGGTCTGTCAGCAGCTTTTATCGGCCCGTGTATAGGGGCCTTAAGACATGAACCTAGGGGAAATATATCTCCCTTTCAAACTGTTCTGCAGTTACTGGTTCACAATATATTTTTTTACATATTTATTAATATTATTATTTAATATTTAAAGGAACAGTTCAGTGTAAATTTAAAAACTGAGCAAATAGATAGGCCATGCAAAATAAAACGTTTCCAATATTTTTAGTTTTCAGTGAGTTTGCAATTGATCTTCAGCATGCAGCTCAGATTCAGTTATGTGCCCTCCCCTCAAGTCACTGATTGGTTACTGCATGGTAACCAGTCAACGGTAACCAAGAGAGCTGATGTGCAGGAGGTAGTGTTGGTTATTATGTTACACATCCAAAATTAGTTGAAGTACTGAGAGAGTGCAGACAGAGCAGAACTTGCTGCTAAGTGTTCTTTAATGGACACAACATGTTTCGGGCAGAAGCCCTTTATCACTTGATAAAGGGCTTCTGCCCGAAACATGTTGTGTCCATTAAAGAACACTTAGCAGCAAGTTCTGCCTGCACTCTCTCAGTACTTCAACTAATTTTGGCATATGTGTTTCACCTGAAGCGGGGGTGTTATACTGAGATTGAGAGCACTGGCTACTATTCCCCAGTCACATTTTCTTCTTTGTGGTATGTTACACATCCAGTCACTCCAGCCTTTATACATTATATTTTTGGCTTTATTGGATATTTTTATTCTGCACAGCCTATTTACCCAGTTTTTATTTTTATCCTGAACAATTCCTTTAAGACAATGGGTGGAGGGTTTTCATTACAAGAAGTCAATGACTGGTGTCAGATTCAGATGTAAATTAAAAACACAATTTATTTATTTACCTGCCATTAAAAAGTTATGACAAATTTCTTTAAACTTTATTTTTTTAATTTTGTTTCTGGCTTTAGATTGGAAACCTTATAAATAAAGTTTATATGTTGTACTTGAATAATATGGTATAAACTAACTAGAACTAAATGAAAGCCTGTCTTTACATCATTCTTTTTCTACTCTATGACATGTGGGGGCAGATTTACTAAATTCGAATTAAAACCTCTTGAATTCGAATTCAAGGGGTATTAACACAATTCAAATTATGGAACGATCGAATATAAAAAATTTGATTGATTGATAAAATCGTTCGAACCGAAAATAATTTTTTATATTCGACCAAAAAAACTTCAAAAAATCCTACTGTTATATCGAATTTTTTTAAAGGGCCAGTACTTCGACAATCAAATTCGAATTTTCAAATTTGGCAAATTCGAATCGAATTTTGGGCTATTCGATAGTCGAATAAGCCGAAATAGATTGAATTTTGAATTCTTTTAATTTGAATTTGATTCAAATTTTCACTTCGAATCAATCCCAACCTTTGTAAATCTGCTCCGTGGGGTCCTATTTATCACCAGTCTCGTTTTAGTGGTTTTTGAAACCACAAATAAACTCACTTTCTGGAGAACCACAAATGCCATGGAATTTATTAAGAGATCCAAATATAAAAATTACAAAAGAAAAAAAAGCTGAATGATTCACTAAAGAAAACTTTAAAAACGTCTAAAAATTTGAGTTTTCAAAAATTTCTATAAAAAAAACCAATACGAAAACCACTAAAAGTCTGAATTGATTAAAATGGTCTATCGAAGCAACAAAATTGAGCGGGACTTTCTATTGCGCTAAATTTTATCGAATTTTCTCCATGAAAAATCGACTTTTTTTTGATTATTGGACGAAACCCCCACATTTTTCAGATTATTTATTGAATTTTCACCATGAGAAATCAACTTTTTTGGATTATGTGACAAAAAAAACTTTTTCAGACTACCCAGTACAGATCACATCTGCCATTGACTTCAGGGACATCTGCCAATTACTTTTACAAGACCTTGACAGGTCTGAGATGGCGTATTTTTGGATTTTGATTTAGACTTTTTCTCCATGAAATATTTGAGTTTTCCCCCTAAAAAAAGCTGAGGTTTAAAAAATAGGCCCCTAAATGTATCTTCTGCAACCTTGGTCAGAAGCAGTGTAGCAGAACCCCAGGTTCAGCCTGAAGACTGTTTTAATGAAACTATTTAGTGAGATAAAAATATGAATTCTTGTACCAAGAAGACATTAAATTAGGTACAGTGGTGTGAAAAACTATTTGCCCCCTTCCTGATTTCTTATTCTTTTGCATGTTTGTCACACAAAATGTTTCTGATCATCAAACACATTTAACTATTAGTCAAAGATAACACAAGTAAACACAAGTAAACACAAAATGCAGTTTTTAAATGAGGGTTTTTATTATTTAGGGAGAAAAAAATCCAAACCTGTGTGAAAAAGTAATTGCCCCCTGAACCTAATAACTTGTTGGGCCACCCTTAGCAGCAATAACTGCAATCAAGAGTTTGCGATAACTTACAACGAGTCTTTTACAGCGCTCTGGAGGAATTTTGGCCCACTCATCTTTGCAGAATTGTTGTAATTCAGCTTTATTTGAGGGTTTTCTAGCATGAACCGCCTTTTTAAGGTCATGCCACAACATCTCAATAGGATTCAGGTCAGGACTTTGACTAGGCCACTCCAAAGTCTTCATTTTGTTTTTCTTCAGCCATTCAGAGGTGGATTTGTTGGTGTGTTTTGGGTCATTGTCCTGCTGCAGCACCCAAGATCGCTTCAGCTTGAGTTGACGAACAGATGGCCGGACATTCTCCTTCAGGATTTTTGGTAGACAGTAGAATTCATGGTTCCATCTATCACAGCAAGCCTTCCAGGTCCTGAAGCAGCAAAACAACCCCAGACCATCACACTACCACCACCATATTTTACTGTTGGTATGATGTTCTTTTTCTGAAATGCTGTGTTACTTTTACGCCAGATGTAACGGGACGCGCACTTGAGACGAGCCTTAATGTTCTTTTTGCTTAAAAGTGGTTTGCGACTTGGAAATCTGCCATGCAGGCCGTTTTTGCCCAGTCTCTTTCTTATGGTGGAGTCGTGAACACTGACCTTAATTGAGGCAAGTGAGGCCTGCAGTTCTTTAGATGTTGTCCTGGGGTCTTTAGTGGCCTCTCAGATGAGTTGTCTCTGCGCTCTTGGGGTAATTTTGGTCGGCCGGCCACTCCTGGGAAGGTTCACCACTGTTCCATGTTTTTGCCATTTGTGGATAATGGCTCTCACTGTGGTTCGCTGGAGTCCCAAAGCTTTAGAAATGGCTTTATAACCTTTACCAGACTGATAGATCTCAATTACTTTTGTTCTTAGTTATTTTTAACAAGGGGGGCAATCACTTTTTCACACAGGCCCATGTAGATTTGGAGTTTTTTTTCTCCCTTAATAACCTAAACCTCCAATTAAAAACTGCATTTTGTGTTCAATTATGTTATCTTTGACTAATAGTTAACGGTTTTTGATGAGCAGAAACATTTAAGTGTGACAAACATGCAAAAGAATAAGAAATCAGGAAGGGGCAAATAGTTTTTCACACCACTGTACATTTTAAAATGTATCTATTCAGTATTTTAATTATTAAAACTATGTAGTATAGCTACATTATTGTCAACATTTAATTTGAGTAGTTATATCATAGCACCATTGTAAAATATATTATTTTTTCAAAAGCAGCATTTTACATTACATTTTTAGGGGCAGATTTACAAAATTCACATGAAGAATTCGAAGTTCGATCAAATTTCAAAAAGATCGAATCTTCAAATTTGCCTCATTTGCATATTCGACCATTGAATATTCGAATTCAAATAATTTGAATATTCAAATACAATTTTATTCAAA
This sequence comes from Xenopus borealis, assembly GCA_024363595.1. NCBI lineage: Eukaryota > Metazoa > Chordata > Amphibia > Anura > Pipidae > Xenopus > Xenopus borealis. Next base: position 69,869,087 of record CM044441.1, read on the forward strand.
TATTCAACTATTCGATGGTTGAAGTACTTCCCCTTTAATTTTTATTCGACCACCTAGTGGTCAAAGCTACTGAATTGGGTATCATTATTTTTGATCGAACAAAAAAAATTTGATCGATTGAAAAAATCGTTCGAAAAATCGTTCGAATAGATCGATTCCAACGATTAATCGATCTAATTTTTTCTATTCGATCATTCGACCAATCGAATTGCGATAAAATCCTTTGAATTCGATATTTGAAAAACATAAACAGGCATGCTTTTTAGGGATGAGAGCATATAGGTCAAGGAACAGTGTTTGACTTAGTAACTGTGTTGAAATTTTTTTTATTCTGCACAGCCTAATTACCCAGTTTTATTTTTACACTAAACAGTTCCTATAACTGAAAAATAAGCACGTTCACCTAAATGAATCAGCTTAGTGAGGCTGACATACTGAATGCATAGGCAAAGTTTGCACCCAGTCCAGCAGTCCATAGCTTACTCAGATGTTTTATACATGCTGACCTTTTACCAGCTTACATATAATTATTGCACATCATTCAGATCCATTAGTCTTAAAATTTAAATACAACTTTACCCAACCTGATATTGGGTAACTTCATAATCTTAAAACAGTTATTGACCCAGCAAAGGAGACACTTAAACCCTTATAATGTATCATTAGCTTTTGTACACAAAATCTCATTTGCATATTAAATACTGTTAAATCTGTTGTAGTTATACTACACTTTTCTATTATTATAACTTACACCTCTTAGCCTAGTAAGTACACTTTACTGTCACAGTTCTTCATGGCATGGTGTTGTTTAATCACATTGTTTAGAAAGAAGTATGATTTTGGAAGTATTCTGAGGAAATAAACATAATAGCAATAATTGGAGTAAAAGTATTTTTCTACAGACAATGTTTCAAGAATGTCCTCCCCTATTCAAATGTAATTTATTCAGTTATTTTGGTTGCAGCCAGTATTGCAATGCTAATTTTTGAGTGGGAGCTCTATAAATCTTTTATCTCTTCTATGTATGTATGTATGTATGTATGTATGTATGTATGTATGCATAAGCACTTAAATTATATCAAATTTACATTATGTAAAAAAAAGCATGAGTATACCATAAAACCACAGCTCATTGCATTCCTCCATTACATTAAACCAAATTGCTAATGAACATCAGGGTGATTAACATACAATGCTCGAAAAGCATAAGATATGTATATCCTACCTTTTTGTATAGACTTCTGAGGTCTCTATACTGCCACATACTGTTTAGGACCTGAGATGCTGCCTTAACTACTTTTGGTGAATGCCTGTAAATATGGTAGAATCAAAACAGATTATTACACATGAAAGATTATACTAGGACACATTTGGTTGAAAAGTGGATTCATTAAAGTCTAACGCATGTAAAGATATTGTACAAAACAAACTATCAAAGGTAGACTATCATGTTTTTTTAATCAAACTGATAAATGATTTATCTGTATTTTGTATTAAAAAATAGTTAAATCTAAATTAACAAGCTGATGTTAAAAAAAGCAGACATGTTTCCTTTCTGAAGTGCTTTAATACTGACCATAATTCTCCTTGCAAACTACATATACAGATATATATGATTTTTTGTGCTTTTTTTATCTAGTAAAAACATATTTACTTAGAAAAGGTTGTGTGCTTGGTCGCAAATTTAAAGTAAGTTTTGTGTTCTTGAACCTTTGATATTGCAATTTTTTGCATACCTAGATAATTGGTTCCCTACTACATACTCATGATCAATAGATGCTGCATATATTGTATGTGCGCAGAAGAGACAGAAAACAAAACTTTATTGCTAAAATAAAACATTTTATAGTATCTATGGTTTAATTCCAGCATTATCTACTCACTGAGATGTTTGTCCTAGATTCTATGAGAGACTGGTAAATGAATGTGGGTATATTTTGGTTTTATACAATTAAAAGAACAAAAGAAAAAACTGAACAAAATACATGGATCACATTTACATACTTGTCCCCTTTACTCTTTGAAATGCCAACCAACTTTTCAATGCCCCCTGCATCCCGTAAGGCTTTGGCATTTTCCATGTTTTTCGTAATAACTTCATGCAGGGTACAGCAGATGGCAGTAACAGTGTCATCAGACATGGCCTTGCTTGCAGAGTTGTTGCTATTATTCCCCCCAGGAAGACGGTGCACCAAGTCCCTCATGGCATATTTACCTGTTTTAAAATATGATAATTTTAAATAAACCCTTTGTCCATTTAATTTAAGTGAATTTGTTTTCATTCAAATTTTACAAATAAAAATATCTAAATAATTAATCAGAAAGAGTAAACAATTTCTAAATATATACATTTATATACTGATACTGTGTATATATATATATATATATATATATATATATATATATATATATATATATATATGTATAAAATATATTCCTACTTTAACCTCAATCATATTTTGAAAAATTATTTTGAAACTTATATGCAACAAAAAGCTCTGCCATCTTAGAAAAGTTCAGTCCAACACTTCAAGCCTCTTACAGGTGTAAAGTGTTAAAGGTGCCTAAGAACAACTATTCCACCTGCATCTTCAATACAGTAGAACAAACTGAATAAACAATATTTTCTGACATTTTTGCATACACAAAAAAGACTTAATAAATGTAGCTCAAAACCAAACAAAATTGTAGTCACTTTCTGTGCACAGACTAACAGACTTAGTTGCTTTCAAAATTAACCACAGTTTATTTCTGACATATAAATCAAAAACCTACTTATGTAAGTTTGTAATTTGAGTCTCCCAAATTCCAAATTCCACTAAACCCTAAACAAATATGGACATTGGACTGATAAATTCTTCAGCACCAGGCCATTTATATTTTAAATATCTTTCCCAATATTAGACACATTTCATCATACTCCATGATACCTGTATATTTTGTTAAATTAGTAAAGCAATCTCTAATCTGACTAGTGAAGATAATAAGAGTTGGATTAGGTTAATTTAATTGGTTGTATATATTTCTCTTTAAACTTCGATGAGTATTAGATGTGATCGCAATCAGATTTCCTGTTACCATATTAAGTATTTGGCCCTAATATCCTTAATTATTGCAATAAAGCCCATGTACAGTGTAATTATTCAAAATACATGTATTGCCCTGGCTGGAACATTTTTATTACCTGGACATTTCAACCATTTCATCATACATCTTGATAAACAAATGTCATGAATTTTATTCTCTTTTAGAAATGGAATAAATGAAAACACATTACATTTTAGAAAAAAATCAAAAACATAAAACAGAAGGCAATTTATCTAAATCTAAAAACATTGCATTTTTATATAATTTATTATATTTAGGGATGCACCGAATCCAGAATACGGATTGGGATTCAACCAGGATTTGGCCTTCTTCCGCAAGGTAAGCCTGGCCAAACCAAAACCTAATTTGCATACACAAATTAGGGATGGTAAGGGAAATCACATTTTGTCACAAAGCAAGGAAGTAAAATATATTATTTCCAGTTTTTCCTGTCCCTAATTTGCATATGTAAATTAGGATTTGGATTTGTTTCGATACTAGACTATGAGCATGTTGGAAACTGGTATTGCTGTCAGGGCCCGAAGGCGCAGTAGAGGTGCGGACCAAGGAGGAAGCTTGCAGGTAAACCAAGTTCGCGGTACAGGAGGGTTGAAGCAGAAGAGTAGTGAGACAGGCAATAAGGTCGGTTCAGGCGGCAGGATACGAAGTCAGGAATCAGGCGTAGGTCAATAACAAGTAATTCAGAACAAGAACACACCCAGGAACACTAAGTAGTAGAACCTATAATCAGGCAATGAAGATAGGCCACTGGCGTCCTTTTAAGGAAGTCTTTGGCGTGATGACATCACACGCTGACGTTGCGCATTGACGCGGCACGTTTTGACGCCGGCGTCAAACCTGCGTCCGGTTTGACGCGCCGGCGTCGAAGTTGAAGCAATGGCGCCGAAGTTGACGCGCCGACATCAAACGTCCGTGGGTATGCCCCAGAGCGTCGCCATCTTCGAAGAGAAGGAGCAGACCTTACAGTACCCCCACCTCCACGGGGGGACTCCGGACCACCAAGACCGGACTTAAGGGGATTCTTCAAATGGAACCTCTGGACAAGTAGGGGAGCGTGAACGTCGGAATGTCGAACCCAGGAGCACTCCTCCGGCCCAAATCCCTTCCATTCCACCAAATACTGAAGAGTACCTCTGGACATACGAGAATCCAAGATCCTCTCAACTTCAAATTCCTGATGACCGTCCACCGAGATAGGAGTAGGAGAAGGCGAAGAATGACCAGCCAAAGCAGGCTTAAGGAGAGACACATGAAACACGTTGGGGATCCGCATCTCAGACGGTAGTTGGAGATGGACTGCAACAGGATTGACGAGCTCGATAATCGAAAAAGGACCAATGTATTTGGGACCCAGCTTCAAGGAAGGAACCTTAAGGAGGATGTTCTTCGTAGAAAGCCAAACTCTGTCCCCAAGAGCATACGGAGGAGGAGATGAGCGTTTCTTATCAGCGAAAGTCTTTTGAGCAAGGGAACTCTTCTCGAGATTGACCTTAGTAGCTCGCCAAATGACAGACATATGGGAGACTTGATCGTTGGCCGCTGGAACATTGGAGAGGAGGTAATCTTGCGGAAAGGCTAGTGGGTGCTGACCATATACACAGAAAAAGGGAGATCGTTCCGAGGAAGAGTGAAGAGAGTTATTGTGAGCAAATTCGGCCCAAGGAAGCAAATCAGCCCAATCATCTTGGCATAACGAAATGTGACATCGTAGAAATTGTTCGAGAGCTTGATTGACGCGTTCTGAGGCCCCATTGGATTGTGGATGAAGAAAAATGTAAAGAAATGTTGAGAGACTTGCATAATGATCTCCAAAATTTAGAAATAAACTGAGAGCCTCTGTCTGAAATGATTTCAACAGGAAGACCATGGATACGAAAAATGTGCTGGATGAATAATTTAGAAAGTTCCAAAGCCGAGGGAAGTTTCCGGAGTGGAATAAAGTGAGCCATCTTGCTAAATCTGTCAATCACTACCCAGATGACCGAATAACCATGAGAAGATGGAAGCTCTACAATAAAGTCCATGGCAAGGTGTGTCCAAGTTGAGAGGGAATGGGCAGTGGTAGTAGTAGACCTTTGGGAGCAGAATGACAGGACTTGGAGGCAGCACAAATGGAACAGGAAGCAATAAAGTCCTTAACGTCTTTCCTTAAAGTAGGCCACCAATCTAGACGGGACCATAATTCTGTTGTTTTCTTGATCCCAGGATGACCGGCTTGCTTGGAACTATGTGACTGGCGAAGGATGGAACTACGTAGATCTGGAGGTACAAAGGCCACTCCCAGTGGCGTATCAGGAGGTGCAGAAGATTGAGCTCTTAGGATTTGTGATGCCATAGAAGGAAACAATGCAGCGACAATCTTAGTTGGGGGGACAATCGGCTTATCATCCCTCGTGCATGGATCTGTGGAAACAAAACTCCTGGATAGGGCATCAGCCTTTCTGTTTCTGGAACCAGGTCGAAACGTAATGATGAAATTGAAACGTGAAAAGAATAAAGACCAACGAGCCTGTCTAGGATTTAGACGTTTGACAGTCTGGATATACTCCAAATTTTTATGGTCCGTGAATATGGTCACAGGAATAGAAGAACCCTCCAGGAGATGTCTCCATTCTTCTGAGGCCAGTTTTACTGCTAAAAGTTCTCGGTTCCCTATATCATAATTTTGTTCAGCAGTGGAAAAATTTTTGGAGAAGAAGGCACATGGGTGAAGTTTCCCATCGCTGAGTTGTCTTTGAGACAGTACTGCACCCGCGCCCACATCTGAGGCGTCTACTTCGATGAAGAAAGGATTTCTTCAAAGATTCAAATGCATCTCGGTCCAGACGTCGGGTCTCCCATTTTTACGGATGAGAGACAGAATAGGGGCAATTCTGGAAGAGAAATCTTTGATGAACTGCCTATAGTAGTTGGAAAAGCAGATGAATCTCTGTACAGCTTTAGTGCTAGTAATCCAGAATGGTGGAAACCTTAGCTGAATCCATTTCAAAACCCTCGGAAGAAATGATGTAACCAAGGAATGGGATCTTGGGGGTCTCAAAAGAGCACTTTTCCAGCTTGGCAAAGAGTGTATTCTTTCTTAAACGAGAGAGAACCTCCCGGACTTGGATTCTGTGATCATGTAGGTTTTTAGAATAGATAAGAATATCGTCTAGATATACTACTACACAAAGTCCAAGTAAATCTCTGAAGATATCATTGAGGAATTTTTGGAAGACTGCAGGGGCATTGCAGAGGCCAAATGGCATAACGAGATATTCATAATGACCGTCCAGAGTGTTAAAAGCAGTCTTCCATTCGTCCCCCTCCCGAATTCGGATCAGATTGTAGGCACCTCTGAGATCCAGCTTGGTGAAGATGCGAGCCTCTTTCAGCTGATCGAAAAGTTCAGAAATCAAGGGTAGTGGGTAACGGTTTTTAATGGTGATTTTGTTGAGACTCCGGTAATCAATACATGGTCGAAGACTGCCATCCTTCTTCTCTACGAAGAAAAACCCGGCCCCGGCAGGAGACGAGGAAGGACAAATGAAGCCTCGTTGGAGGTTTTCTTTAATGTAATCCTTCATAGCCTTGGTCTCCGATGGTGATAACGGGTAAGTGCGACCACGAGGTGGCATCGTACCAGGCAGGAGGTCGATCGGACAGTCGTAAGGACGATGAGGGGGAAGGGTTTCGGCAGACTTTTTACAAAACACATCACAAAAGTCCTGATAAGCCTGGGGAAGAGACGGAAGCTTTATTGAAGCACAAGATAACTTCTGGATAGCTTTGACAGGTAGACAATTTAGTTGGCAATAAGTACTCCAGTGGGAAATCTGGCTTTTAGCCCAATCAATGGAGGGGTTGTGGAGCTGAAGCCAAGGAAGCCCAAGAACTATGGGTGTGGAGGGGCTATCTATGATCAAAAAGGAAAGTCTCTCAATATGTAGGGCTCCAATCATAATGGAAAGTTCATGTGTAGCATGAGAAATGAAGGCTGTGGATAAAGGTCTCCCATCAATAGCCAGCACCCGAAGAGGGATCGATAACGGGTGAAGAGGAATGTCGTGCCGAACTGCAAACGAATGATCAAGGAAGTTTCCTGCTGCCCCAGAGTCAAGGAAGGCTTCTTCTGTAATCTTCTTAGAAGAAACTTGAAGCTGCACTGGAAGCAAGAACCGGTGAGAAGTTTGGTGGGGAAGAGAATTCATCCCGCCCAGGTGAGTTTCCCCATTCTTACCTAGGCACGGAAGTTTCCCTGCTTAGCGGGACAATTGTAAGCGAAATGAGCCTTGCCACCACAGTAAAGGCACAATCCGGCTGAGCGTCTGCGCAACTTCTCTTCTTCAGATAAGCGGGTTCTCCCAATTTGCATGGGCTCCTCGGAAGAAGATGGAACTGAAGCAGGAGGGACAGGAAGTAAAGGTCTCTGAAACCGTGGAGCCAACATGGGTTGGAATTTCTTGTTTCTTTCCTTATCCGACTGGTGCTCCCGCATTCGAGTGTCTATCTTAATAGCCAGAGCAATGAGATCTTCCAGCAGCTCTGGGAGATCGCGAGAGACCAGGTCATCTTTGAGACGAGTGGAAAGCCCCTGGTAAAAGGCTGCATGAAGTGCCTCGTTATTCCAGTTAGTCTCGGCCGCTAGGGTACGGAAGTCAATAGCATATTCACTGACCGTGTGACTCCCTTGACGAATTTGCAGCAAACGGGATGAGGCAGTAGAAACCCGACCAGGAGCATCAAAGATGGTACGAAAGGACTGCAGAAATGAATTTATGTCCTGAATGAGTGGAGAATTTTTCTCCCATAATGGCGATGCCCACTCCAATGCTTTCCCTTGCAACCGGGATATAACAAACCCAACTTTGGCACGTTCAGAGACATACTGCGAGGGTTGCAACACGAACTGGATCTGGCATTGGTTAATGAAACCCTGACAAGCCTGTGGATCACCACTGTAGAGAGGAGGGGCAGGTACTCTCGGCTCAGGAGAGAAGCAGGAATAGACACGGCAGGTAGAGCAGCTGCAGCAGATGCTGGTGGAACAATAGATAATTTGTCCAAAATAGCTTCCAAGGCTTGAGCGAAATGGGTCTGCTGGGACTCATAGGCCTCCATGCGAGCAGTCAGGCCACGGAAGGCTCTCCCGAAGTTGGGTTGGGGATGTGCTTCCTCAGACGGGTCCATGGCCCGATTATACTGTCAGGGCCCGAAGGCGCAGTAGAGGTGCGGACCAAGGAGGAAGCTTGCAGGTAAACCAAGTTCGCGGTACAGGAGGGTTGAAGCAGAAGAGTAGTCAGACAGGCAATAAGGTCAGTTCAGGCGGCAGGATACGAAGTCAGGAATCAGGCGTAGGTCAATAACATGCAAATCAGAACAAGAACACACCCAGGAACACTAAGTAGTAGAACCTATAATCGGGCAATGAAGATAGGCCACTGGCGTCCTTTTAAGGAAGTCTTTGGCGCCAAAACGTGCGTGATGACGTCACACGCTGATGTTGCGCATTGACGCGGCACGTTTTGACGCCAGCGTCAAACCTGCATCCGGTTTGATGCGCCGGCGTCGAAGTTTACGTGACGGCGCCGAAGTTGACGCGCCGACATCAAACGTCCGTAGGTATGCCCCAGAGCGTCGCCATCTTCGAAGAGAAGGAGCAGACCTTACAATTGCATTGTTGATTACATTCTCCAGTAAATGATAAATGCAAAATTCAAAAGTTATTTGAGTTATTTGAGCACTTGTCTGTCTTGTAGGCTAAGATCTAGGGGCACTGAGGGAAGCTGGATTAGTGTTGTCATCCCTGAAAATAGCAGACAGTAGATTGTGCCCTTATATACACAGTATGACACAGTCAATCACATGGAGCCTTCTTGCAATGTTACCTCTGCAAAGAAATTGGTTAATTATTTTAATAGGTTTTCTAAAATACATAATACATGATTATATATGCACCATAAATATACTATATATGTATTATTCTTGTTTGAACAAAATGCAAAGCTGTATTTTGATAAGGCAGAGATGATTATTTACAATTCTATAAAATTACATGCAGCTATATGAAAAACCACAGAAAGGAATCTTGCTCTCCAAATCTTTACAAGTTATACAGCAACACAGCTTGATCAGTAGAAGGATAAACATGCAGGCCTGAATTAAATGTCAGCCTGCTTTGAGTTAATTTACTTTACTCTGTGTGTACAGATGTAGCAAAAATCTCTACACGCATTGTTGCTTGTAGCAACATATTCTTAATGCTCCAACAGGTGCATTTGGTATTGAGAAACATTAGAGAGAGAGTTGATGTGCTATTTTACAAGTTGTAATGATCCGGCAGGTATAATTTTCTTTGCTGCATCTGCACTCATTATACACAAGGTGTTTCAAAATTATTAGAACTGGTTCTTATAAAATTATGTTTAAAAGTGTATCCATATAGATAGAAGAACAAATAGACAAACAGACATCCAGTAGATAGATAGAAAGATAGACAGACAGGCAGATTTTCTCTGGCTTTCTGATTATAACCCCAAATTGTAATTTTATATTTGTTTTTTAACCCAGTTGAAAACCGTGTTTTCAGAAGTAAAAGAAAATGTTTGTTTCCTTCATGCAGAAAAAAAAGATACTGCAAGATTAAATAAATAAATGAAAAATAAAAGGAAAAGCGTTTAATACAGTGCTCCACAAATGACTGCTTTATAAACTTAATTAAGTCATTATACGTGAATAGGAAAATGACTACAGGATCGGGTACAGAGGGTGGTTGTTAATGGTATATTTCCTCAGGGCTTGGTATTGGACCACTTTTATTCATTAATGACTTAGGGGAGGGTATTTTAAGTAATGTAGTCAAATGAATTCCATTCAGTATGCAGATTCTTTGCAACAAACTGTCAATCTGGGCAGCTAAGTGGCAGATGAGATTCAATGTTGATAAATGTAATGTCATGCACCTAGGATGTAAAATAAATATGCAAGCCACTGACAGAATATCCTTAATGGAGAGTCACTAGGCAAATCCATAATGCAAAAGGACCTTGGAGTCCTTTTAGATAATAAATTTGGCTGTAGTAAGCAATGCCAATAAGCAGCACCAAGAGAAAATAAGGCCTTGAGCTTTACTAAAAGGGGCATAGTTTCGCAGGAGTATGGGGTTATTCTTTCACTGTACAAAGCACTGGTGTCCTACAGTTTTGGTCTCCAGCACTCAAACAGGACATTAATAAATTAGTGAGGTTGCAGAGAAGGGCAACTAAGCTGGTAAAAGGTATGTGACAGCTTTAAGAAGGGGTTAGATGGCTTTAGTACAAGTTGATCCAGGGACTAGTCCGATTGCCATCTCAGATACAGGACTGTATTCTACCAAGGCCTGTCTACTAAACTTAAAGATGACCTTGTCTCCAGGGAACTTCCTGAACTGCTGGAGAATTTAATTGCTCTAACTATTAAGGTGGACACACATCTCAGAGAGCATCAATCGGTCAAGGAGCACAGTAAGAAATTCCAACCTACTCTGGCTCCACATTTCCAACACCCTTTTCTGCCTGTCCACCAGTCAGATCTCTTGTTGGAGTTCTAATTGTCAAAAACATTGTTTACCCACTATTGCTCCATCTCCTCTACTGATCTTCAGTCCCTGCCGTCAGTTTACAGGGAGTTTACAAATGTCTTTTGTAAAAAGTCGGTAGAATTCCTTCATCCTCATCGTCGCTATGATTGCCCTTTCAATCTTCTTCCTGGAACAAAGGCCCCCCCCACAGAGCTCACACTTATCCCCTTCAGAAACCTCTGCCATGAAGGACTATATTCAGGAGAACCTCCAGCAGGGTTTTACTCATCCCTCTATTCTACCTCTCTGGCAGGGGCAGGCTTCATCTTTGTGGAGAAGAAGGATGGTGGTTTGCATCCCTACATTGACTACTGAGGACTTAACAAGATTACTATTAAAAACAAATACCCTTTGCCTCTTATCACTGAACTGTTTGACCAATTGAAAGGGGCTAAGATTTTCACTAAATTGGATCTACGCGGGGCATACAATCTCATACGCATACGTAAAGGAGATGAATGAAGAATGGCTTTCAATACCCAGGATGGGAATTACGAATACCTTGTAACGCTCTTTGGTCTCTGCAACACTCCCGCCATCTTCCAGGAGTTCATGAACAACATCTTCTGGAACCTCTTGGGGAAATCCGTGTCCAAGATCCCTTTTCTCGGCTACATCATCTCCCTAGAAAGTTTTGAGATAGGCCCCACCAAAGTCTCTGTGATCCAGAAGTGGCCCCTTCCATTGAGCAACGAGGCTTTACAAAGGTTCATTGGGTTTGCTAACTACTGCCAACAGTTCATCAATGGGTTGTCCTCCCGCATTGCCCCCATCCTTGCTCTTATCTAAAAAGGGGGTAAACCTAACGCATGGCCTCCTCCAGCCATAGAAACATTCCAATCGCTGAAGGATGCTTTCACCTCTGCTTCAGTCCTCAGACATCCTGATCCTATGTTACCCTTCTTCATTGAGGTGGATGCTTCCGATGTTGAAGCTGGTGCTATTCTTTCCCAAAGACATTCTGCTGATGGGAAATTACACCAAGGTGCATACTTCTCCAAGAAATTCTCTCCTGCGGAGCAGAATTATGATGTTGGGAACCACAAACTTCTGGCAGTAAAGCTGGATCTCGAAGAGTGGCGTCGCCTTCTAGAACTTTGATCTCGGTCACTATCTATACTGACCATAAAAACCTAGAATTTATTCAACTCTAAAAAGACTGAATCCCCGGCAGGCAAGATGGGTCCTCGTCTTTACCTACTTCAACTTTGTCTTGACCTACCCCTGGCTCCAAGAATCGGAAAGCAGATGCTCTATCACACAGCTTCACTCCAGTGGACTGTCTCCCTGAAAGGCAAGATCCTATTATTCCCCTCCCCGCCAAGATTATTGCTTCCCTTTTTCTTCTGTTTGCAGAGCTGTCTGGTCAGTCTTCCGCTACTACTGATACACCTATTAGGATGGCGTTTGTACCCTCTGAGCTCTGCCTGCCCATCTTACAAAAGACTCATTGTTCTAAACAGGCTGGACATTCCGGTCCAGAAAAGACTCTAGAACTTCTACGACGCCTAGTCTGGTGGCCTACTATTCGCAAAAGACTTTGTCACTGCTTGCACTATTTGTGCCACTTCCAAGGCTAGCCATACTCGACCAAGCGGTCTTTTACAACCTCTACCCATTCTGTCTCATCCATGGACTCACCTAGGGATGGACTTTATTGTAGAGCTACCACCCTCAAAAGGGAACACTCATCTGGGTAGTTATAGATCGCTTCAGTAAAATGGCACACTTTATTTCTCTGCAAAAACTTCCCTCAGTTGTAGAACTATCCCAGCTCTTCATTCACTTTATTTTTTGGTTGCATAGCTTCCCAGCTGAGATAGTCTCTGACAGAGGATCTCAATTCACAGCTAAGTTCTGGAGTTTCTTATGTAAAGATTTGGATTTCACTCTTCAGTTATATTCTGCCTACCATCCCCAAACCAATGGGGCAGCGGAGCCGGCAATTCAAGCATTAGAGCAATTCCTGAGGAATCATATTTCCCTCTGTCAAGACGATTGGTCTGATCTCCTCCCATGGGCAGAATTCGCTCATAATAATGCATGCCACACTGGAACTGAAAGTTCTCCGTTTATGACAGTGTACAGACAGCATTCTCAAGCAGTTACACAGGACTTTGTCTGGTCAGATGTCCCTGCCACAGACAATCACGCAGCCCATATGTCTGCTACTTATGCCGTTACTAAAGCAAATTTGGAGAAGAGTGCTCTGGTGCATAAGACTTTTGCTGATCACAGACAGAGATCCTCTCCTCTGTACAAAGTTGGATACAAGGGAGCAAATTCACTAACGCAAATTCGCCAGCGTGACGTCATTTCAAAACTTTGCACATTTATTAATGATAGCTGGCGTAATTTCCCTGGCATAATTTCAACAAGGAGATAGACTCTGGTGCTACTTAGCACTCTAACACCAGGCAGATTTTCGGTCTGGCTAAAGAGTGTTAATACGCAAATTCACTACATTTTTCATTTTACTGACCATTACCTCTATCGCCAGACTTGCCTTCACCACCTCAGACCAGGCAAATAGAGTAGATAGAAGTTCCTCAAAAAAAAGTTGAACATTTTTCTAAGTATTTTTCTTTTCATGGGTAATAGGCTGCAAAAGGATGAAAACTTTTTTTTTGGGTATCCTGCTTCCCCCCTACTTTTCCTAACACATGGCACATAAACTATACTCATGTAGGGCAATATAGCAACTCTTCTTTCAAGAGCACGCGATGGCACTCTTGTCTCCGGCGGCACCGCATCCAATCTGGCGGCACCCATGATGCTGGTGTAATGACATCATGCGCCCTGCGCAAAATTCAAAATAAAAGCATGCCAAGGATGCTGGTTCAATGCCCGATCATAGGTTTTGTCTTGTACATTCCTGGGTGCTTTTTAATTCCTGTTACATTGATTCCTGGACTTTGACCTTACTTGAACTTCGACTTTGATATACTCTGCCTGCCTGGACTTTGATTACGTTTTTGCCTATTCCTATTCTGTACCGCGAACTTGGACTTTAACCCCTGAAGCCTCCTCCATGGTCCTGACAACTCTAGCTGGGACCCGATAGGCTCGCTGACAAGGTTACAGAACTATACAGTAAAATGTATGGATCAACTGTATATTATGCTAAACAGACAAGACGATACTGCTGCACCTAAAGTATATACTGTATTCCCACACTATATGGGAAACTATTTGGCAGAGGATTCCCCATAGATTTACATATGCATTTCTTATATCAGTCACAAAATTATAAGTGTGCTGCTAATACAGATGCATTTTATTTTCACCACGGAGTGGAACTAAATACAATAGTAAGAGATGCAAGGCTGTGGAAGAATAACTTTTGTTCCTGTACTGGAGTTCCACACCCCCCTCAGTAACTAAATACAGTTTCCAATAGTGATTAGGAACTGTATGTTACTTATTAACTGCCGGATTAACTTTGTTTTCCTAAGAAACTAGAATTTATTTTCCAGATGATGAAAAAAGCAATAAAACTAGCACCTAAAACATTATTGCAATACTATACTCCCTTCTACTTGGTGTTTATTATTTGGATACCTGTAAAAGCCCTTGAGCCCTTTGTGAGTGACATCTGGTATTTTTAACCAAAAAATGCAATTATAACAGACTAATGTACTCAATTAGAATGTCACTCCATTGAAGTCAGTTTTACCCAAAATAGCAATTCTGTCATCTGTGCAATCTGTGAACAACATTGCAGCTTTTGCTGTAAGATTCTAGTGCTCAAGTGTATTTCAGTATTGGGCAGAGCTTATTTAAATACCCATCACTGCTGCAATGTGCTTCTCCTTAAAATGTCTTCTTAATTTAATTCCTTTATCTGACCTGCCTTGCCAGTGCTTGAATTGGTATGGAAAAAGTGGAGGGACAGTGTGGCATGCTAAAAAATAAGCCCCTCTCACAATTATAAGCCATCACACTGTTATAATAAGACTCACCCACCAACACTTTCTGGTTTCATCCAGTTTAAAGCAACATCATTCAGGTATTTCCTTCTAATGAACAGTTTCATACAGTTTGAAAAATATGCATAGATTTATCTAAGCATGTGGCCTGCAAGTCCCCTAAAATGAAAATTGTGCATATGACTTTTTTTGGCTGCCAACTATGCTTCTGCTAACACAGCACCATGCCTGTGTATTGTGTGTCATTACACAGCATAACCACAGCATATTTTATATTGCAACTCATTCTTTAATATATATCATTCTCTATTCTCTATTTTCTTCCAGCAATCTCATTTTATCTTCTATGTGTTCTTTTAACTTTTTAACCTCTCCAAACAAAGCAAGACACAAACAAGGCAGAACTGTCACAAGTACAATACTTAAAAATCGTGTTCTGCTTTCTGTCAATTAGCTTAATTTTTTTATTTTGAAAGCCATGCTACCGAAGCAAAATATACAAATATTTACAACAAAAGAATTTAATAAATATATAAACTGTAGATGGCATTTATGGATACTATTTGGATACTATTTTTGAGCAGTTTGTGATTATTTTGAACAGTTAAAAACAAACATGCACCAGGGAGTCTGAACTAGGATCTAAGGTTAACTTGCACACAGTAAGCACTTATTTTAATCTAGACAGCTTATTATAGCATCCATTTGTATGCCTAATTATTTGTTTGCAAGGATTTAGCAGATGGAATCTGGGCAAAACTCCAAACATGGTGCAGGGTATTGTATGCATTTATTCATCTATGTGGTGAGGTACTTTCAGTCAGCCAGTTCCAGCTGAAGTTAGTACATCAGTGTGTAAGAATGTCTATGCCAGTGTATGACAACAGACAACATGGTTTTGTTATGAAGATACATTGTCTAACAATTAAGAACCTTGTTAGATACACTTGCATGATTCAGTTGATCTATACTCAAAATTAACCCTGGTGCCCTGTTTGAAAAATGTTGCCCATTGACTTTCATGAGTTTGGCAAGTTTTTTGCAAATTTTTGGTGAAGCGAAAATGTGTCCGATTCACTCCTCATAAATAATAGGAATAATTATCTTATCTCTAATGAAATATTTTATGGCTCTGCTTTGTTGATTTTCAGCATGCATTTTGGGAAAGAATTCCTTATCTGGAAACCTAGAGTCCATTTAGAGTAAACTATTATACTTTTTAAAAATTAACTTTTTCTCTGCAACAATAAAACATCATCATGTACTTGGTCCTGACTAAGCTGCATAAATTCATATTGATGAGAAATCAATCCTGTTAGGATTATTTAATTAATTTTATCAGACTTAAGGTACGGTGATCTAAATTATGCAAAGATCCTTTATCTGGAATACCCCAGGTCCCAATCATTCTGTACTGTTTTCTACATTTCCTCTAAATTATTTTCAATAGTATATATAAAATAAAATAAGTTGCTAAAAAAGGTACATTATTTTTCAACCAAAGTCTTTCAAATAAACATGATTAATAAGGCAAGCAAGCCTGGAAAACGTACAACATTTTAGGATTTTGAATTTGCATATAGTGATGGGCGAATCTCCCGCGATTCGCTTCACCGAAAAATTCGCGAATTTCTAGAGACATTCGCGAATCGTCGAAAAATTCGCGAAACGAGTCGCGGGACGCTTTTGACGCGCGTCACGTCGCGTCGCGGCGTTTTCGGAGCGCGTCACATCGTTTTTGACGCGTTTTCGACGTGTCGCGTCAAAAACAACGCGCGACTCGTTTTTCCGCCAAAATATCGCTTGCCGAAATTTCGCTGGTGATCGCAGGAATTCGCCGCAAATTCGACCATGGCGAATAAATTCGCCCATCACTATTTGCATACCCTAATCATTGAAATATATTAATAGTAAGAAATTGAAAATGTATAGTAACTTTGAAATATTTTCGGAAATTTTAACAGCTTGCCAAATTAATTCTCCTTCTGTTGCCGATATTTGGTTAAGAAATTAAAGTAAGCAGAGTTCTAATATTACCCTAAGGCTATAAGTAATAAATCAAAAACACTTGGGGACAATTAATGCACAAGGTATCAGACTTGCACAATTAGTTATGATAATTTCCCATGATAGATATGTTGTTTCCTTAGCTGATAGAGATAACATTTCCTTTTTCAGATAATGATTTATCTGATCTGTAAACTAAATTATCTAAGTTTGATTGACTGAAAACAAGAAAATTTTGTGTTTGTCTTGTATGCTGGAATCAATTTCCCAAATCTTTTAATTTGCATGACTATCTGGAGAAAATCTGAGAGAAAACAGAAGTTTGCATATGCATGGACATATGGTAAAGCTACAACATTGTTGCATGAGCCACATAAATAACGCAATGTTGTGTTAGTCAGGCTTCAATTCTGCAATTATACAGTACTGCAATGATATTTTTTATTTACAATGCATGACACCCATCTACAAAAATACATTCCTTTATGAGTTTCAACAACAGTTTCTCTCTTATAAGGCATCTGATACTTTTGGGAACTATAAAAACAGAATGTTTTGTTTACTAAAAGGTAATCGAGTTAAAAAGTTGAGCAGCCCTTTTAAAGCCAACCTCCATTCTGTTTTAGGTTCTGCCAATTCCCAGCTGATCTGTATTAATTATCAGGTGCAGCTCATTCTCAAAAAGCTGCATTGAGAGAAGTAGGAGAAAATGCTTTTCCAGGTCTAACCTCACCAACCCCATACCTGTACCATCACGTTATAACCCACTACTCCCAATACCCAAATTGCTCCTTCGGTGCTAAAAAGTGTTCTTGACAACAGCAATTTCTGTTAACAGTGCTTTGGTCCATTCTAATTTTGATCACATGTTGTTGCTACTTATGGCAAATCCTATTATGATCTAGGGCACCTATTGTGATATGTGTTGCAGGAAATGTTATGGCCGCAAATAACTCACATAGTTACATAGTTACATAGTTACATAGTTAAATTGGGTTGAAAAAAGACCGAGTCCATCAAGTTCAACCCCTCCAAATTAAAAACCCAGCATACATACACACACACACACACAAACACACACAAACACACATCTCCACTCTTTCAAACACAAACCATATACCTGTATGCCCATAGCTATACTAACTGTAGATTTTAGTATCAAAATAGCCTTTGATATTATGTCTGTCCAAAAAATCATCCAAACCCCTCTTAAAAGCATCAACAGAATGAGCCATCACAACATCACCCGGCAGTGCATTCCAAAACCTCACCGTCCTGACTGTGAAGAACCACCTACGCTGCTTCAAATGAAAGTCCTTTTCTTCTAGTCTGAAGGGGTGGCCTCTGGTGCGGTGATCCTCTTTATGGGTAAAAAGGTCCCCTGATATTTGTCTATAATGTCCTCGAATATATTTGTGAAGTGTAATCATGTCCCCTCGCAAGCGCCTTTTTTCCAGAGAAAACAACCCCAACCTGGACAGTCTCCCCTCATAATTTAAGTCTTCCATCCCCCTAACCAGTTTAGTTGCACGTCTCTGCACTCTCTCCAGCTCATTTACATCCCTCCTAAAGACTGGAGTCCAAAACTGCACTGCATACTCCAGATGAGGCCTTACTAGGGATCTATAAAGAGGTATAATTATGTTTTCATCCCTTGAGTTTATGCCCTTTTTTATGCAAGACAGAACTTTATTTGCTTTAGTAGCTACAGAATGACACTGCCCAGAATTAGACAACTTGTTATCTATAAAAACCCCAAGATCCTTCTCACTTAAGGAAACTCCCAACACACTGCCATTTAGTGTATAACTTGCATTTATATTATTTTTGCCAAAGTGCATAACCTTGCATTTATCAATCATCATATTATCATTTTCCAGTTTGCTGCCCAGTTTCCCAAATTAGACAAATCACTCTGCAAAGTGGCAGCATCCTTCAAGGAACCTATAGCTCTGCACAATTTAGTATCATCTGCAAAAATAGAAACCGTAATTTCAATGCCCACATCCAGGTCATTAATAAACAAGGTGAAAAGCAAGGGA
Organism: Xenopus borealis; assembly: GCA_024363595.1. Taxonomy (NCBI): domain Eukaryota; kingdom Metazoa; phylum Chordata; class Amphibia; order Anura; family Pipidae; genus Xenopus; species Xenopus borealis. The sequence goes on from CM044441.1 coordinate 69,887,770, forward strand.
CCCAGTACAGAGCCCTGCGGTACCCCACTAACAACACTGGTCCAATTAGAAAATATTTCATTTACCACCACTCTTTGTAGTCTATCTTTTAGCCAGTTCTCTATCCAGTTATCCAATTTAACCAGTAACCTTCTTTGTGACACTGTATCAAATGCTTTAGCAAAGTCTAAGTAAATCTCATCCACAGCCATCCCAGAAGTGAGGTCTCTGCTTACCTTCTCATAAAATGAAATTAAGTTAGTCTGGCAAGATCTATTACGCATAAAACCATGCTGGCACAGACTCATAGTATTGTTATCCAGTATCCTATCCTTTATTAATCCTTCTTTTAGCCAGTTCTCTATCCAGGTGCAAATGCTATGTTCAAGGCCAACATTCCTTAATTTAACCAGTAACCTTCTGTGTGGCACTGTATCGAATGCTTTAGCAAAGTCTAAGTAAATCACATCCACTGCCATCCCAGAATCGAGGTCCCTGCTTACCTTCTCATAAAAAGAAATTAAGTTAGTCTGGCAAGATCTATTACGCATAAAACCATGCTGACACAAACTCATAGTATTGTTATTTGCTATGAAGTCCAGTATCCTATCCTTAATTAATCTTACAAAAAGCTTTTCTACCACCGACGTCAGACTAACTGGCCTATAGTTTTGAGGCTGAGAATGGGATCCCTTTTTGAATAGCGGCACCACATTAGCAATTCGTCAGTCTCTCGGCACCATGCCAGACCTCAAAGAATCCTGAAAAATTAAGTATAGAGGTTTGGCAATCACAGAGCTAAGTTCGTTAAGTACCCTGGGGTGAATCCCATCTGGGCTTGGACCTTTGTTTATCTTAACATTTTCTAGTCTCTTTTGAATTTCCTCATGTGTGAACCATACATCATTGGATGTATTAGAATTGGGGCTATTAACAAGGAAACCTTCATTAGTTGGTTAAATGTAAATAAATGTAAATAAAAGTAAAGAATTCAAAGAAACAGGAAAAAAAAACCAAGATACTTGACTATCTAAAACTTTTCACTGCTTCAACAATGCTTTACTAAAAGAATAAATGTCATACATTTTTTAAGCCTGCTTATATTTGAAGTGTTCAGAACACAAAAAAAAAAATTACTTCAAACATTTAAAAGCTTCCTTTTCTGCTTCATTTTATGTATTTCTAATCAATGCATCCTTCATTGGATGTCTGGACCCCCCCCCCCCAATTCCTTTGTAACCTTTAAAATATGAAAAGCTGATGACAGCTTGTCAGGGAACTCCTGTTAAGTCTTCATACAAGAGGATGAGTCAAATCATATCTGCCTAGAATCTGTATGACTTATTCAGCTCATTGTAAATACGTGTTCTGTCTTGTAGAATAATAGTTCTTAGTATTATTTCTAATGTACTGTGAAGTTAAGGTTTAGGACGTCAAAGGCTTTAGACATTATAGATAAAGTAAGCTTTGTATTCTACAGTATTTTCTTTCTTTGAAAGACTATTATTTCTAAGAATATTTTATCATTGGCTGACTTTGCAGGCCATAAATTATAGCTGAACTATACTAAGCACTGCTTTAAGTAATGCAAAAAATGAATATGTGAATTTGTGATGTGATTGTCCTTGAAATTGTATACAGACCTTGTATTATTTAAAGCTAATACAAAGCAACATTCTTTAAAAGCGTTCATGGATGTGGTATGTGCTGCTCTGTTCTTGCTTGGATAAGTTATGACAAATTTAAATTGTAACTACAATTATAGCCTTAATTTATTATATTCAACATATAAAGGCTAAACAACTTAAGGGGTGGCATTTAGGGATGCACCGAATTCAGGATTCGGTTCGGGATTCGGCCAGGATTCGGCCTTTATCAGCAGGATTCGGATTCGGCTGGATCCTTCTGCCTGGCCGAACCGAATCCGAATCCTAATTTGCATATGCAAATTAGGGCCAGGGAGCTAAATCACGTGACTTTTTGGCACAAAACAAGGAAGTAAAAAATGTTTTCTCCTTCCCACCATAATTTGCATATGCAAATTAGGGTTCGGATTCGGTTTGCTATTCGGCCAAATCTTTCGGGAAGGATTCGGGGGTTCGGCCGAATCCAAAATAGTGGATTCGGTGCATCACTAGTGGCATTAAGAAAACAAAAATTTGGTATGTTTAAATATTCTAGTTAAATGTAATCTAAGACATTTTGCAACAGTTACTTGTCTTATATTTGTTGCTGATTGACTCTTCTTTTCTGCTATGAAGTGACTATGGTCATTGGTTCTAGCAATTATCCGAATAGGAAATATTCGACCGAACAATAAAATCGTTCGAATTGAACGATTAGAACAATTTTAACCATTCCATCAAATTTCTTTTTTCAATCAAAAATAATTGAAAACAGTTCAGTAGGTTGAAACTGGAGAACTAGGCAGTCGAATAAAAATTTAAAGGGGAAGTTATTCGACTGTTGAATATTCGAATAGATTTTTATTTGAATTTTAAAAATTCAATGGTCGAAGTGGTCTTCAAAAACATTTGAAAATTCAAATCTTTTTGAAAATTAGATCGAATTTCGAATCCTTCATGTGAATTTGATAAATTTGCCCCTAGATGTATTGTTATTTTTGATAAATAATTAAGAAATGCAATACATATTTTGCGGAGCAACAAAAAGTACACAGCAATTAACAAATTAAAGGGTGTTTAAGATTGTAGGTCTGTTTAAAATATTTCATATTAAACAGCCCATAAAACATTAGCAGATATCATTATGTTTTGATGTCATGTTTGCAGCAAAAAAATTAAAATGAAAGCCCTTTTTTCTTTCTCCAATCTGGCTCTATGTTAGAGTTCTGTGCCTAAGCCTTGTATCCATGTATCCACCTTATGCCTGTTCCTGACTTTGCTTCCTGCTGCATGTCCTTACCTATTGACCATTTTGACGTTCGTCCTGCCTAATCCCTTAGTACTACGCTATTGGAATTGTCCCTGTTGTGTCTCTGGATCCCTATTGATCCCACCGCAGAAATTTCCAGGCCCCCAAAAGGGTATCAGTGAAGACTGGTGTCAACAGGGGTCTCCTGTTGCACTATGAAGGTTTGTTTTTAACAAATTTAAGAGCTCCTGGTTAGCAAAACATTGCAACTAGTAACATCAAAAAGTGCATTTTTAAAAAATAATTGAAGTTTGTATCTGTTGATCAACAACCTAAAAAATCTATTTATTGGCAATATGAATAGCATTTGGCAGTCATGAGTAGCATTTTACCCCTGTTTATCGGACTGTGTAAGAAGTAAACCCATTGTTTTCTACATATCTTATCTGCAATCTCTTATGTAACCCTCTCTTTTATCATACTGAATGCTTATCATTATATATGCATATATATATATGACTTCAGTTCTCTTCCAGGTTAGCCTAGATGTTGATTGGTTTCTATCCTACAATACAGTGTGCTTAGTACAGTTGTCTCATCCTGTACAACATGGAAAAGAAGGCAACAGGAATTGAAGTAGATGGGCAAGACTGGTTTAGGTTTTTGGTTAGGGTTTTTGTTAAAACATTTAATAAATTAAACTGAAAAATGACACATTTTCAGCATTTTTCTCTCTACTGTGTAATAACATGGTATAATGAACTGGAACATTTTATCACACAATATGTCTCTTTTAAATGTACAGGAAATATTTTATAAATACAAATTTCTAGGATTTTTTTTAATAAATTCAGTACTTATGAAATTATATTTTACTAATGTATAAATGCAGTAGCAGAAATATGAGGCATCAATAAATATAAAGTTTGCATATTAAGGTATATATCAAGGTATATATGTGCAGACAATTATATATTTTTCAAAATTGCATAAACTACTAAATAGCACTTATATGCAAATGTAGAACTTTTCTTGGTACAATACAGACTTCAGATACTATAAATATACTCTTTCATATCATCCTTTATCTCTTTTTTACAGATGTTTCAAGCTTGGTTTGATTTTTTTCACAGTTGTAGTCTGCTTATCCATATGTTTCTGTGTATAAATAGATACTTTTGCATGCTTCTATTGCATTTCAAAAGACATTTTCAGCATCTAAACAAAATACCATTTTAACTGCAAAGATATAAAAAAATACAATAGGAACATGATGTACAAGATGGAAGTTATATGGCTTAGTTGTCTTTTAGGAACATAAATACTTTACTCTTTCCATAATTTGGATCTTCATACCTTAAGTCTACTAGAAAATCATATAAACATTAAATAAACCCAATAGGCTGGTTTTGCTTTCAATAAGGGTTAATTATGTCTTAATTTGGATCAAGTACAAGGTACTGTGTTATTATTACAGAGAAAAGGGGAATCATTTTTAAAATATGGATTATTTGGATAAAATGGAGTGTATGGAAGACCGGCTTTCCATAATTTAGAGCTTTCTGGATGCTGTGTTTCTGGATAACGGATATCATACCTGTATCATATTATACAAACATTAAGCCAAATGAACAGGACAGACTAGTATAACAGCATCCCAAAGACTAACCAATACCTACAAAATTCACAAAACTCTCTGCCACCACTCTCAGAACTTTAAGAGACACAGACACCATAAATTGGTTTTACAGAAACCAAAGGGTTTACTACACAGTACAAACAGCATACAGTGTAGTAATGTGCAAGCTGGCAGGATACCTGCGGGTTTATCACCGCAGCGACCTTACACTACCGGCTTTCTTTTTTACAACCGCTTGCCTGCTTGCCCTCAACCCTTTTGTGACTTCATCGGCAGGGCGGGAAGGTTTCTATAAATGGAAGAAGGCAGTCAGGCTTGGGGCGGCGCAGGTGATGGGAGGGTGGGTTAGGGTAGGGTGTGAGTCGGGGGAAGCATCACTAATAATGAGGGCCAAGGCACAATTACACACTTTCAGGCTAAGAGATCTTTAACAGCAGCAAGGAGAAAACCGGTTAAATGTTACACTTATTTAGTAAAACAACAAATTAATCTGGTTGGGCTTTTGGGGGCAAAAACTAGAATGCTGCAAAAAGCCTTACAAGGAGCTCCAGGTGTTCTCTCTGTGGCATCGCTCCCAAAATGGCGGCCCCCAGAGCAGCCACATGGTTAGCAACACTGGCATGGTGATGTCACTGTGCCTCAACGGTCGCGCTGCGCTTTGACGTCACAACACCAAATTCAAATATAAAAACACTCCATGGACCCGGGTTCAATGCTCGAGTATAGGTTTTGTGTAATACATTCCTGGGTGTTCCATTATTCCTCTAAGTATTGATTCCTGGACTTTAGACCCTTGCCTGAACTTGACTTTGCTGTTTTCTGCCTGCCTTCAAACCCTTGCCTGGACTTGACCTTGAGATTTGCCTGAACCCTGCCTGTACCTTGTATCTGGACTTTAACCCTTTTGCTTCCTCCTTGGTCCTGACTTCTCCCCTCTGGGAGCCACTAGGCCCCCTGACATTATACTCGGGCCATGGACCCCACTGAGGAAGCTACTCCAGATGTCGGACGAGCGCTCCGTGGGTTGGCTGGCCGCATGGAATCCTACAAAGCACAGCAGAATAATTTTGGCCTAGCACTTATGCCCATACTGGACAAGTTGTCTGCCCTTCCTCCGGCTCCACCACCCTCTACGACTCCACCTACGATGTCTTTTCCCACACCCCCGAGCCATGTATCCTGGCGCCTCCTCTCTATGGCAGTGATCCACAGGCCTGCAGAGGGTTCCTGAATCAGTGTAATATCCAGTTCACGCTGCTTCCTAGCCAGTTTGCTTCATAACTTGCCAAAGTGGGATACATCATTACTCGCCTGACTGGAAAAGCCTTAGAGTGGGGATCTCCTCTGTTTCTAGATCAGGGACCCCACAAAATGTAGAAGTCAGGGTGTCTGGAACTGGGGTCTCAAATTTTAACTACACTTATTGAAGGAGAACTATAAATGGCACACTTTATCCCCCTGCAAAAACTACCTTCTGCGGTAAAATTGTCCCAACTTTTCATCCAGTATATTTTTTGGCTGCATGGTTTCCCAGCGGAGGGAAACAGAGGATCCAAGTTCATTTCCAGGTTCTGGTGTTCCTTATGCAAAGCTCTGGGTATCTCTCTCTAGTTCTCCTCTGCTTATCACCCTCAAACTAATGGTGCAGCAGAACGAGTGAACCAAGCCCTGGAACAGTTCCTAAGGAATCATTTCTCCCTCTGTCAAGACGATTGGTCTGATCTTCTTCCGTGAGTGGAATTCGCTCATAATAATACCAGTCACACTTCCACTGGAAGATCTCCTTTCTTGTCGGTGTATGGTCAGCATCTGCAAGCATTACCACAGGATTTTTGACTGATGTCCCAGCCACTGATGATTATGTGGCTCATATATCTGCCATCTGGGCTGCAACCAAGTCTAACTTAGAAAAGAGCACGCTTGTGCATAAGACTTTTGCTGATCGTAGAAGGAAGTCTCCTCCTCCATATAAAGTTGGTGACAAAGTGTGGCTCTCTTCCAGAAACGTCACAAGATTCCCTCTCCCAAGTTCGGTCCTAAGTTAATTGGTCTTTATTCCATTTCTGAGATCATCAACCCTGTGGCTGTTCGTCTGCAGCTTACCCCTGAGATGCGGATTGATAATGTTTTTCATGTCTCCCTGGTGAAACCAGTTGTCTCCAACCGCTTCTCTTCTGATTCATGTTCTCCTCCTGCCCTTTTTGTGGACAACCAACAAGAGTATGAAGATCCTAGATTCCAGACTCTCCAGGGGTTCTCCAGTATCTCATCAAGTGAAAGGGATTTGGTCCCGAAGAATGCTCCTGGGAGAAATTCTCTGTTGTTCATGCTCCCCACCTTGTGAGGGAATTCCACGCCAAGTGTCCACAAACACCTAAACTTGGTGGTCCTGTGGCCCCCCATGGGGAGGGGGGTACTGTCATGAATGCCGCCTGGAGCCTTACCAGGAGCTCTGGGTGGCGCGTGTTCTCTTTTCGGCATCGCTCCCAAAATGGCTGTGCCCAGAGCTGCCATGTGGGTAGCGACTCCGGCGTGGTGATGTCACTGCGCCGCAACGGTTGCGCTGCATAGTGACGTCACGGCCCTAATTTTTGGTGCCAAATTCAAATATAAAAAGACGCCATGGACCCAGGTTCAATGCCCGAGTGTAGGTTTTGTGTAATACATTCCTGGACTTTAGACCCTTGCCTGAACTTAACTTTTCTGTTTTCTGCCTGCCTTCAAACCCTTGCCTGGACTTGACCTTGAGATTTGCCTGAACCCTGCCTGTATTTTGTATCTGGACTTTAACCCTATTGCTTCCTCCTTGGTCCTGACTTCAACCCGCTGGGAGCCACTAGGCCCCCTGACACAGCCCTTTCGATATCATGTATATGTCAATGAGGATGCCACTCTCCCAGTTGGAAGTTATTGTGGTTTGCGCTGAGTTTAGCCTGATTTTCAGGCAAAACCCTGAAAAAATCAAGCGATTCTGGAAAAAAGTCTGAAAAAAATCATACAATTTGGGTTTTTGCTAGATTTTATCTGTTTTTTCCCAATCTGATTTTTCGAGTTATTTTATTAATAAATAAGGCAAAATCATGGATAGGAGTTTGGACTAGTTTTTTTATTGAAATGATGAGATCAATTTGGATTCTAGTAAATAACCCCCTTGATTTTAACAGGTATGAGTCACAGTTAACAAAATAAAAGGGGAATACACAGAACGTCTATTCCTTACCAGAAAATACAGAATTTACTGGTCCTGAAGGCAAGGGATACAAAATGAGATGAACTCTCAACCAAAATTGGTTCTCCAAAGTAAATTCAAATCCTTGTCAGAAGAGCTGAATATGACCTGCTGGTTCCATACACCTCAAATATCAGTGATGTATGACCTGCACCTGCCCTCATATTCCCATATGATAAACTGTGTACCTTGGCAAAAATTGAATGGAACCCATAACCAGTTCTTTATTTCATTGGTACAACAAGTATGGATATTGCCAAGCTGACATCATAATCTCTTTTTTAAAATTTAGAATTACATCAGTTTTTTGTCGATCCAAAGTGAGTCTGAGAAAAGAGTTTAAAACCGAACTAAGTACCTGAGGGTATTTTACATTTGGCACTGGTGCCTTGTTTGCAATAATTATGAGTAAACCTTTTTGTGAACCATTTGCTTAACTAAACTGAGCCTTCTGTGCACCTATGAGTAAGTACTGAAACACTTTTGCACATTACCATTTAAACCAAATCATTTCCATTATTTAATGGAGCCACACTTTCATCCTGAATCTTTTTACTTTTACTATGTTTAAAAACATTTTGCCTTCTTGATTGCTATTTTATTTTTACAACACTTAGGGGGTTATTTACTAAAATCCAAATAAAAAAAAAAAAACCAAAATAAAAATGATGATAAACAGAAAAATGTATTAGGATAACCTGCTGTACTAACATTTTTGTTCTTTCTCAAGATGAGCTTCTGAGTTATGTAATGGAATGGTCCAATCTCATAGTTCAGTTGTTCATTGTCAGTCCTGTAATTTTGTAACAAATTGATGGATGATTTGTTGTATCCTATGAAATGCCCAAGTATACTCTGGATATACTATAAGCTAGTCATTTATATTATTTATTTCTTTTGAATTCAAAGTATACACTTTGGTTACATTTCTTCCCATCTTGGTAAATCAAATTTTATGCAGCCCCCCTTATTTTTCTAAACATCATTTGTCTTTTATGATCAGGAGTTCTTTAATGCCTTACTTCCACCTCTATCTACCTGTATTCTTCAATTACAGCATGCTGAATTGAGATTGCTCACTTCAGTCTGCAGTTTTCTTTTTAACATTTTCTATGGTGAAATATCTTATTATTTGTTGAAGCACCCCTGCCCAGGCTTGACTACCACTACAACTCATTTAGTGCCGAGCATAACTGCAACTGAAAAAATTATGTTTTTTTCCAGATTTTTATTACAATTCAGATAGTTACTTGAATTGCAGTATGGTAGTGTAAATTAGGTCTAACACAAACAGAATAATATTTATATTGCAAAATGAGTATGGCACTTACCAATAAGTTCTTTGTTTCTTACATCTAAGGCCATATTTCGCAAAGCAGTAGCAACTGCACATACAACTCTGTCATTATCTACACGAAGAAGTTCCACAAGTATAGGCAGGCCTTTCTCTTTACGGACAGCAGCACGGATATAAACTGACCACTGCAAAGAAAAGAAAATCAATAGGGCAATACAATTCAGTTGCTAAATATTTATGTACACATTTATCACACTATAGGCAGAAACATGCAGCGTTACTGTCTAGTGGCATACAAAAATGTAACTCAAAGAAACAGCAGAGATTTGAAGGAATATGCTATTCTACTACACTCACAGATAACAATTGTTCAAGATAGAGCCATAGATAAATTCAGCATACAAGAAAACAGCAAGAATACAGCAAACTTTTCCTTCCTACCTTTATGTATTTAACTGTTGCATTGACAAATTTGTATTGGGGTAGATTTAAGGGCATAATCAGAATTCTTCTTTGTTTTTCTTTCTTAAAGGTAAATAAAAAGATAGACATACTAACTGGTGTGTACAGTCAAATAAATTCATTAAGTAATAAAATCGCACTTACAAGGTTGTAGTGACAAACTCGATCATCAAAAGGGCATTTATATTGACTGACTTTTGATATGGGAGTTTGTCACTACAATCTTGTAAGTGCAATTTTATTACCTAATAAATGTATGTGAATGTACAGTACTACGCCAGGGAGTGTGCCCTTCTTTTTATTTACTTTTAAGAATGTGTATTATGCCTAGGGATGGCGCTAACTGTTCGCCGGCGAACTTGTTCGCGCGAACATCGGCTGTTCGCGCTCGCCGGAAGATCGCGAACGTCGCGCGACGTTTGCCAATTTGGGTTCGCCTTAGTTGGTGCTTTTATTTTGCCATTTCTCCCCCAGACCAGCAGATACATGGCAGCCAATCAGTAAGCTCTCCCTCCTGGACCACCCCCACACCCCCTGGACCACTCCCCTTCCCTATAAAAACCGAAGCCCTGCAGCGTTTTTTCACTCTGCCTGTGTGTGCTGAAGAGGTAGTGTAGGGAGAGAGCTGCCTGTTAGTGATTTCAGGGACAGTGGATAGTAAGTTTGCTGGCTAGTAATCTACTGTACTTCAAACAACTGCCATCTAGCTGTGTGAGCTTGTTCACATTCTGTCTAAATATCCATAATATTACCCTCTCCAGAAAAAGCACCTGAGTGACTTTTTTCAAGCAGCCATAATATATTTTACGTAATCCGTATCCACCGCTGTAGTAGTGTATACGTTGACCTTGTAGCCATTATTTGCCCTGTAGCCATTTTTTGCCCAGTGTGTTCTTCAAACAACTGCCATCTAGCTGTGTGAGCTTGTTCACATTCTGTCTAAATATCAATAATATTACAGTGTCCACAACCACCTGAGTGACTTTTTTCCCTTTACAGCACAAAACGCAGCGCTGTGTCAACAATGGATTTTTCAGATACATTTTTGCCCTTGATCCTCCTCTGGCATGCCACTGTCCAGGTCGTTGCACCCTTTAAACAACTTTAAAATCATTTTTCTGGCCAGAAATATCTTTTTTAGCTGTTAAAGTTCGTCTTCCCATTGAAGTCTATGGGGTTCGCGAACCGTTCGCGAACCGTTCGCAAATTTCCGGAAGTTCGCGAACATGTTCGCGAACATTTTTTCGGCGGTTCGCGCCATCCCTAATTATGCCTACTTTGATATTACCATGGACCAAATTAGACCACAGTGTTGGGGTTTGATTTGGGTTGGTCTACCCCTTTAAGCATTAACAGAATTTCATGGTTCATTTGCATTCATGCATTTTATTTTTCAAATTTGATCAGCTTGCACTCTCTCTTTAGGGGATTTTTATGTAAACTGTAAATTACTGTTGATGATTATTTAAGATTTTTGAAAAGGCTTTCTAATTTGCTCTATGTGTAATTCTACTTTTGTAACAAAATAAGGTTATAAATACCAAATTAATAAAAAAGTTATATGTTACATACTTTGGGATTATATCACATATTTAGTTTTATGGATATTTTTGATCTTATATAGATCACAGATGTATGTACCATAGGTTGCAAGGCCAAAAATTCCATTAATAATATTTTTACCGCAGGAAACCATCGATGTGTGGAAAGTACATATTCGGATTAAGCCAAAATGGGTAAATATGGTTTATCCTCAAAACTTCAAAACTACCAATCTAAAGTGCTTTTTTTCCATGATACAAAAATCTAAAAAAAAAAAAAAAACTTTGACTGCCAGGAGTTTTATAGATAGTTTGTATAAGATTATCAAAGTACAAATTAATCATCACTTTGCCTACTTCAAAATCAACACAATTACTACATATTATGTGGGGTAAAGCCTCAAAAAATAAGTACACATTCTTCCAAATCCAAAGCGACCAAACTACAAAGCTTTGATAAAGATATTGGATCAGATGACATATCTGAAAATCACCCCACAGCTTACATTTTACAGGATCTTATTTCCCACATGTAATAAGATATGGCAAATATGAATGCCAAGGGTCTTCTAAACAGTTTGATGTTCTGTATTACTTTATGCAAACTACTTCAAACATTTCCTTTATAAATGGGAAAAGATGTAAAAAATAAGTGGTCCCCAGATAACCATATATTTTTTACAAGTGCACTTTCTACCAAAATTGATATACAGCTTTCTACTGCATACTGTAAAGCTTTCTTTCAGTTAAGTTTGTTTTAATGACTTTTTTAAAATCATCTCAAGGTTTGCATTGTACAGCATCTAATCTCCCACGTCATTAGATACCAAGATAATACAAATTACAAGGATCTACTGAATAGTTTGATTTCCATTATGCAAAGGATTTCCAAAGTATGCTTCTTGTAGAGACCGCAAAATGAAAATAGTGCATATGAAGTTTCATGGCTTCATTTATCAGCACTGGCCAAATTTGCCCATGGGCACTAACCCATAGTAACCAATCAATGACTGGCTTTTTCCAGCCAGCTGCAATTAGAACAATGCATGCAAAAATGTAATTGTTGATAAATAACCCCCACTCTCTGCATCAAACAAGCATGCTGCACTGATTTTTTTTTTGTGCTATAAGACCACTTAACAGTAAGAAGACATCAGAACTAGTCCCAAAACCTGCGGGACCCGTGGAACCAGTAGGTTGGGTGGGTTCAGACTGACTTCGCACCCTTCCTGCTTCATACTGCCTCTTTTGTTACATCATTGGCAGCAGGGCCGCCATCAGGGGGGGACTGAGGGGATAAGTGTCCGAAGCCTGGAGGGGGGCCTGGCAGTGCTGCACTTTTTGAAGAGCTGGGCCCCCTTTACGAGTGCTGAAGGAGTGCTGCCTTCCGATGTCCTAGCAGAATGCGGAAGAGCTGAACAGTCGAAGTCCTGGAGCGGTGGAAAGACCCGAAGTCATGAAGGAACCAACACTGAAGTCCTGAATCGGTGAAAATACCTGATGTCACGAAAAGAGCTGACACTTAAGTCCTGAAGCCACAAGTGCAATTCTACTGTGACCAATGTGTGTTTTTTTTAATCCCCTGGCCACCAATGTTTTATTTTAATACTCTATAGGCCCCTGCCACCAATTTAAAAAAAAATAATAATTTTTTTGGGCCACAATTTTTTTTTAACTTGGAAGGGGGCCCTGGCGCCAAGGTTTTTTTTAAAAAATATTTTTTTGGGGCCCCAATTTTTTTACCTTGTAAGGGGGGCCCTGGCGCCAATGTTTTTTTTAAAAATATTTTTTTGGGCCCCAATTTTTTTTAACTTGTAAAGGGGCCCTGGCACCAATGTTTTTTATTAAAAAAAACATTTATGGGGGGGCCCTGGCGCAAAATTTTTTTTTTAACTTATAAGGGAGCCCTGACCATCAATATGTTTGGGGGGGTTACTTTTTTAGCGCTGATGTCTGTGTGGTCTTTTAACTTTGATGTGGAGTGGGCAGGATCAACAATTTTGTTGTGCGGGGCCCAGTCATTTCTAATGGCGGCCCTGATCGGTGAGTCGGTGTGTGTCTATAAATGGAAGCCAGAAGTCGGGCTCCGGCTGGCATGGTGGAAGGAGGGCCGTTTAGGGTCGGGTAAAAGCCAAACCAGGCATCACTAATCAGTTCTCCAAATATTTTTGGTACCTACACTGACCAGCTTATTGTTATTTTAGAGTTTCTTATATCTGTTTTTAAAGGTTATGAACAAATGTTTCTACTTACAGTACTGTTATCAATTATAATTACTACTCATTTTCAATAATTCTCTACATCATCATCTGATGATAATATTGCTATTAAATTATACAAAAATAAATAACTATACAAATCAACTTGTAGGGAAACAGTCCACTCCAGACATTTCATTTCTGTCACAGCCCATTACCCCAATATCTGCAGGTGTCAGATTTAAAAATGCACATTTTACCACACAAACTGGTGCCAGGTTCAAACATTTAGGGGGCGATGTACTAAATTCACGTGAATAGATCAAAGTTCGATCGAATTGCGAACGTAGGATTTATTCGTTTGGTCGAATATGCAAATTTTGGCATATTCGATCATCGAATAGCGAATGGTCGAACGATCGAATATATTCGAATAGAGTCGAATCAACAAATATTCGATCATACGATCATTCAATCAGCGAAGGATTACATTTTTTAAGTTTATTCGATTGCCTACTTCGGCAGATTGGACCTACCGAATTGCAATAAAAGCCTATGGGAGCACTCCTGATCGAATAGGATATGTACAATCGAAGTCTTCGATCATTTGAATCGTACAAATCATTTGAATGATCGAATGATTTATTCGACTGATCGAATGTCGAATAAAAAGTAGCCTAAAACTATTCGTTTAGCATTCGACGATCGAATATCTAATTTGGTCAAACTAATTTTGGGGAATAATAGTAAATTTGCCCCTTACTATTGTCAGTGCACGGCCAACATAATGAATGGAACTGATTGTGAGACCTGACTCTTAAGAAAGTCAAATATCTTTCTTTGCAGAGGAATTGCATTAATTACAAGGGAGAAGTCCAAAAGTTGTAGACTAGCATTTTTGATGTTGCTTCAACAAAACTGTGCCAGTAAAGTACATTGGTTTAGTTAGGGGGAGGCACATAAATCAAATTATCTGACATTATTTGTGAATGGTTTAGAATACTGTCACTCATTACAGGAAGTGTCTCATACAAAGTAAACTAGAAAGACTTGCTTAGTGGAAAGTAAAATCAATACCTGAAACTGAAACTTGTAGCTTCTCAGTAATTAAAATGAAGATGTTGTGTCTTGCAGGACCATATTTTGGTTAATGCTAACTATGTAAGAATAAAATAAAACAATCCTTGTGATCATGCACAAATAAAACTAAATATATATATATCGGATTGGTTATCTAGCAGCAAGAAACCGGGTTGCTACAGATGTCCTGATTGCACTACATGTCGGTGCCTTCTCAGTGGACCAGATTTCCCCCATCCGTACACTGGGCAAAGAATCAAGATTAAACACAGATTGACTTGTACATCCACATTCGTGGTATACATTATAACTTGTCCGTGCGGACTGTATTATGTAGGTAAAACCATTACCACACTGAGAGAGCACATTGGCAACCATCGCTCTGCTATCAGCAAAGCTCTCAAAGATAATATGGCCACACAGCCAGTGGCTAGACACTTTCTGCAACATAGCCATGGTCTGCCGACTTTCAAATGCATGGCCATCGACCACCAACCACCACTGATTAGAGGTGGCGATAGAAACAATGCCCTCCTCCGCTGGGAAACACGCTGGATTCACAAATTGGACACATTGGCCCCTAGAGGCCTTAATGAATCATTGCCACTGGGCTGCTTTACTTAAGCGCTTCATGATTATTACATGAGACTGACTTTATATTACCCATATGTACGATTATTAGCCCATGCCCGCTGTACTACCTAGAGGCTCTTTATAACTCTGTTGTCTCGAGACTGTTTGTTAGATGCCTGATTTTGTTCCAAAATTTGCTGATTGGTTTTTGTTTTTATTTTCCCTCACCCAGACCCTTTCCCAACCAGATCCCCTGGTGCAGGACACATGTAAGTGACTTCTGGTGTTGTACTAGATTTAGACACTCCCTACTCGTGCATGGAGCTGGTCGCTGGGCCCTATACACAGATATGTCGGGCAAACTGCATGATTCGGATAGTCCTTGGCTTGCATACACAATGTGTATGGTGCTACTGCAAATCTCCATTGAGAAGAGGTTTTCTCCCCCTAATGCACCTACATCATATTATGCATCCAATATATTTGGCCTTGCAATCATTTGACCAATCAGGTTCACCCCTGAGGAGGATGTACCCAATTGCATATTGCCCTAGTCTGAAGCACACCCTTGGTGTCTTGCCCACCTCTACTGTGCGCTGTGTATATAGTTGTCATTATACACTAAAGAGAAGGGTAGTGGTTAAGTGACCGGCTCATTATCTTTTGGTCCCACGTTGGTGGGCACGCACACGGGAGTGATTCTTGGTGGTACTCACAACATACAGGAGCCCATTGTTAGAACCAGTGTTTCCTTTTTATTCACCCAGGGGTTTTGCCTTAACTCCATTATATCACTATGTGGGTGGGTTTCACCATTATGATGTCACTATGTGGGTGGGCTATCCAATAA
>CM044441.1:69905300-69919286 GCA_024363595.1 Xenopus borealis
ATATATATATATATATATACTGTATGAAAATATCAAAGAGACTGCCCTCTAGTTGAAAATTGAACTAAACAATGTATTAAAATTATGCATCATAAATAATTGCATACAATTTTAGTAATAATAAACACACTAATGACCATGGTATTCAAAAGTGGGTAAAAGTGGATGATTAATTAACTGGCTGCTAGGGTAACTAGTTCATTATAAATCCAATTTAATTTATCAAATGTCAAGCAATACATTTATCCAACTAACGAATTTATGGCTATGAATTCATAAATTGGCTAAAAAAACCAATAGCCCATAAATACAATGTACAATCACTGCACTGGATACATGGATATACAGTATTAAGTATGTATTATTGTATGTATTTATGTACCCTATTGTAAATTATAAGGACATTAAGGGGCAGATTTATTAAGGATCGAGTTGGGTTTTTGGGTTAAAAAAACAACATTTTCAATTAAAAACTAAATTTTTTTCAAGATTTATCATACCCTGATCCTGGAAATAACTTGAATCTGAAAACAAAGATTGTTCAGTATCATGGTTTAGGTGAAGGCGACAAAAAACTATCTAAGGAATGTAATTAGCTGTTAAACACAGGTCTGGCAGGCCAAGAAAAATGCAGGAGTAGCGGATAGTGATGGGCGAATCTACCCAGTTTCGCTTCGCCGAAAAATTCACGAATTTCCAGCGAAATTTGCGAATTGGCAAAAAAATTTGCAAAACATTTTTTTTTGGCGAATTTTCGCTGGCGTTTCGCGAATTTATTCGCCAGCGGCAATCGTGGGAATTCGCCCCTGGCGAATAAATTCGCCCATCACTACATGCGGAGGATTGTGAGAATGGTTACAGACAAACCAAAGATCACCTCCAACGACCTGCAAGATCATCTTGCTGTGGATGGTATAGCTGTACATCATTATACAATTCAGTGCAATTTGTACAAAAATGGCAGGGTGCACTCACACCACAAACAGAGTCATTTGTTGTCAGCAAAATATAATTTAGACAAGCCACAGTCATTTTGGAACAAAGTGCTTTGGACTGATGAGACAAAAAAATATTTGGTCATAACAAAAATAGCTTTGCATGGTGGAAGACAACATCGCATTCCAAGAGAAACACCTGCTACCTATTGTCAAATTTGGTGGAGGTTTGCTTTGGGGCAGTGTGGCTAGTTCAGGGACTGGGGTCCTTGTTAAAGCTGGAGGTCTGATGTATTCAACCCAATAACAACATATTCTTTAGGATAATGTTCAAGCATCAGTCACAAAGTTATGCCAGGGTTCAATATGCCAACAAGACAATGCAACTAAACACACTTGAAATCTACAAAGGCATTTATGCAGAGGGAGAAGGACATTAATATCACTGAAAATCTATGGGATGGTTTGAAGGAGCTGTCCATGCTCAGCAGCCATCAAATTTAACTGAATTGGAGAGATTTTATACGAATGGTCAAAAATACCCCCATGCAGAATCCAGACACTCATCAAAGGTTATAGAAGACATCTTGAGGCTATTAAATTTGCAAAAAGAGGCTCAACTAAGTTTTGATGTACTATCTCTGTTGGGGTGCCCTAATGTATGCACATGTCTAAATGCTCCTATAATGAATCTGTCATCTGTTGTGATCTTGTTCTGACCATTTTTCAGAGGGTGAAGAACCTGACCAATGCTTTTAATTCTTGCTTTTTACTGGTATGAAGAAGTCCTCCAGGGGTTTAATTCCTCCCACTTAAACGGTAGGCAGGGTAGAAAAAAAAGTTTATTTTTGACTCTAGCAGTAAAATTCAGGCCACTGCCTGTTTCAATAAAGTTTTCCTTAACAACTATACCAGTAAACAAGGTAAGTGAAATATTTGTTTAGGAACAGGCTTACTAGACAGTCCTATCCTCAATAAAACCATAAATAGCAAGTATATACACAACAATGATGTGCAGCCATACACCTTTGGATTCAATTTATCCCCCCACATTTTATCTGAGAAAAGAAAGCTTAGAATATTAAGTTAGAAAATCAATCTGCTGCTCAGTTCTAAGCAAAATGACATCACACCTTTCTTTTCTCAGACTGTTCTTTTTTAACTTTAGACAGTCTGCGGAAACAAGTTGCAGATTGCTCAAGTGAGCTGCAGATAGTACTGCTGTGTCACTCATTTTATTTAAACACTGCTAATATCTTGAAAACCAGAAGGAAATTTTATTTTAATTGCAAAAGTGCTTAGAAAAACATTACAGGCAATTTTACATTAATTTGTTTCGTGAGTTTACTTTCCTTTAATGAAGATGATATTCTGTCTCATAATGAAGTTGGCTAGATGTACAGGCCTTTAAATGCTTTGACTTCACTTTACTATTAATAATTAAATAATAATAATTAAAAATCTTACCTTCCAGCTCCCTGCAGCTAAGTTTTGTAATGCTCCTGCTGCACCTTCTAACGTATCAGGGTTTGAGCACTCAGAGAGAAGAGTGAGGTAGGGTTTGACTATTGAAGGATGCCATAGCATCTGTATTCCTTTTGGTGGATCTGCACAATCAGGAAGAGGGCCAACTCCATCCCACTGAGGAAAAATATGAGTAACGGTTCAGCCATATTTTACAGTACCAAAACATTTTTGCTTATATGGTTTTCATTCGTGATAATACAATTTCTAGTAGTAGTGAAATCTTTCCAAAGCCAGAGCTGTTAAAGCAGAATCTGTAGTGAAAAAACCTGTATAGAACCCCCCTCCTTCCCCCCAGTCTACCTTGATCCGGTCAAATGCCCCTAATTTTTTACTTACTCCTCCTGCAGATTCAGGCCACAATAGTTCAAGGCAGCCATCTTCTTTCTTTGGTCTGTTTTGCGGAAGTAGACTGGCGTTTTTGGAGCATGAGCAGTTGGAGTAGATTTCCAGACCCGAACCACTGCACATGCGCTGAAAGTCACGAAGATTTCGGAAATTTCTGAATTCTTTTTAGAAATTTCCATGACTTTCGGTGCATGAGCAGTGGTTCGGTTCGGAAATCTACTCGAACTGAAAACGCTAGTCTACTTCTGAAGGAAGACCGAAAAAAGAAGATGACTGCCATGAACTCCCAATCTACATGAGGGGTAAGTAAAAAATTAGGGGCACTTGCGTGGGGGGAGGTAGACTTGGGGAAAGGAGGGGGGGGTCTACACGGGGAGGTTTTTTTTTCATTACATCTTTTATTACTCTCTCTTTAAAAAACAGTTACCAGTACCAGAGGAGTTTTTCAATGCAATTTTTAATAGTAAATTATAAATAGCAAATCTGTTTTAATGCTGTTATCCGAGTTAATGTCATAATTGAATTAAAGGACTTCTTAATACCCCTCCTTAGTATTACATGACACAGCATAAGGAATACTTTCTAGGTGATTAATGATTTATAAATATAAATTATAAATGCAATATGTAGGTACTATGAGGGAAGCTTATAACAAAACTACAGACCATTCTTCAGAAGAAATCTAAAAGTTAGAACAAATGGAGCATGGAGATCCAAACACATTTTCAGGTACAGGTCTCCCTCTGAATGTTGCTCCAAACAATGGAAAAGAATATAGGACAATGTCCTGTCCACATGCTACCTCTTCCCTTGCAGACACAGATCTGTATGCCATTAACAAGCAAGCACTAATTATTCACTGGATGTAGTTCTGTGAAATCATTTTGCATAATGGGTAAACCAGCATGATGAATTGCACCAATTTTTTCACTTAATTAAATGCAATTACCAAAATAACCCACTTCCAATCCTTATTTCAATGATCAAAACGATATACCAACTTTATCTTTACTGACAGATTATGCTAAACATAAAGAACAATTCCGATACCCATGGATAAACATAACCTATGGATAAAATACACTGAATTTAACTTGCAACACCACAGAAAGTATTGCTAACTGAAACACATATTGGTGAATGCTAAATGAATCTTCAAACAATGTCAACTGAAACTTAAGAGAAATTGTGGCTCTTTAACTTATTTTCATAACAGAGATGCCCTAAAAATTCTTTACCTGATCTTGTGATTTCTTTTTCTTCTTCTTTTTGCCCCAGCATCCTGAACTTTCAGTTTCTTTCCCATTATTATCCGCACAAAGCAATCCATCAAGCTCATCAGTCCCCATCTGCTGTCCCTGAGATGTTTCTGCAGCTAATCTGTATGAGAGGTTCCTCAAAATACACACACAGTTTTCAATGGTCTTCAAAGAAAAGAAAAAAAATGACAATGTGCACAATGCTAAAGCGATAAAAAACATCCTTATTTTGCATTCATCAGGTAACAAGAACTCCATTAAAAGTTGGTGCATGCTAAACGAAAATACTACAGACATAAAACTTAATGTATCTGTAAAATGGTCTTTTAAATTAGATAGCAAGAGAACTCTCTAATGCTTGACGTAACCAATGACCTAGGCCATGGAGTTGCTTTGATTTTAATGTGCAATATCCATGAGAAACATGGCTTGTTAGCCCTAAAAAACATAGCTTGAGTAAGGTCAATGCATATATTCTTATTTGATTAAATGTTTCAGTAATTTCTGCAGTGTTTTACTCAATTTCAGAAATCACCATTTTCTTCAATATAATATAATTGGCTTACATAAAACTGATTTGCTTTGCAGATCAGTATCTAAACATTTTGGGGGTTATTTACTAAAACTAGTTTTTGTCTCATTTTTTAAACTGAATGATCTCAATTTTTTAAAATTTTGTTTTCTAAAATCAATGAAATTTGCTTATTTATTATTAATCATGAAAATATCAGTACATTGGTATGATTTTAGTGTATTGTTTTCCCGAAGAATCCAAATTTTTCAAGTCCAATTGTATGAATAATTGTCTTTCCCTGAAAAAAAAATCAAGTTTTACAAATGCTTTCCTTGAAAAATTTGAGGAATTCAGGAAATTTAAGAGGATAATCCATTCCATGCTTCATTGTTCTTTTCCACAAACAGGAAGTCATCCAGTGACAATTTAAGGAGCACTGGCACACATTTTCTTCACCTGCAGTTTGGAAAGCATACAGGAAGAATCCAAACCAAGTTTTTCAGCACAAATCCATGGCCAGAAGTGGTTGGTAAGAGGAGAAGGCTTGGTGGGAGGAAGGGGGAGAGTAAGGCCCCCCTGTTTGAGGGGTGCTGGCAGGAGGGAGAGCAGGACGCCTCCACTCAGACAATCCCTGGGGGGTAGTACGTAGGGAACCCCAAGGGGAGAGTAGACGGAGGGTCAGCATCTGGGATAGGAAGATGCAAGATGGAGGAGGTGGAGGGAAAACCATAGGGAGGAGGAGGCCCAAGAGACCTGGGAGAGGGGCCAGAAGGATGGGCAGAGCCAGGACAGGGGGACCCAGGGAAGGGAGTGTACGCAGGGGCTTGGGGTGAAGGGTGTGTCAACAAGGCACCCAAGGTGGGTAAAGTAGTGTAGGCAAGGGTGGGGAAGAAAGTATAATCAGGGATGCCCAGAGGTCAGGACTAGGGATAGGGAGGAGGAAGATGGCCCTCTGGTAGTGGGATCAGGAGGAGGCGGTCCCCACTACCACCCCCCAACACACCAGGAGGTGGAAAGGTGGAGGAGAAAGAGCCAAGCTCCAAAATTGACCCCATATTTTCCAGTGAGAATAATTCGGCACTGGTTGATGAGGACAGTTTGTTTGGTGTGAACTCCTGTTGAAGCAATGCTGCCAGAAAGCAGCTACAAACAGCTCTGGCAGCAAGTAGTGGATGGTGTAAGCACTGTAAGTGATGTACTGTACACTGTAACAGACACAGTGTACAAGTGCTTCAGCAGCTTTAAGAGATGAATTTGCCACATGTTTGTGGCACGGAGAGCAAGGATCCAGAAGGTGGATGAAGGGCCACCACCTAACCCCCCAGCCTCAAGCCCTGGAAGCTGTTGGCAAAGAGGTCTGCATAGGGCTACCAGGTGAATATATTGATAGGAGACCTAAGTTTTTATTTTCCCTAAATATTCTAAACATGGTTTCAGTTAGAAATGTCTTGCCTTGCTATTTATGCTGAAGGATGCCCTTATTTGACATTTCTTGAGTCTTTGGCAGCAAAAGCTCTACATAGATAAAATAACTAAAATAACATGGCAGTCGAGCCACGTTAGGAGTTTGCCCTCAATATAAGACAGTTTAACAAAGAAGTATTTTTTTTTAACATCAAAAGCAAGAGTCGGTAACTTTCACCTTGACTTCCACATAACAGTCTTACTAGTACCTTCTTGCACCATGTGCTACTCAAATAGAGTATTGTAGCATGGTTGGGAAAGTATATTCCTCCCAGAATCCTCTATGAAGCAGCACAGAGGGCTGTGAAAATGAGGCTGTCATGGACACGGTACTCCCAACCGCACGTGACTTCAGGTGTGGCTGTCAGGGGTCACTCACTCAGTCTCTCACCCACCTTGCGCACAGGTTAGACTAGCAGAACAGCACCCCAAACACCAACCAACACCCACAAACACACACAACTTGCTGCCACCACTCTCAACTTCACACTGGTGTTGAGAGAAACCAGGTACTCTAGTAGTGAAGGGGTTAATTCAAACACACACTTCCTACCAGCACTCAAATGGTTAACTAGCATACATACAGACTAGCATTCCCATTCAGCATGCAGAGGGTTAAGGCTCACAGTTACTCTCTTTCAGGCTAGGTTCTTTTAGAGCACCAAAGACAATCTTATTAAGTTTTATATTTTTAATATTATAAAAGGTATAACAGTGCAGTTAACAAAATGATATTACAAAAAGAGACATACAATCAATAATACAAACAGTTATAAAATAAAAAGGGAAAACATGGAAAACCTATACTTAGCTTGAAGATATAGAATTCCTGGTCCTGGAGGCAAGGGGAAACAAACGGGGAAACTTCCAATCGCAATTGATTCTCCAAAGCAACTCCCAACTCTTAGTCAGAAGAGCTTACTATTTATCAGTGATTTCAGGGCATCAGGTAACTGCACACTCCCCCTCCCTCAGGAATGTAAGGGGGCATGGCCTAGCAGGACACAGACTGAGTTTTTTATGACCTCCTGTGAGAAGCAACTGGACCAAGAATACAATGATCATAACTCCCTATAGGAACATAGGAGAGATATGATATTATATTCATTGGTTATGAATTCTCTCCTGTATTCCATAGATATTAAACATCAATACTGTGTGACCTGCCCCTGCCCTGATATTCACATCTGATAAACAGAGTACCAAACCTAGTCATGTTTGGACTCATCTGAAAGCCAATATTACTCTGAACCCATCACCAGTTTTTAACACTGTTGGTACAACAGGTCTGGGTTCTGTGAGGATGAATATGTTTTGGGTTGTATTATTTGTGACCTTCCCTTCACCTGTGAGAAGCCTTTGTGTGAACTTTAAGTTCTCCCTCCTTGGGCTGTCCCTCCTATTATTTTATGGCTCTTATCAGCCAGGGCTTGGAGAAGGGCATAAGAGGTTGTGATCCTGTTACACATGGCTAACTCCAGACCTTAGTGAAGAGAGGCCTGTTATGTGTCTAATTTAGCTAAGACATCATTAGACCCTGGCCTGTTTTATTAGCTATTACAGGCCTGTATCATGACAGAGGCTCTGAGAAAAAATGAGGCTCTGAGAAAAAAGGTGGGGTCTCAATTAAGAGAGGTCTGCCCTGGAGCTGGGAGAGAAAGGAAGGAGAGCTACTGGGGCTGTGTTAAAAAGTTTTCAGTGTAAAACTGCATGTGACCTGTGTGGTTGAACATAAGGACTGTATTGCTGGGCACAAGTTTCACAAGGAGACATGGTCTCTGGTAGCAAGGATTGGTTACCCGCTACTTCCCTAAAGTGATTGGGAAGTGAGCTGCTTCCAGGAAGAAAACAGAGTATATTTTGTTTGCTGGACTTATCTTGCCCAAGTGGGGCTGTGGGTTATTTTGCAAAAGGACATTTTCTTTAACAGCACAGCTGGAACTATTTTGTTTTCTGCCTCCACAAAAACTATGAACTTTTATGTTTATGTGTAAGCTGGTGTGTGGAATAAAACACATACAAAGATCAGCTAAAAACTCAGTGTACTGTCTCTTGTCTGTGTGAATAGAGCTGCTGCTGCTACTACCTAAAGAGTGACTCCCCCACAGTATGTGTAATGCAGCTTAGAAGCCTCATTTTTGAGCTTGGAGCTGACTAGTGATGTGCGAATCTACCCAGTTTCGCTTCGTCGAAATTCGCGAATTGGCAGAAAAATTCGCTAAACGAGTCGCGGCACGTTTTTGACGCGCGTCGTTTTCGTTGCGGCATTTTCGCCCATCAGTACAGCCGACCACATTAATTAATGGCCAGCGCTGCCCCTCTAGCATTTTGAATGCTTTTCTCTTGTTTTGTGATCACTGCCAATTCCTGAAGGTTATTTGCATGTTTTAGTTAGGCTTTGTACTTTGTTTCAAAACCTTGTAAATCATTCTTTTTTTTCTTGTTCCTCTGAAGCACAGCACCTAAGGCCTACAGTCAAAACCAGACAAGAGGCACAGCAGCAGACCCCAAAGAGGCAGAGAGACTGGTGCAAGAGGCAGAAGAGGAGCCTCGGGAAGCCAGAGGGGCAGATGTACCACACAGTACCCAGATACAGTACATCTAATGTTCCTAGTTTTCCCAAAACAATTACTTTAACATTGTA
Organism: Xenopus borealis; assembly: GCA_024363595.1. Taxonomy (NCBI): domain Eukaryota; kingdom Metazoa; phylum Chordata; class Amphibia; order Anura; family Pipidae; genus Xenopus; species Xenopus borealis. Next base: position 69,913,989 of record CM044441.1, read on the forward strand.
TGTAATGTATTCTTATATCTATGTACTCTTTTTCAACAGGGTCAGCTGTAGTTGAGTTGCACCAAGGGGAGAGTTGCATTAGCAGAGGAAGTATAATGAGAAGAGCTTTATCAATGATGGCTCATGGTAATACTTTGATACATATACAAGACTTTGATGTTTCTGAGTTCTGAAAGAGCTCATAGAAGCTTCCTTCATTATAGCTGGAGGCACAATATGTACTCAAATATTAATAAATGACAAGAGAAGATCTCTGATTTAGATGTGCTTTTTGGAAGCCTGACCAGCTCCTGATGATCTGTTGTTGACCAAGTGTTTTAATGAATGGTTTTTAATGTAATCCATAATGCATTGCCACATTGTGCAACTTGGCACAGACAGTGATGATCTCTGAAACCTTAATGGGGGAACAGAGCTCCCGCGATGGGCAGTGTTATATACTGTGTCATATACTGTGTCTCCTAGAAATAAACAAAAACAAAGTTTGAAGGGGAGCAGCTCTGCCCCTTTCTGCCCTCCCATTCACCTAAGGCAGGCCTTTTAAACAAGATCAGGTAATTAATTGGGCCACAGCCCATGTATTTGAAAGAATCAAGTTAAACTAATAAAGAGCTTTACCAAACCACAATTCCCAAAATGCCTAGTCAATTTAATATATATATAGATGCAGCCACTGGGATTTGTGAGTTAAATGCGTCATGACTCGGGGTTAATTGAAGAAACTGTGTTATCTAAAGTTATCTTAACTCATTTAATGCATTTAATCTTTTCATTAGCATACCAAAGCACCATTGTTTTCAATGGTGAACTCTTTAATTGGATGGGATGCTATGACACAATATTCTGTGTTAAGTGGGATAAATGGGATAGATGAGTTAAGTTTTTCTGTGTCAAATGCACAATCCAAAGTGGCTTCATCTGTATAAAATTGTCAGTAATGTTTTCAAATAAAAAAAGGGGACATTAGGCTAGGCAGAATTTGAATGTGAATGGTGTTACTATTAAGAAATTACAGGATTTTAGGTACAAATTAGAAGTAAAATTTATATTAGGCCAATTGTTTGCAAATATGAGTGATACCATTATCAGTATACTGTAGCTAGCACCCAGATACATTACCTTCATGACAGCATGTCCCTTTAATTAGAATCTTGTAAATTGAAGTTAAGCCAGCCAGCCCTCCAGCACTTCCCCTTCAGTGAAGTGTTCATAGAGAGTTGACTGACACATGATTGTGACGTCACGGACACTTCCAGGAAAAACAGATCTTTCACTCATAATCTGCAAGTGGAAATCCGACACCACCTGGAAGTAGTGATGGGCGAATCTCCCGAGATTCGCTTCGCCGAAAAATTTGCGAATTTCCAGAGAAATTCACGAATTGGCGAAAAATTAGCAAAACGAGTCGCGGGACGCTTTTGACGCGCGTCACGTTGTTTCCGAAGCGCGTTGCGTCATTTTCGGCGCGTGACACGTTGCTTTCGCTTTTCGCGTGACTCATTTTTTTTGCGAAATTTCGCTAAGTGAAATTTTGCTGGTGATTCGCAAATTTATTCGCCAGCGGCGAATCGCGGGAATTCGCTGCGAATTCGCCCCTGGCGAATAAATTCGCCCATCACTACCTGGAAGTTGATGGAATGGGTGCGCTTTCTGTTATGGTAGTGCTCCTGATGACGTCTAGGTGATATGAGTGGAATATGGCTCCCAGGCAATTTGGAAAATGGCCAGTTAAGTAAAATCTGAGGAATTGAGCCTTTGCAAGTTCTGTAGAAGCACTATCAGCACTTGTTTTAGAATCCTGATGAAGGTGGGCTGGCTCATGCTGACAAGGCATGGGGAGACCTGTTGGAAAGAGCCCCTGTCCAGGAAATGCAAGAACGCAAGTAGTCTGCAGTTTTGCAAGAATGAAAGTAGTTTGCATATCACAGGCAGGGCATGAGGCTGTGCCATCACAGCCTCCAAGTATTGCCTAACGAGACCTGGAGAATGGTGGCATGGCTCCAGTGGTACATTCTCACAACCTTGTCATCACACAGTTCGTTGAGGGAAGGTACAGCCCTTCAGAATCGACAAGGCTTTCTGATCCTAGCAGGTGCAATGGAACATGGAATAGGTGGCTCCTGTTTCGACTCCTTTGTCCCCTGATATTGTTGGTGAAACATTGCCAACAAAAAAGGGACAAGGGAAAACTGAAAAATAGTATTTCTCCCTGGATATTCCATTGTTGCCAAACGTTAATTGCTTTTGAGGTGGGGGTTTCTACCTTGGCCAGTCCTTAACCATCATTCTTTGCAGTCTTTATTGGATTTCTGTCTATTCAAAGCCAAAGACATGATTTGAATGCCATTTCTGTTTGGAGCATCTGAAATTAAGTGGGGTCCGAAAATCTGGCTATCAGTTCCCCTTTAAAAAGTGGGATCCGAAATCTGTATGTCACATTTGCTTTAAAAAGTGGGGTCCAAAATCTGGCCATCACTTCCCCTTTAAAAAGTGGGATTCAAAATCTGTATGTCACTTTTGCTTTAAGAAGTGTGGTCTGAAATCTGGACATCACATCCCCTTTACAGTGGAGTATGAACTCTAGATGTCACTTGCACTTTAAAAAGTGAGGTCCAAAATATGGACTTTACTTCCCCTTTAAATAGTGGGATTTGAAATCTGGACGTCACTTCCCCTGTAAATTAAGGGTTTAGGTAACTAAACTTCTCCTAGTAAATGAGTGTAAAGGACAAGCTGATTATTGACTTTTCCAAAATGTTGTCTATTTTAAGGTTAACTTGAAAAAATAGAGAATGTACATCCTCCATAGGACACAACGGTACTAACCAGGTCAAGCCTGGTGTATTTTTTAGTTTGGAAAAAATCAGTCTTAAAAATAATAAATCGCTAAATTGTTTTACGAAAACACGATTTTAAACCCCAAAAACGTTTGGGAAAACCTGAAAATTCAAACAATTCATGCAAAAAAATAAAAATTATCATAGGATGTTGAGAACACATTAATAAATCTCGAAATTAGTGAGACTAATTACAAATAAATAACCCCCTTCATATCTAACATGGATATCATTAACATAATAATGAATATTAAATAGTGATGGGCGAATCTCCCCAGCTTCGCTTCGCCGAGAAATTCGCGGAACGAGTCGCGGCACGCTTTTGACGTGCGTCGCGTCCTTTTGGTCGCATAATCTTCATTGCGTCGCGTCAAAAACGTGCGCGACTCGCTTTTTCTGCGAATTTTCGCCAGGCGAAATTTCGCTGGCATTTTGCGAATTTATTCGCCAGCGGCGAATCGCGGGAATTCGATGCGAATTCGCCGCTGGCGAATAAATTCACCCATCACTAATATTAAATAAAACTTAAGGATGTTGCACAGGTACAGTGTAAACATGTTGTAATTTGTTGTCAAAATTCAAACAGTGATATAACAATGTGATACTCTTTAACAAATAGTAAAAAAAAATATAGTGATACAATATGTAAAGTTGAAATAATGTATAACCACAAAAATTCAAACAATTCTTCCTTACCCTTTTTGCCGAAATGCACTGAAGTCTATGGGTGTTGCTCAATTTGGCACGTGAAAATTTTTTTGGTGTGCTTCAATGCTTTTCACCCTTTGGATTATATGGGCGTAATTTTTGCAGCAAAACTAGGCCCAACATTTCTCTCATCACTATTCCTAACTCTAAAAAGGCAACTGGGCCAATCCCTGGATCAACCTTTAATAATAGTGTTTATTTTAGTAACCTATTTTTTCAGTTGAATATCTCTAATATATCGCTACAGGGGCTACAAAAGCTACAGGGAACTTTCTTGCTTCACAGTTCTCAGTGTAAAAACCCTCAAACCATCATCCTTCCAATATCTAGGTGGTGGTCTTATGTCCTCTGGAAAGAACTACTGTAAACATCATTATTACAGTATATGGGCTCTTACATATATTTATGCACAGTGATCACTATTTCTCCATGGCCTTCTATAACCTTAATCATTTTAGTCACACATATTTATATCTGAAATCATAATATCAATAAAACTCAGCATGCAAATAAGTTCTGATGGAACAAGAAAATAAGCATTGATGTTTTTGTATAATACAACTGTTCTGATAAAAGTTCACAAGACATCAAAGACAAAAACAATATAAAGTTTAGGAAGAAAAGAAAGCTCACCTTACTATCTATCTCACTGCTCCCAAGTGCAGACTGGATGACATACAATAATGCATCAGTTAATCCATCACACTCCCTCATTCGCCTGCGTGCCTCCTCTCCAGCGGAGCTCACATTCCTAAAAAAAAAATTGCTATTTTAACCAGTTAATGTTTTCTTTGAATTGTATGCCATTTCCTAAACCTCTAATAAAAATCAATCAGATTTGTGCTAGTGAATTTCCCAGCAAATTCAAGGGCTTTTACAAAACAATAAATAGATAAGCATTGTTGTAAAGGGTATAACAGTCTATAACATAAACAGGTAAGGGACCCCTTATTCAGAATGCTTGGGACCTGGAGTTTTCTGGATAATGGATCTTTCCATAATTTGGATCTTTATACCTTCAGTCTACTAGAAAATCATTTAAACATTAAATAAACCCAATGGGCTGGTTTTGCATCCAATAAGGATTAATTGTATCTTAGTTGGGATCAAGTACAAACTACTGTTTTATTATTACAGAGAAAAGGGAAATTATTTTTAAAAATATGGATTATTTGGATAAAATGTATTCTATGGGAGAAGACCATTGCGTAATTTGGAACTTTCTGGATACCCATACCTGTATTAAAAAACAGGATTCCCTTTACAAACAGTGTTAATGTAACCAATAACACAAATAATAAGCATGTTGAAAATGTGAAAAGTATTCTAGGTGGCTCTCTGACCTTACTGATTCAGGCAGTGACTGATTCAATTTAACTGTTGTTCCTAAGAAGTTTCAGCAGGGCATTTTTATGCAAAATTAACCCAATACAAAACTAAAAAATTAACCAACCATTTACATAATACAAACAATATGGAAATGTTGACAAAAGGGAAGTATGTGCAAGACAGACAGAACTTGAATAGCCAAAAAGTGATCTTGCTCTCTGACACCTTTGTAACATCTACAATATAAAACAGTTCCTGGCAGTGCAAAGGACAAAATGTTATATGCTGAGTTTCAGTACGATAATGTATTCATTAGGGTCAACAAAAATTATTCAACAAAAATTATAATTAAAGGCAAACTATAACCCCCGAACAATGTAGGTCTCTATAAAATGATATTGCATAAAACAACTCATATGTAAAA
>CM044441.1:69921166-69954155 GCA_024363595.1 Xenopus borealis
AGTTGATAAAAATAAACAGGCAATCGAGGTAACGGCACTCCAGGGATTTAAAGTCAGGCTCAAAGTTCAAGCAAAAAGTGGGTTTATTGTATCCAAGTTGCAGTTCCTTCTTGGAACTTTCCTCAGGGAAAAAGTTGATTCATAGAAAGGAGAAGAAAAATCCTACAGTATTTGCAGTCTCTCCTAGAGGGGGAAAATGCTTTGTGAGCTCCAAGATGCCTGTCAGACCAGTATTTTGTCCTTCTGTTAATTGTAGTATTTTCTCACTTTATAAAAAGCCATCCAACCCTTTCATAAAACCATATCTGATGTATCTGACAATAAAACAGTTTTATAGGTATAAACCTAATTTGGTTACTGTCTCTTTAAATAGCAATTAACCCTTGACAATACAGGGCCCTGAGACCCTGAGGAGAACACCTCAGGGGATTTCCACTAGGAAAAATAAAACACTCACGTTTTGCAAGAAAACAAATATAAACTTTATGTAAAACTGAATTTAGTAACTGTAAATGCAAATCACACAATATCACTTTACTCTGTGGAGCCTGTGTGAACTATCAACCCCTGGCACAGTCTCTCAATGCCACAGTCCCACACTCCACACACCGGGTGGATAAATGTAGGATAAATAAATAACATAAATAGCTCCATTCCACTTTAAATTTCCCACCATATGCAAATTAGCCTGACTGCAAGAACTCGAAGAGCGAAGTTGTGCTAGCCAAAATTTAATACTAGAGTAGCTTCGCTTTGATTCGCCAGCATTCATCACCCTGAACTTAGTAAATTACTGTTGTCTGAATTAATTTTTGCCTGGCAAAGTATTTTAATGGCTGTGAAACCGTTACTGGAGAATTTGCACTCTTTAGTAAATTTCCCCCTATGTACTGTAACTGGATAACATGGTACCCATACTTTTACTTACATTGGGTGATGTAAATCTGCCTTTTCTATTTTATACGCTGAAAAGCAATGATGCATTAAGAATGTTTGGACCCCATCATCATTTTCATCTTAGCTAGATGATAAGACATGTATACTGAAGGACTTCTTGAGAATCACCTGTATGATTTCTCTTTTTTGTCTCATCTGTTTGCATAGATTGCCACCTTTTTAAAAACCAAATCATACACCTCTAAAACCCCTAGTTCTTAAAGAAATGTATACTTAGAATTCAAACCTTACTCTTATGAAAGATCTAAAAGGTGTTTTTGCAACTTTATTTTAACAGCATAATTTACATTTAGTGGCACTTTCAACAAAGTATTATACAGATTCATAAAAATATCTATTGCAGATTCACTTGGTGCACTATAAATTTAAAAAGGCCCAAACTGCACATATAAAAATGCCATAGACAATGCATTTGTACCCCATCTAAAATATATGGTGCAACATCAACTTCATAGTTGCATGATTTACAGCAAAGTAGCTCTCTAACACACTTTCTTTGACCATGCGATATGTACATGAATCCCTTGTTTCACCTACTGTTAATCTATGTTGTATGTTCTCAATGCCATACAATTGAAGGAAGTAAACTTTTTTTGCACAGATTCCACCCTTTTGCTCACAAATTACTACTGAGTAGTATCTAGTGCAACATTTGGCTACTGATTGCAGTGGGTGCAATTATGCTGAATTTCTGGGAAGGAATGCTGCATAGTGGGTAAAAAGCATTGGAAATTTGGTGTTTAAATTTTTATAAAAATACAATAAGGAGCAATAGGAAACATTTTTTTTTTTACAAAAGCACAATGAATACGGAAACTGGAGCATACATGGTGCATGGAGGCAACTTTATTTCTACTATATTTATAATGCAAGACTCACATTTTTGCTTTTTATGCCATAAGACTTAATTCCTTGATGAAGCAATTTAATATTCATTATGAAGTTCAATTTCCTGCAAACTAGTAATACAATTAGCCCATCAAGCAAGCAACAAGTGCTATACTTCATTTACTCCTGCCACTCCAGTTTTATGCTGCACGTGATTTGAAATTAAATTGTAATACTGTACGCTATGATGCTACTCGCAGTATGTGGTAGATCTATCAAAGTGCGAAATTAGAGCTCCCCAGAGGAAAAATTCACTTACCCACTTTCTATTAATTTATTTGTGATTTGCAGAAATGTATTTATAAATGGGGGAATGTTAGAGTTAATTGTTTGATAAATAAACTTCTAAAAATAATGGATAATTATGAGTAGTAATCAGCATAGCTTTATGAAGGACCTATGTCAACCAAATGTAATGGCTTTTTATGAAGAACTGCTTTCTATACTAAGGTCTATTGACCTTGGTAATGTTGATGCCCAGACACCATGATGTCCACTGAGAATAGAAGAGAATAGAAGAATGAAGTCTCTATCTTAATATTCAAAAAAAAAAAAAATTCATTGAGTTTCATACCCTAAAGTAGTTTTACTGGCAAATACATTAGACAGAGTTTATTTTACATGTGGTTATTACTGTAGAATGTTTGTGAAATGCTGTTGAACTCTCTATCCTATTTATTAATAGGTACTGTAAATACACATGTATATGTGAATAAACATATGTATTTACATAAATATAACCTTTGGTAACAACACAGTACAGATATAATGCATCAGACGTGTTTTAAACCTGCCCAATCTGCAAACTGACTGCATAGAAATGTTCCACTAAACCATTCTTGTGCAGTAATGATGCAAGTAAAGACATAATACTTTGTATTGATATAAATCGTATATTAAACAAAAAACAAACCAAAAATATATACAGTACTTGTCTTTTCAAAGAGCCTCTTTAAACTGATGTTCAAATATTTCAGTTTAATCAAACATTTATTTTGCCAGAAGAAAGGATGCCAATTTAAAAGAAGATGCATGCATATCTGCAAAGGATTTACACATTTATTTCTACTCTTTGATGCCATATTTACATAATGGATAAACATTTTATTGCAGTTTGATATTTATCAGATTTTACTATTACACATTTGCATGTGTGATACCATTAAATTTGTTTCAAATTCGAAGATAAGCTGCTAAAGAACTAAGCAACAAAAACCACTAGCTTATTTATTTTCAATAAAATATTGTACACTTCTGTAGGCACAATTTAAGTCACATTACGACAAAGAACAAAATGTTTTACAATTAGTCTAGACTAATTTTCACTTTTGATAGCTCTATCTAGAATGATTTGTTATAGGGTTTATGCAGATATTAAGGCCAAGATAAAAAGGAAAACCTATAGTTCATGCTGTACAAAATCACAAATAATTATTTTAAACTCAAGCATTTATGTTTAGAGGGTTATGTTCTGTTTAACAATCAATAGTAACATTTCACAGAGCGAAAAGTTCTTTGTTGCTTAGAAATATTGCTTAATTTTTAAAGATTGCTTTTTTTCCCACAGTAAAGAAGGGAAATAAAGATATTATGGGTGTAATAATACAAATGGTGTACCTCAGTATTGCCTCAGAATATTCTTTTCTTAGTAATCCAGCATGTTGATCTTAAAGTTTTAAAGTGATGAGCAAAAAAAAATGTCCTTAAAGGGATACTGTCATGGGAAAAAAAAATCCAAAATGCATAAGTTAATAGTGCTGCTCCAGCAGAAATGGATTTCAGTGCAGAAGTCTACTGGATCAGCACTATTAACTTATGTGTTTTGAAAAAAAACGTGTTTTCCCATGACAGTATCCCTTTAAGCTTTCTAACATCAGCACTAACGGGGAAATTCACAAAAGTGGAGATACTGAGACAAAGTAAAAGTAGAGATAAAAATGGATTTCTAGCCAAATTCACAAACCTCTATCTCCGCATTTGTGAATTAGTCTTTTAAACATTCAGTTTTGAGATTTTGTCTTTTGCAAAATATAATTGGGGCAAATTTACTATTATTCCCCAAAAATGATTCGTTTCTATTCGATTAGCATGTGATTTTCGAATGTTAATCGAATAGTTCTAGGCTACCTTTTATTCGATATTCGATCATTCGAATGATTCGTACGATTCGAACGATCGAACACTTCGATCGTAGGAATCCTATTCGATCAGGACGTAGTCTCAGAAGCCTATGGGAGTGCTCCCATAGGCTTATTATGCAATTCGGTAGGTCCAATCTGCCGAAGTAGGCAATCGAAGAAACTTAAAAAAATAAAATCCTTCGCTGATCGAATTATTGCATATTCGTCCATTCGACTCTATGTATTCGTTCGACCATTCCCTATTCGATGATCGAATATGCTAAAATTCACATATTCGACCAAAAGAAGAAATCCTACGTTCGAACTTCGATCGAACTTCGAATTCTTCACGTGAATTTAGTAAATCGGCCCGTAGAGTTGTTTAATTATTTGCCTTCATCTTGACTCTTTCCAACTTTCAAATGACAGTTATTGACCCCTTCTAAAACAAATGGTCAAATTGACAGTCATAATGGAGCATTTACACATGTGCAGGCAGTGTTCAACGGCTTACACATGATTTAATTTCCCTGATTTCATGCATATTCAGGTTGACAGCTCTGAAAACGCAGTATTACACAAACATACACCCTTCCAAAATGTTTTTTTACCATATGTTGTGATTTTTTTTACCTGAAAATAGTTTTATTGCTTTTCCGAATTGCACTGTCCAATACCTTGTATGTTATTTCATTTATTACATTCCATTTTGGGTTATTTTTAAACATTTGCAGCCATTTTATTGCATTTTCAGTTCTACACAGATAGGTGACTGCTTGTTTGTACCAAAAAAAGTAGTTGGCCAAGTTAAAATATTTAAATGTACTGATTTGAATGGTTTTAATGGATTTTAGTGAATTTATTGCATCCTGCATTCTTTATTGCTTTTTGCTGGCAGTGAAAATTGTGCATGCTACATTTTAATTTGGGATCCCACACAACACATAATTTGGTAGATTAAAATGTTCATTAGATCCCTAGGGTTTATAATTAGGATGTTTTATGCTGGTGTGTTACAAAATGCAGGGCATATAATGGGTTTTGAGACAATTTTCCTAATTTTCCTTAAAAATGTTTAGCATATCTTTCCAATTTGGTAGTTTTCAATAGAAAGAACCTAATTCAAATCCAACAGAATGTGCACATTCCAAAAAATCTATATAGTTTTTTAGGGTCTCTGTGCTGTTAGTGGGTCACATTCTGGGTGATTATTTTGCAGCAACCAGAGTGCAAATGAAAATTCGTAATGTATGCATATTTTGAACTTGGTGCCTCTGCATGCCACATCATTTTATAAATGTACTGTATGCATATTGGGCATGAAACTGTGCAGTGGTTGCCTGCCATTCATATTTAACAAGCTTTATGTTGGTACATTATGAGATGTGGGGCATATGATGGGGTAAAATGCAAGCTTTGGGATAATTTTCAGAAATTTCATAGAAACAGCTAAGTTTACAGTAGATTTAATCCCCTGACATTCACTGTTAGGATGTTTTATCTTGGTACCTAATGACATGTGGAGATAAGATGGCAGAAAGTGGAAGCTTCTATACAATGGTTACCCATTTTGGATATGCCTTAATTTATTTCCCAAAATATATAGTTTTCTGGGGTAAACATATTTTTTGGCTTTACCCCACATACAATGCAGTACATGTGTTGATGTGTTTTTCTTATTGACAGTTTAATATATTCTTCAGAGAACCCTTAAGAGAAGAGGAAAAAAGAAGGAAGAAGCGAGGGAAGTGGGGCCAGGCTTGGGTTGGGGGCGAGGAGACCTCACATTGGATAACTCATTACCACATTACATATATTGTTCTGTGAGTAGAAAGAGAGTGAATATTTGGTATAACCATATTTTGTAGGAGTTTGTACAGTCCAGTTGCACCACAAATATAGTTCTAAGGTCTGTCTGTAGGAGGGGGAGTTTTTGCAAAGGTGGTTCTTACAGTTAATTTATGGAAGTTTCTTCTTGGATAAGGTTCTTTGTTGGTTGAGTTATTGATTTCCAGTTCCTTGCTAGCACTGATCTGCTGACAAACATTCTCTTGTGCATTGCATTATTTGGATTTGTTTTAGTGCAGTTGGGAGTTGGCCCAGGAGTGTGAGCTATGGTGCCAGGTCCAATTATATTCCAAGTACTTGACTGATAATTTGCTTTTGTGGTTTTACAGAATTGTTGTGTCAAGGCACATGTCCACCATATATGTAATAGGGTGCTTTTTGCTCCACAGTTCCTCCAGGAATTATCTGTAGTGTTGAGAAAGGTTGAGTGGATCTTATCTGGAGTCCAGTACCATTGAAATAAAAGTTTAATTGCCAGTTCTCAATGACTGAGGCAATTGAAATATTTGGGGGGTTTGCTGAAAAAGTCGCTTCCATTGTTGTTGGTCAGTTCAGGAGGGTTGTGGTATTAAAAAGTCCCAGAGAAATAGGTTGAATGCCAAGGTAATGCCTTACTTGACAGTTGTGTTTTGTAAGTACTTGATCTCAAATTTGCTCGGGGTATAGGTTGTAGGGAATTGTTAGATATTAGGAATGGCAAATTTGGAGGGTTTTGTAGAACTATATTTGAGGGATTCCATATTAGTCTTTAAATTCTTGGAAAGAGAGGAGTTCTTCTTTGTGGAGAAGAGTGATGAATATATATCCAGTTTGTGTGTTGAGCACTATATAGTGCATATATAATGGGTATTGTGGACATATAAGAAAGAAGCACTGAATGTTCAATTTAGAACTGCTTTGTTGAGGACTCCATTAAGTATGGAGCTAGGCGTACCTCTTAGTATAGCTATCCAGGCCAGTTCCTATTGTATCCTATTGTATAGTCTGCAACCTTTTTTACCCATGAGTCAATTCAAATATAAAGAAAAGTTGGAGAGCAACGTAAACATGCAAAAAGTTCCCAGGGGTGCTAAATATGTGCTTTAATCGGCTATTGGTAGCCCCTGTGTGGACTGGCAGCTTACAGGAGGCTCTTTTTAGCAGTACACATGGTTTGAAAAACAAGCACCTGCTTTGAGACCACTGGGAGCAATGTCCAAGGGGTTGGAGAGCAACATGTTGCTCATGAGCCATTGCTTGGGGTTCACTGCTGTAAAAGCTGGCTAATGGATTTGCTATAAAACTAGGATTTATTTATAATAATGATTTATACTTATACCATGGAGTAGCTAAGGTTTTATAGTTGTATTTGTATGTACTTTCACCTTGGAAGATCATTAGGTTAACCTCAAATTTTTTTTCATGACAGAAACCTGGTGATGGTTTGGTCTGTTGATTTGGATACGTGTATAAAGTGGTTCTACTAGTTTTGCTTGCTTAGTCCAACTGCCTTTGCTTTATGGGTTGCTATATTGATAAGGTGCCCCTACCATTTTTGGAAGCACCAAAGAGAGATGTTCCCTACTTCCTTGTTATTATTTGTCGAAAAATGCTGTAAGATGCTAAGTGCTGACATCTACTAATCTGTTAGGAGGGAGTTATTCAAACACCACAGCTGGCATGTAAATTGGTGGTGAATTGGTGGTGCTCTTTAATTGTACATGACACAATTGAATTACTAATATTTAGGGTTGCTGGTTAATCAAGCATATAACTATCAGGCAATTGCCTGTGGGATCTACTATTTGCTGGGTATAGTGTATGTTCAACTTGGAATGTCCTTTAAATAAAACACTCTTTTTGGTCGTTTGTATCAAAATGATTGTGAGCTGAGAGTAGTTGAGTGTACCTCCAGACATATTCAGTGTAGCTGTAGAGGCATCCACACTGACCTGAGCTTTGGTATAGGAAGGTTGTAAAGGTTGTTTCTATAAGGAGTGCATAGGTTTATACTTTATGTGTTAAAAATATACTATATAAAAATTACTTGGGATGCTGGTCAGCGTGTCTTTAGCTTAATGAATTCTGTGCATCTTCTCTATGATTAGCTGATCTGCTGGCATTTCTGGAAAGACTTTTAAGATTACAAATTATGCATAATGACAGAGCTGGGGGCTGCAAGACATCCTCAGGTATTCATTATGATGCTCCACCTAAAACAGTCTTCCAGGTTGGCTATTTTGTTCTGCAGGGATTGCATAAGGCTGTGAATTGACAGCCTTTGTTTTAAAAATGCCACCATTCTTTATGGATTTCTGCCATTTTGGTCCATTCCTCTAGAACTCTACTTTTAGCTTGTCTCTTAATTGAGAACAATCATTCTTGCAAGTTATCTGCTGTGAGAGTAGTAAGAGTAGATGTGACACTTTTCTGTATCAGGATTGTTGTTTGAATATTTGTGGTCTTGTAACAATGCACCACAGGAGAACTGGAGTCAAGAGCTGTGGCAAATCTAGAGTTTGGGGGGACCCCCAGCAGAAAAAACATAGGGGGGCCCCCACATAAAGAAGTAAGCAGATACATTGGGATGTTGTATAATATGGATACAGATGAGGCCCTTCTCCCATAGGGGGGTTAAGCAGATGAGCATTCTTGGGGCCGCAGTGAAAAATAAAGATGTAGGAGTATCGCCCTATTTGTGGTAGTCTTTCTGACCTGCAGGAAGAGGAGGAGGCAGGTCATCAGAAGGGAGATTATTACTGAGGAGGGCTGAGGGGGCCAGAGTCACGGAGGAGGGTGCTTACCAAAAGTATCGGCTGCAACTGCTCATTCTGCCTTGGGTGACAGGGGAAATGTAGCGATGGCTCTAAGCTTTTCTATCCTACTGGTGTGACCAATATCCTCCTTGCTCCTCCTCCTCCACGGCTCATTGTCAGGCTGGGAGCAATGCTACTGATGTAAGGGGCACACAGTGATGTCACAGTCACGTAGCGGAGGGCTCGGGTGGGAGACAAGCTGGTGAGTTTGCGTACTGGTACTGCTGGGTGTTTTTATCTCTACAAGCCAGAACCCTCGATAAAACTAGTCATATTTGGCACTGGCAGTATCAAGAGTGTTGTGGCTTTCATAATCTTTTGGATTTTTATACATAAAGTAAAATATTTTTCATGAAAAATCATGAAAATAGAAATGTTTTATTTTTTTTCAGTATTTCAAGCTCTATAACTTATTCTAGAATTGGATATACACAACTCCCACAAATTTAGAAAGCTCATGTTCTCCTCTCAGGGTGCAACAGGGGTTGAAGCAACAACCACAATGTCACCCTGAGCATTGTGTCTGTTAATCTATTTTCCTATTTTTTTTACTATTTTGATCTGCAGAGGATGCTGGGACTTGTGGTTATAATTTCAGATGAATCAGCATGCCATTGAAGTTTGGGAAACAGAAGTGATAAGCAAATTGACAATTGGAAAAAACAGAGAGACCACCAAACTACAGTTCCTTCCTGCTCTGTAATTTGATTCCGTTTATAGTCTCATCTACCAGACCTGAGAGAATTTTCTACCTAGTCAAGTATATTGTATATCTATGTATATTGGTGTACAGTTCATCAGCATTATCGTCATTATATTACACAGCACTTTACATCACATTAATTTACAACTGACAGGGATATTACAATGATCTGACCAACAACATTTTGCAGAGTAAGTATAGGATCAGATGGTCCTACTCTCAAGAGCTTACAATCTAAAGGGTTATGGGTACATTTGAAGCAAAATGAATATAAAAACATATTGGTGATTATGATACATAAATAAATGTCTGATCAATCAAATACATTGATTATGCTTCCCTAAACAGGTGGGTCTTTAAGGCGCATTTGAAAGTTCTCTACAGGTGTGTCATGTTGTTTTTGGAAACAAGAAAGCTCTGAATTAGGGGAAGATCATTGCCCATAGCCTCTATTTTAATCAAATAATACAAATTTTTAAAAATAATTATCCTTTTCTCTGTAATAATAAAACAGTAAATTTTACTTGATACCAACTAAAATAAAATTAATCCTTTTTGGAGGCAAAGCAATCCTATTACAGTGCTGTAAAGAGCTATGTCCGACAAAAGCTGGTGACATTCTCCCACTGTTATCGGCAGATCAGCAATACATGCAGAGATATTATCAGTAGCCAACAGAAATTCTCTAACCTGTCTGATCGACTGAACGACTGATCGCCATGGCACGAAAAATTTTGGGACACTCCACACACGGTATAAAAATCGTACAAAACAAAGATTTGTATGATCAAATCCATATGTCTATGGCCAGCTTAAGATTTACTTGAACAACCTATGTATGTCTATATTATGTCATACAGACATTTCAATCATTGTTTGTGCATTTCTTTGTAGGGGTCTAAGAGTGCTGTCTTGTCACATAGAGGGGCAATGCTTCTTTTTTTAAGGCTAACTGGATGTGCTGCTAATTGTGGGGATATACTCGCTAGACAGACATTGTTGTCTCCTTTCAAAAGTCTAGGAACATAATTGCATATGTGGGATAACATGCCTTTAGCATTGCTATTCCATGGCTTACATCAAATGCAAAGTTATTATGATATAGCACAAGTCTCAGAAAATTACAAACAAATTAATTGTGCTCATACCATGGAGGGTAGGCCATCCAAGCCATGCCCATTGCTTTCTCAGAATCATACAATTGACCTTGGCTTATGCAATGCTTAGCTGTTTCTTGGTCTGCATATAAGCACAGGCCAAGCAGGCCCGGATTTGTGGGAAGGTTGTAAAGGATGGGAAGGTGGCATGCCACCTAGCTGCTTTCTAATTTTATCAGACATACTGGGGACACACATCATATTTGATAGGTCTTTAAATATCCTATACACTTAATCCCCAGTGCTCCAGTAGAAGCTTATGCATGCATGCACATGTGGGGGCGGGCATGAGGATCAGTGACAGGACCCACTGGTCTAGGGGTGCCAGAATCAGAAATCGAGGCCTGAGGCCAAGAAACAGCTCATTTACTGGCATCCACACTCCTCTGTGTCTGCAATGGAGGTACTGTGTAGGCCTGGGTACAGACACATGGAGCAGATTTTTCATACAAAAGTTCACTTCACTTGTCTGACTCAGGTTGGTGCAGTGTCATTGGGTAGAGACACAGAAGAAAGCTGCTGTGAGCAGAGATAAAGGCCAAGAAAAGCCCAGCTTTCAATATAGAGTAGTGTTCTATTTCCTGTTATCATGGAGTCATCTTAATTACTCTTAGCACTTCCCACGTTATTAAAAAAACAAAGATATAAGACAGGAGAAGCCTGGTATCAAGCAATCCCCTGTTTTGCAGGTTCATGTGACTTTCCAGGGACCACCTGCTGTCTGGAAACATGCAGTAATTTCTAATAAGTCTAAGAAGACTTTTCATCCTCTGACACTGGCAGTGAGAGGGAACAAGATAACACTAGATAACACAAGCTGTCCTGTTTGTAACTAGTTAAGTTATTGGGTAGCTGGCATTTCATCTGTAGCCCACATGCCAGTGTAATTTAACATTTCAAAATAAATAAGAAATAATATATGAAAGCTGGAATTAACAATAATGTTCAATACAGTGGTTTTATTTTAGGGAATTACCATATAGTAAATATTATAGGGAAAATGTATGAGGAAAGTCACATGTTGACTTTTTTCATACATTTTCCCTATCCAGACGTATGAAGGAGATATTGCAGTTTTGTAGATACAGGAGGATCTAAATAAAAAAGCTGATTACCACATTTAAATGGGCCTTTTATGGATAAACATATTTTATTTTTTTATTTATTTCTTGAGACATATTGCTTCTGTAATAGAAGAGTTGCTAATCTGTGAATGATATTCCCTTCCATTACAAAACAAAAATAATAAAGAAGTAGTATAGTTCATTCAAATTCAAACGCTCTTTTTATATAAGTATATATAAAGTAATTTATGTGCTAGAGGCATGTGTTCTTATACCTGTCACTTTAATTGAGCAAATATCTAAGAAAGCAGTTATTTACAGTGCAATAAAGGATACTCGTTTAGAATTTTCTATAAATGTGCTTTATGGTAAATTTAATGTATTGCCTTTCACAATGTATTGATATTGAAAGTGGAAAGCAGGATAAACACTGCACTTTGAAATAATGATATATTTTACTTTTTAAGGCTAAAGATGTGTGTGTGTGTGTATTAAAAAAAGGCTAAGCAAAGTCAGTCGTGAAATTAATGGCATTGTTTTTATGCTGATCATATACTCTCTGTCCCTTCAGACTTGGGAGTCTATTTATCATGTTGTGTAAAAATTGGAGAGAAATATTAAAGGTGATGGTTACAACCAATCAGACCTTTGCTTTTGTTTTATAACTGTTGAGTGCTGGTTGGTTGCTATGGGAAACATCAACGGTAAATATATTTTTCAACCCTTTAATTACAGTTAAAACAGAGAATCTAAAGCTGGCCATAGACTTACAAATACGATCTTTCTCGGAAAAGATCTTTCCAAGAAAGATTGTTCATTTCAACACACACGTGTAGATCTGAATCGTCAAATATACAGTTAGAAACCATAGAATTCTACCAGTATCTGACGATTCAGCACTAACAATGGCTGATTTTAAGGGTGCTTTCAAAGGCATCCGATCAAAATTTTCCACCCAGCCCGATCAACCAGCCGACCGATATCTTAATCTTCTGACGATATCGGTCGGCTCATTTCCCACCATACACGCACAGAATATCGTACGAAAATTCGTTTCGTATGATATTATCAGTGCGTCTATGGCCATCTTAAGACTACAGAAATTTCTACACCTTCTAACAATCTCCAACTGGATGAACCAACACCACCTCAAACTAAATCTACCAAAAACTGAACGGTTGTGTACACAAATGGCCTGCAGGTGTCAATGTGCAGACATAGGACTTTCTGTACAGCCTGAAAGTGAAAGTAAGACTTACTGCTGTTATGTAATGGCTGCATGAACCTGCTAATAAAGCACTGTTATACCCTCCTCATCTGTTGTGTTTGGTAGCCGAGGATAAGGAGAGTATAACAGTGCTTTATTAGCAGGTCATGCAGCCCTTACATAACAGCATTAAGACTTACTTTCACTTTCAAGTTGTACAGAAAGTCCTATGTATGCACAGTGCCACCTGCAGGCCATTTGTATAAACACCACATCATCCTCGGCTACCAACACAACACCTTGCAAACTATGCTAAATGTCCAGCAAGAGCTATACAGTGCCGCAAATGTTTAAAGCCAGGTCACTTTGCTACGGTCTGCCGTAGTTCTACTAAATATGTTCATGAACTTACTACTACAAATGTTACAGTATTAAGTGTGGCTAAAGCTGGTACATTTCTTCCAGACAAGTTTATATGCACTGTCAGTGTCAGTACTGCTTCTGCTGACAAGGGACACTCCATTAACCTGATGCTTGATACAGGTTCAGCTGTTTCTATACCACCAAAGGATATTTTCTTGAAATACTTTGCAAAAGATACGCTTGGTGCACCTGCCCTGAGACTGGTCAGTTACTTAAAAGATCCAATCCCTGTGCTTGGTTGCTTGCCAGTGACTGTACAATTTAAATCAAATACTGCAAAATGTGACTTTTACATTGTGAATAAAGGTACTGCTATACTTGGAAGGGATCTCTTTGATGAATTAAACCTACAATTAGTGGATGGTCTCATTACTACAGCACCAGTGCGTGCCACACAGCCAGCGTCTAAAATTTCACCACAAAGCAACACATCACTGGGTTGTGCAAAGAACTTTGTACACAAAGTTAAGTTGAGACCAGATGTAAAACCAGTACGCCAGACATTGAGGCGATTGCCCTACTCTATAAGGGAGACTATCTCACGGGAACTACATAAGTACAGAGCAACATGCCATGCAATGACCCAATCATCTCCAGCTGAATTATTACATGGCAGACAGATGCGCACTAAGTTACATGGTGCAGATGTCAAACTTCCACCAAAGACTATTCCTACAAAATCATCTACTACTGACATTGTGAGACCTCACCAAGCCAAATGCAAGGCTTATACTGATAGAAAACATGGTGCAAGAGAAGTGCACTTTCAGCCTGGATCTTTAGTCAGAATTAAGAAACCAGGAATACTGAAACAAGGTCAATCTAAATTTACTACACCACTTGAAGTGAGACGCCAGCGAGGACCATACACATTTGAACTGTCTGATGGACGCATATGGAATGCGAGTCGTCTTGCTCCTGCTAGATATGACTTTGGAGATGTTCCATTTGATGAAGGACATTTTCCTACTCCTAATGCCAACCACAATAGGGCAGAAGAAAGTGAACCTATAAGGCATACTGAGAGAATCAGGAAACTACCTGCAGGGACCAAGGACTATGTCATGTGAAGAATGTATATATTATGTATATATACTGTTTAATTGTTACTGTTTATATATTTGTCCAAATGCTTTCCTACTATAGGGGGAATATGTGGTGTTTATACAGACATATACAGCCTGAAAGTGAAAGTAAGACTTACTGCTGTTATATAATGGCTGCATGAACCTGCTAATAAAGCACTGTTATACGCTCCTCATCCTCGGCTACCAAACACAACACGAACTAATCACCTTTCCACCTAAGACTGGTCCTACGCCCCCGTTTATTATGTATACTAATGACATGCTCATTAAACCTGTTAACTAGCATGTTGTCTGGGGGTTTCCACTCTCTCTCTCTCTTTCTGTGACCATATCAACACCACTATTAAAACCTGACACATCCATCTCTTCCCACTACAGTGTGTATTAAATACTACTGCCAGGATATTTATCATCTCATCCAAGACGGTACAGACCCTGCCCCTGCTGAAGTCATAATCATGGCTTCCCATAAAACAAAGAATAACTTGCAAACTCCTCCTCATAAGCTTTAAAGTATTTAATTCCTCTGCACCTTACGACTTCTCTTCTTGTGTTTCCATATGTTCCTGGCCGACTTCTCCACTCCTTTCAAAGCAACCAATTGTTGCACCAACCACTACTACTACTGCTGATTCCCTATTGAAACCTTTCTGTCTTGTTGCTCCTTACATTTAAAATGCCATCCTGAATTCCTCCAGAGAGCATCCTCTTCAGAACTAAACTCACAGACTACCTCTTGGAGCAATTGTATAAAACCTGAACCATGAACATTTATATTGCAGTCTCAACCTGTATACTATTTGTGTCTGTATGTTACCCACCCATTTAGATTGTAAGCTCTATGGGGAAGAAACCTCCATCCTCATTTTTTACAAATAGCTTTGGGGAATCCTAAGTGCAACTGTACTTTGTATTTTATTGTATTTATTATTGTGCTTTGTATTGACCCCGTTTGCTCTGTTAAATTATTTGTTATCACTGTATAACTGTATAAATAATAATATACAAACATAAATATACATATTTTCCCACATCTGACTGACACCCCCATGTATCTCTTAGTCCACCAGCCCCCTTTCCTTTGATCATAAGTTCAAAGGAAACAAACTGCTAGTTTCCAAGACTGATTTGGCCCTGAAAAGTCTTGTAGCAAGTGTACCATGGCACCCCTGCTGGAATATCTAAATAAGAGTCTCTATGTGTTTTTTATATCAAAATATCCAAGCAGATCTGTGGAACTGCTCTGTGGCAAATTAAAAAACTTTTTTTAAGAAACTTCATCCATGACCATAGCAGTTGCTTGAGTTTCATGCATTGAAAAAATTTTGCATATTGTTGAAGACTACTATTTTAGTTGCAAGACTGTCCCAAATCCAACTGCTTACTTTTTTGTATGACAACTGAGCTAATTTGCATGTGTTCAAAGATCCCTATTATCTATGTTACAGCGATGCAATCATTTATGTGGTTATCAAACATATTTAAAGCAACTAAAAATATAAAAGAAAATCCTCCCAGAAGATGTTTCTCAATCCCATGAACTTCACATTAAAGGAAAACTATACCCCGAAAATGAATTTTTGAGCAACAGATAGTTTATATCAAATCAAGTGACATATTAAAGAATCTTACCTACCTGGAATATATATTTAAGTAAATATTGCACTTTTACATCTCTTGCCTTGAACCACCATTTCATGATGGTCTGTGTACTGTCTCAGAGATCACCTGACCAGAAATATTTAAACTCTAACTGTAACAGGAAGAAGTGTTGAAGCTAAACACAGAACTCTGTCTGTTAATTGGCTCATGTGATCTAACTTTATAGTTTTTTTGTCATGTTTGTGTGCACCGTTGGATCCTAGGATCCCAGGAGGCTGTCCTTATTTTTTAAAATGGCAATTTTCTATTTATGATTACCCAATGGCACATGCTACTAAAAAAGTGTATTATTATGAAAATGGTTTATTTACATGAAGCAGGGTTTTACACATGAGTTGTTTGATGTAATATCTGTTTATAGAGACCTACATTGTTCGGGGGGTATAGTTTTCCTTTAAAGGCATGTTACCAATGCAGGAATCTATAATTGCATTTTACCCCTGGTGATGCAGCTTCCACAGTGGAATTATAGCACAGTGATTTATGGATAGACAAACAAAGAATACCAAATAAGAAAATGGATCTGATATGTGAGCTCCAAATTTAGTAAATTAAGAATGGATTTTATCATTTTTATTAAAAAATTTTGTTTATTAATTGAGATGAATAACCTCATCATTACTTTTTTGTATTACAGTGCTCATTGTTTTTGCCTGTGATTTATTCACCATAGTTCATTTTTCCTGAATGAGTTAACTGATGTATCCAGATTTGTTACAAAGTGAATGCAAATTACAAATGATTTAAAAAATGTCATATAGGTTGGTTCCTTTATGTTTCTCTGCAGTTTTAACCCCCATTACAGATGAAGCCACTTTGGATTGTGTGTTTGACACAGAATAACTAAACTCAGACTTCACACTTGTCTCATTTAAAACAGAAAATTGCGTCACAGCATCCCATCTAATTAAAGTGTTCATCATTGTGGTATGCTAATGAAAAGGTTAAATGCATTAAATGAGTTAAGATAACTTTAGATAACACAGTTTCTTCAATTATCCCTGAGTCATGACGCATTTAACACACATCCAAATGGCTGCATCTGTACATATTAGAAACTCTAATTTAATTATCACTGTTCCTCTACCCTAAATGCCCAGCTATACTCTCTAATAGTCTGCAAACTAAAAAAATTATATGACAAAAAGGAATAATCATCTTTTTTTCTGTTGCAGGTCATCTCCAGCAAACTGTTGCAACAACACATTTTTTGTACTATAATTTTTTTAATCTCAAGCACACATTGTTTTTTATGGAAAGATGTAATAAGAAAAGATTACATCTGTGAATTCAAATGAGACTCATATTACCTACAGTGGAAATCCTGATTCATATGCTCATTACATTGATTAACCGTTTTAATCTCAGTTTCTGGACAGGATGACCTATCTACTGCAGTGGGCCAATAAAGAGATATTTGTTATACTTGATATGTTGTTTTTTGAAAAGTATTTCTAAGATATATGACAACACATGGAAAGGAATTATTAGATCATCTGCTGTTTTACCCACTGCTTTAATTAGCTGTATAAAGTGATATACAGTAAATTCAGTAGAAAACTGTGGAAGAAAGTGACATTGAATTATTTTGATACTGTTCAAAATTCATACTGCCTGGTAACCAATCAGTGGAAACCAAGAGAGCTGCAAGGGCAGGTAGTGTTCTGGCTGTTATTCTAGACATCCATTCACTCCAGCCTTTATATATTATTATTGTCACGAACGCCGCCCAGAGCCTTTCCGGGAGCTCTGGGCGGCACGTCCTCCTTCGGCGACGGCGAGAACAAGATGGCGCCGCCCATGGCCGCCACGTGGTTGCGCCAAGCACATTTCGGCGCAAAAAATGTAAAAATAAAAGGACGCTGAAGACCCGGGTTCGATGCCCGAGTATAGCTCAATATTATATTGTGTTCCTGCTTGCTTAATATTTCTGTTATTGACCTACTGCCTGTTTCCTGACTCTGAATCTGTGCTGCCGGCCTCCTGAACCCTTTTGCCTGGACTTCGACCATTCTATTGGATTATCCTGAACTGTACTCTGCCTGGACTCACTGGAAGGGTTTTCCTCCTTGATCCTGACTACCCCCCCTCGTGGGTGCCACTGGTCCCCGCTGACATTTATATACGTATAGTAAATTGTATGTAAACATATGTAAAGGTGGCCATACACGGGCAGATAAAAGCTGCCAACAGACTGTGTCGGCAGCTTATCTGCCCGTGTGGGGGGCCCTCCGACGGGCTTTCCCGATCGATATCTGGCCGAAAGTCGGCCAGATGTCGATCGGGCAGGATTAAAAATCCCGTTGGATCGCGGCCGCATCTGTTCGTTGATGCGGTCCCGCGATCCGACTGCCCGTACTGATCCGAACGTTGGGCCCTAGGGCCCACGATCGGATCAGCCCGATATCGCCCACCTCAAGGTGGGCATATCGGGGAGAGATCCGCTCGTTTGGCAACATCGCCAAACGAGCGGATCTCTTCGTGTATGGCCACCTTAACCATGAACAATTAAATTGATGTGAAAAAAAAAATGACTGCAAAAATATTGTGGTCTTTGTGACTACTTTAAAAGAGGTGTAAGCCTAAGTGTTGTCTTTAGTGCTAATTTGGCAAGCACTTATTCCTTCTGGCTGCAGTCTGCACCTTGCACCATCTTGATTGAGGTGCAGACCACAGTGTCAGGGGTCACAGACCAGCTCTTTCCTTACCACTTGCCATAGGGCAAGAAGTATGGACAAAACTCATTTGAGGTCTGCATCCTCTGCTGCACCCTAACTTGCATGTCATTCAGGTAAGGGGGCCTCTACGTGCCTCCACTGGCCTGTCATGAATTCCATGCTGTCAAATACAGGCAGCATTACGTTATTTGATGCAACTATAGCATGTTTCTGTGTTCAAAAACAAAGCACAGATACAGCAGTGCATTGCATCTGTGTTTTGTACTTTGCACACTGCCTTGAAGGTTTAAATGGATATTAATACAGTATATTAAAAGTTAAGAAAACTTTTGAAAAGTATGCAAGCATTTCCAAAAAAAAAATCACACCATCACTTGCATATTTCTGTGTTCAGAAACAAAGCACAAATACAACAAGGGTAAGAAATGCATTGCATCTGATTTTTTTTTACTTTGCACACTGCCTTGAAGGTTGAAATATATATGAATACAGTATGTTTGCAGTTAAATGAAAGAAAACCGATTTATTTCCATTCAATGCATATTTATTTTTAGCTAAAATGAGATACAAAGTTGAGAGGGGCTAGTCCACAAGGTAGACCCTAAAAAGACAAGTTGTTACCGTATACATAGTAAATTCTACTTACATTGCTATTGCCATTGCTATAAAACAATCTATCACAAGTTTACTTCAAATACCAGGGAATTATTTTTTCTGCTATAGCATAGATGCATCATTTGTTTAACAATTCATGTTGTATTTGACTGTATACTATTTTGAGCCACACCTTCAAAAGTTGCAATCTGTGCTGTTCATATATGCAGCTGTCAATTTATAAATTATATTACACAAGCTCAATATTTTTCCTAAATTGATCATTGTTGGGGTGCTTGGGAAATGGGGTTGTTCACCTTTCAAAGACTTTTTTCAGTTCAGTTGTTTTTAGATTATTTGCCAAAAACTTAAATTGCTTTCAATTTTTTTTACCATTTTTCAAAATATAAGTTTGAAGTTTAATGTTCCTGCCTCTGGCATGTCAGTCTAGCAGCTCAGTGATCCAGGTGCATATGCCACAGGTTTGAATGGAAATTGAAAAGGAGCCTATTGGGTTTATTTAACGTTTACCTGGTTTTCTAATAGACTTTAGGTATAAACATCCAAATTATGGAAATTATGGAAATACCCATTATCCCAAAACACGAGGTCCCAAGCAATTCATGGGTCCCATAACTGTACAAGTCCAGAAAACCAGCCAGGTATCAGAGCAATGAGCTCTGATTATCTGCACTGGTACTGAATTGTGATACTAAATTGTGCAGAACTATAGGTTCCATGCAGGATGCTGCCACTTTGCAGAATGATTTGTCTAAGTTGGGAAACTGGGCAGTAAACTGGAAAATGAGGTTCAAAGTTGATAAATGCAACGTTATGCACTTTGGCAAAAATAATATAAATGGTAGTGTGTTGGGAGTTTCCTTATGTGAGAAGGATCTTGGGTTTTTTATAGATAACAAGTTGTCTAATTCTGGGCAGTGTCATTCTGTAGCTACTAAAGCAAATAGGGTTCTGTCCTGCATAAAAAAGGGCATAAACTCAAGAGATGAAAACATAATTATGCCTCTTTATAGATCTATAGTAAGACCTCATCTGGAATATGCAGTGCAGTTTTGGACTCCAGTCCTTAGGAGGGATGTAAATGAGCTGGATAGAGTGCAGCGACGTGCAACTAAACTGGTTAGAGAAATGGAAGACTTAAATTATGAGGGTAGACTGTCGAGGTTGGGGTTGTTTTCTCTGGAAAAAAAGGCGCTTGCGAGGGGACATGATGACACTTTACAAATACATTAGAGGACATTATAGACAAATATCAGGGGACCTTTTTACCCATAAAGAGGATCACCACACCAGAGGCCACCCCTTCAGACTAGAAGAAAAGGACTTTCATTTGAAGCAGTGTAGGTGGTTCTTCACAGTGAGGACAGTGAGGTTGTGGAATGCACTGCTGGGTGATGTTGTGATGGCTGATTCTGTTGATGCTTTCAAAAGGGGTTTAAATGATTTTTTGGACAGACATAATATCAAAGGCTATTTTGATACTAAACTCTACAGTTAGTATAGCTATGGGCATATATGGTTTGTGTGAAAGAGTGTAGGAGTGTGTGTGTGTGTGTGTGTGTGTGTGTGTGTGTGTGTGTGTGTGTGTGTGTATGCTGGGTTTTAATTTGGAGGGGTTGAACTTGATGGACTTTGTCTTTTTTCAAGCCAATTTAACTATGTATATTTATTTAAAAAAACAAATATGTAAATTCGGACAAATTTTACTGAACAAACTTTGAATATGAATTTTCATTGCGACCCTTACTAAATCTGCCCCCACGTGTGATAAGAAGTCTTATCATTATTTATCTTTATTGCAATTTTCAAACAAAAGTAAAATTAAATCTAATCTCAAACTAAAAATCAAAGGGAACCATTTTGTAGCATTCTGAATTGCTGAACAATGAGGTAGGCAAGCTGCATGTTATACTTCTATATGCATGAGACTGGTTAATTTAATATGACTTATATAATATAAGCATACTTATATTATAGAAGTCAGAAATGACCAAAACAATGCATATTTTGGGTGTATTTGTAAATCAAATTTAACAATTATATGAATTATTCCACAATTATCAATTATACTGTTTACCAGAGAAATAAGGTCAACTACAAAAAAAACTAAAGCAATGATGCTTCCATTAAAGCCAAGACAGTGCTATTAAATAGCTTTATAGAGACTAATTAATCAGTTAATCCTCTCAGTCTTCTCAATAGGTATTTCTTCCGCAAACACATTTCTGTGCTAATGGAGACAATTTTCCGTAACAAGGTGCCTTGAGAAATATGTTAATATTTGGTGACATATAGTAACACTGCTAATGTGGTAAATAAGCAGCTTGTTGTGTGATTAGCATTAAGTAGTAACTACAATTAAAAGAGTGATACAATAATATTGAATATTTTGGAGCATGCGGTTATATATTTATTTCTGTTTTTTGCTTTATTCATAAAGCTATATGCTGTTTATATAACAGAACAAAGGAATAGTACTCACTGCCTTAGTAAATCATATTTTTTATATCTAGCTGGTTTATATATGTTGTCCATATTTTCCATTAATACAATGAAAATGTACTGAATAGTGATGGGCGAATTTATTCGCCAGGGGCGAATTCGCGGCGAATTCCCGCGATTCGGCGCTGGCGAATAAATTCGCGCAACTGGCAAAAAAAAATTCACCAAAAAAAAATTCACCGCGCAAAAACGAGTCGCGCGCCGTTTTTGACGCGACGCGCCAAAAACGACGCAACGTGCGCCTAAAATTACGCGATGCGTCGAAAACGGCGCTACGCGCGTCAAAAACGACGCGACGCGCGTCAAAAACGACGCGCGACTCGTTTTGTGAATCGGCGAAAAATTTGCGAATTTCTCTGGAAATTCGAGAATTTTTCAGCGAAGTGAAATGCGGCCGTTTCGCCCATCACTAGTACTGAATGAAAAATATTTAAAAACAGAAATTATCTTTTATGCTAGAGAGCATAACTTATAGTGATGGGCGAATTTATTCGCCAGGGGCAAATTCGCGGCAAATTCCCACGATTCGCCGCTGGCGAATAAATTCGCGAAACAGCCAAAAAAATTCGCCAGCAAAAATTCGCCGCGTCAAAAACGAGTCGCCGAAAACGACGCGACGGAATCGACGCGCGTCAAAAACGACGCGACGCGCGTCAAAAATGACGCGACTCAAAAAACTACGCGCGACTCGTTTCGCGAATCGGCGAAAAATTCGCGAATTTCTCTGGAAATTCGCAAATTTTTCGGCGAAGCAAAACGCGGCCGTTTCGCCCATCACTAATAACTTATTGTGCGTGCACAACATACTGGCTGTGCATACTGTATTTGTATTTAATAACATGCTTTCCTCCAATGAAGCAATGTGCATATTTTAAAAGCTTAGATTCATTTACTGTTCATTAAAACACAGTGAAGTGTGGATTAAAAAACTATTAAAAAAATCCCTAAAAATCACTATAGTGACCTCTGAGTACATCTCAGAATTATTTGGCGACTACTAATAATGTGCAGCAGTGCAAGATATATCCCTTCATACCATCCTTTACAACAAGATTTTTAAAAGGTTATGTTTATACAACTATACAGAAAATAAATATTAAAATTAAAGGAAATTCTGATGTGACAAGTAGTGATGGGCGACTCGTTTCACAAATTTTTCGCCAATTCGCTAATTTCTCTGGAAATTCGCGAATTTTTCTGCGAATCGAAACTGGGGAGATTCGCCCATCACTAGTGACAAGCCATCTTTAGAAAACACAAATTACAAAGTCGATTGATGAGTTGGACAAACTATTTTGGAGTCAGAAGGAGTTTTCTCTTTTTAAATTCCTGTAGAAGTGTATTTCATCTGTCTGGCATGAAATTTTAGAGTGCATCAACACCCACATACAAGTGTTTTGTGAATGAGCTCTAAGAAGGTGAGATTTTCATTCCTTTATGTTCTAGCACCTTTGTAAATAACCACTTATGTCACTTAACATGTGCCACCTAGTGATGGGCGAATCTCCCCAGTTTCGCTTTGCGGGAAAATTCACGAATTTCCAGAGAAATTCGCAAATTGGCGAAAAATTCGCGAAACAAGTCGCGGCACGCTTTTGTCGTTTGCGTCGTGTCACATTGTTTTCGGCATGCGGCGCGTCGTTTTCGTTGCGTCAAAACGCGCAACTCATTTACGCGCAACTCATTTTTTTCTGCGAATTTTTGCCAGGCGAAATTTCGCTGGCATTTCGCAAAGGAATTTGCCGCGAATTCGCCCCTGGCGAATAAATTCGCTCATCTCTAGTGCCACCCAATTTTACTAATTGTCTTTTTATATTTTGAAAACTGTGCATATTTATTTTTATTTATTGCAATGTTTGTACCCCTGTTTTTTAAAGTTGCATAGCTGCTTATACACTAATACTATAATCATAAAGATGTATATCAATAAAATACACATTTAATTGAAATGTAATATTTTGATTGATTTAACATTTCTCTTACTACTGGCATGCCTTAAATGAAAAGATAAAGTAGCTCTTAATTCTCCTGAAGTATTTATTTAATATATGAACAGCTTTGAGCAATACATAACACATTTTGTTATAATGAATTATATTACAATCTCTGATAATTGCCTGAAGATATAGTTCTGTAAAATTAGGATTTGGTTTAACTAGCACTATTCTTGACAGGCCAGTAGAATTGTTAATTAAAGACTGAAGGAGGTCAACAGCTCTAGGACAAGAAATAACTAACCCATCTTGCCATCAATGATGGATCCCAAGTTGAAAACAGTAATTAGAATAATCAAATACTGCATTCAGTGAAAACAAATTTCGATTTTTTTTGGTAATGGTTTGTGATAGATTGTCTGTAATGTTGCGTGTACACAGGGGAAATCTTTTTAGTTACTTGTTCTGCAAAAGGTAACAAGTAACAATCCTGATCTCAAAAGCAAATTAGAGATATACATGGTTATGGTCAGGGTCAAGATATACAGGGTGCCATTAGTATAGTCAAACTTTGACTTTAAAATTTAACATATTTTGGGGAAGATTTATCAAAATGTTCTATTCTGGTCATTCCTATGGGATTTTTAGAAGCATATTTATCAACTAAATCTAGCTTTCACCCATTGATAAATACAATTCTAAAAGTCCAATAGGAATGAATAGAATATGAGTGAGTTTTTCTTGATTAAGCTCTAAATTTAATATCTGCCCATTGATGTCAGTATTATGTCAATTATATTGTATTGATCAAGTACAATGCTAACTTTTGAGTAAACAGATATGTATACATTAAGCGTTAACCATGACATTGTTTAAGATGAAACTAAAGCTGCTATATAAAATATATATATTTAAAATACTTGGAATGGAAAATCAGAAAACATTATTACTTACCGTAGGCACCCAGTGGCATTACGCAGCACCTGTGATGAATGTAATTGTATTTTGCGGTCATCCTGAAGTATTGCATTTTCCCACCCGGAATGAGGAATAATCACTGCATTTGTCAACACTGCAAGGGCATCTTGTATGATTGGCATTTTAAGGGCATCACAAGAAGAGAGATTCCATAAGACTCCTAAATTATATAAAACACCCATGATTAAAACAAAATCAGTGGACATCAATAGTCTCTTTTTTTCTTATACATTTATTGCATTACCGGTCCAATGTTTTATTTATGTCTATTTATAAGATAATTGTTATTTTAGATAGGAAATTAAATGACTAATTTTTCTTTGTGTCTAAAAATGTGCAGAAAAAACATTTGCCTGCAGATTCCAATATATGGGGACAGATTCAATGGGGTTGTTCAAAGCAGTGACTGGTGAACTTAGTTTTAAAGTCAGTTTTGGTGAGATATGGAAGAATTACTTTTGCTGCTTTAGATATTCTTGGAACAATGGCCTAAGGTACAGATAATTATTTTCTCTGGTTATTAATATATGTTAGACCTGCGATAGTTTATACAATTACACCAACATATTTCTGTTATATTCACAATTACTTTATATTCAGTCAGTTACTACAGCTGCTTTTACAAATAGAGGAGGCTTCACAACTTGGTCAAGTTATTTTTATGGGTAATTTCAATTATCCAAAGATTGACTGGGGTAATGGGGTTGCCAAGTCAGAAAAAGCTAGCAGGTTTGTAAATATGCTAACTGACAACTGATTATTTCAGCTCATTCAACAACCTACAAGGAAAGACTCTCTTTTGGACCTTGTAATAACTAATAATCCTAAACGCATCTCCAGTATTTGCATGAGTAAGCATTTAGGAAATAGCTATCATTACATGTTTTCTTATGCTGCAGATCATGCTGAGATTATGTTGCAGAGGCAAATCTGTAAGGGAGTAACCAAAACACTATAAATTGTAGACTTGCAAACTTTGTATAAGGGTATTGTTGCAATATACAGTACAACTGGGAATGGCTTTTCAGAGGGTTATTATGATACTTAAATCTACAATTAGCATAGATGTTGGTATATACTGTATATAGTTTATGTGAGTGTTTGGAGAGGTTGGTGTGAGTGCATGTATATGTGCACTGGGTTTCATTTGGAGGGGTTGAACGTGATAGTCATTTTTAAACCCAAATTAACTATGTAACTATGAACAAAATGTTAAACAATTAAAAAAAAAAAAACAGAAAAAAGACCAGTTGTACATTGTCCCAGAAAGTGTGTCTATATCATGCTAAAAGTATCTCCTCACCAATGTCCTACTCATGAACATTGATGGGATGAATAATGGCTTTTCAGAAACGCAGTTTACTTTTTAGGTCTCTGTTTTGAGGCACAGCCGATATGCTTAGCTTGTTCTTCTAGTTAACATATATATATAAGATAATACTTTAAAGGGATGATGAGCTGTAATTTTTTTTTAGTTTTTCAATTCTATATTAAGCTGTGTCATTGTAAAACTGTTTTCAACCACTAAAAATGTTAGTTTCAAAATAAATTATCTCAGTTCATTATGTATGATTCTCTGGCTGTAGGAACAGCTAACACAGCAGCTACTGCCTCAGCTATTCAGTTCTTATCTCTAGTTCTTATACTGTATGTCGCAACTGTTCTACCTTCATGCCCTGCCAAGTGCTATTCTAGCATCTATTACTAGGTAGCACAATGGGGATCGCAGATGATTTCAGTTTAGACCTTAAGATACAACTGCCTCTCACGGTATTTAATGCACTGTATATGGGGTGTCAGTAAACTCTGCCTGTCAATGTATACTGCATTTACAATGTAACTATGTAGTTTTTGAAAATCACTGTACCATTACATATATACATTTATAGATATATACAGTGTATATATATATATATATATATATATATATATATATTAGTTGTATAAACACATTTACTTTAAAGTGCTACGCAATATGTTGGCGCTATAGAAATACATGTTAATAATAATAAAAAAAAATATATATATATGGCCTTTAAGGTATAAAGTGATTCAGTGAGTCTGAAGCTAAGGGCATATGGGCCAGCATATTTTATTCTAAGGTTGTGGGGGCATGGGAATGGTAAGACACTATTGCCTCATTTTTATATTTCAAAATTTAGTATAAAATTTTTAAAAAAATGATTTGCACTTGAAAACTGAATTTCAGTCAGAATTATGTGTAACAGTGTCTGTTTAACATAGCAATATCTGTTTTTTTATGTAACATCTAAGAATACTAAATATCTGGATTAAAATAATTTTCTGGTTCAAATACAGCTATCATGTCAATAAATATATTTCTGCATGAGATTTATCCTCCCTTTCATGACCATTTTAAACAGAATTGCTAATTATTCCAAGCTCTGATGTATGTATCTGTCTAAAAAGAAAATGCTGCACAATATCATTAATAAATATCAAACAAGAGTGATTTCAATGTGGTTTACTAGAGAACTCTGTTATCCTTGAATAACCACTCGCTTCATGCATTTGCATGATTGATTCAGGTTTAATAGCCAGACATATTGTAGAAGTAAGGTACTGTAGAAGGCACGTAATGCATCTTCACAAACAAATGACAAATCCTGGCAAAGGAAGCAGTTCAGTGTCAACGTTATTGCGGTTACTTTTCAATCTGATATATCTACCTCTTACGCCCAGAAATGTTTGGTAACATCACTCCTAATCTTTTTATTTTATTCATTTCCAGGTGAAGACTAAGAGAAATAATATTTTTAAAGCATTCAACCTACTATTTGTGCATCATCCTAGGCTAAATATATGCAATTATGTTATATTAGAGGCATAAATATTATCCATAATCAGCAGAAAAGATACACTAACAAGGGTAGTTATCACGAATGGCACCCTAAATCCAGAAACAGTGCTAGGCTTCCTGGTCTCCGCTTTTGCTTCTGTCTATAACATCTGCCTTTCACTTCTGGAGGAGCCCTCGGCTAATTGGATGCTGCCAGGTCTTACTAAGAGGGTAGCAATTGGACAAGCAAAGGGGCACGGTTGTCTCATCAAGGATTCTAGATAGAAGAATGTCACTAGGAAGATAGGCCAGAAAACATAGCGTGGATCAGGCAGGCTGGGCCAGCACAAGCAGAGCAGAGAATAGTCAGACAGGCCGGGAACAGGATTGGGGAACGCAGAATAGTCAGTGGACAGGCAAAAGGTCAGATAGGAGAGTTCGGAGTAATCTGGCAGGCTAGGTTCAGGATTAGAGAGATCAGAGTAGTCAAGCAGGCAGGCAAGGGTCAATATCAAAAGATCAAGTAGAATTCACAAGAAATAAACCAGGAACAGGCTGAATTGAACCTAACAATGGGCAATGAGTTTAATACGGAGATCTTTTTAAATACTTTTGAATTTCACGCCAATGTGTGATGATGTCATCAACCCGGTGCGCAAAACCCAGAAGTGGGTGCTGCGTTTGCCATAGAGAAACCGGCAATCATAGGAGAAGGAAGCATGCGAAGGTCGTCACCACTGGCCACAGGGTAAGCCACTGGACCAACAGGGTAACTTATCGTTACAGTATTTCTCCATTTCTCCATACATACAGGTATGGGACCTGTCATTCAGAATGTTCTGGACATGGGGTTTTCTGGGGTCTTTTCATAATTGGATCACATACTTTGTCCACAGACAAAACATTTTAACATTAAATAACCCCAATAGGATTGTTTTGTCACCAATAAGAATTAATATAGTTTAAATCAAGTGGAAGACATTTTTTAAAAATGGCAAATGATACTCCTGTATTTAGGAATTTTCAGGATAATGTGGATAAGGGAACCCATCCCTGTACTTGTATATTAGCATAGACTGAGGCAGAATTACCTCTCTTTCAAACTCATGGTATATGACATATCTGTAGTAAATGAAAACATCAAAGGCTTATAAAGTAAAATTGTGCGCTGTATAGATCACAATTATCAATAGTATATAAAAAAAATTTGGTCATAAGCAATACACTTTTAAAGAGATCTTATTATTAGCACTCTACTATTACCTGATCACATTCAATATTATGTTCTGAGAATAGAGTTATGATCAGATCTTATGGTCTATTATGGTCTTAAAGGTCATGTCAGGCAAAATTGGATAACTTTTTATGAAGCTGGGCATTGTGGTTGCAATAGATGTAATGTATTTGGATTTTAAGAAAGAGCTTAATATATTGCTTCCTAAACGACTGCTTTCTAAACTAAGGTCTGTTAGTCTTCGTAATTATGTTTGTACATGGACAGGAAATTAGATAAAATATTGTGTACAGAATTTTTTTGTCAATGGTACATTCTCTGCTTGAAGTAGGGTTCTTAGCGGGGTCCCATAGTCTTCTGTATTGCATCCACATTATTTATCTTGTTCATTAATGACTTAGGAAAGGTTATGGTAAGTAATGTATCAGTGTTTGTAGAAAACACAAAACTATCCAGCCCAATAAATGCTATTCAGGATGTAGCATCATTGCAGCAGAATCAGAAATGTTTAAATTCTTAAATTTGAAATTCTTTTTTTTATGAATACATACCTACCTATAACTATCCAGCCCAATTAATTCCATCTAGGAGGCAGCATCTTTGTAAGAGGATCTAGAAAAACTAGAAATCTAGGTAGCTAAGTGGCAAATGAGATTCATTGTTGAGAAATGCACCTGGGATGTAAAAATACCCAGGCCACTTATACCCTAAATGGGACTGCACTAGGCAAATCCATACTGGAAAAAGACCTTGGAGTCCTTGTGAATAATAAACTTGGCTGTAGTAAGCAATACCAGTCAACAGCATCAAGGGAAAATAAGGTCTTGAATTGTATTAAAAGGGGCATTGATTCACAGCAAGAAGGGGTCATTCTTCCACTGTATAGAGCACTGGTAAGGCCCCATCTAGGATATGCTGTACAGTTTTGGTCTCCAGTGCTCAAACAGGACATTTTTTAATCAGAAAGGGTCCAGAGAAAGGCAACTAAGCTGGTAAAAGGTATGGAAAATCTTAGCTATGAGGAAAGACTTGCCAATTTGGGGATGTTCACGCTGGACATGTTCATGTAGTGATTATGATTTAAAAATATTAAACACAGTTGTTTGACAATAAATGGCTTCAGCCAACCACTAACCACGAGTGAAAGAAAAGTTTTTGTTTTATCATTCATATTTTCTGAAAAAAGGTTAAGAAATCATAAATTCTGCCAGGGTATGTAAACTTATTAGCACTGTATAAGGGGATCATATAATAATCTCTCTAATGCTTTATTTACCAGTAGGCCAGCTGACACAAGGGCACCCATTCCTATTAGAAGAAAAGAGGTTCCACCTAAATATTCAGAAGCGTTTTTTTTTTACTGTTAGAGCTGTGAAGGGTTAAAAGGTTGAACTTGATGGACATGTGTCTTTTTTCAACCTAACTTACTATGTATAGAAAATGTGTTGTTTCTTATGTGTTTTTAAAATCCATATTTTATTTTTTTATTATTAAATACAAATGGAATAATATTTTTTGTTATATTTATTAGCTCCTGTCTTCTAGAATCTGTTTAAAAAGACCCAACAAGTTCTGTATGAACATGCATCTCCCTTCCCCTATTTGATGTCTGTATCTCAGGCTTAACATGTGTGAAGGTGTCAATTATGTGATGGTTCATATAGGAAGGGTAATTTGATTAACTGAAGAATCAAGTAGAAATGTAAAATCAAAGTAATTTTCACTGTTCTGCATTTTATATTGCAACAATAACAAAACACAAGGTAATGAAAAGTTATATGTTTGCCCATGTAATAACCCACAGAAACTAATCACCAGCTGTCCATTATATGCTACCTGCTGACTGGCTGCTATGTGACTTATGGCCATTTATACACTTATACATTATCCCCCAAAATTTAAACTGAAACCATTGGGTTATTTTATTTTTGCAAGAAAAACCTAGATTGGATTTATTTTGAACAAAATATATACTATCCCTTTGAATTTTCTTCAAATACTTTTTCTGCCTCAATATATTTTTTTTTTTAAACAGCACATCCTTAAGGCCACAAAACTGTTTATTTAAATTCTGATTTAACAGATTTCAGGCTGATTATTATTACAAAAATCACTGTTGTCTGGTTTCAAATTTAAGTCAGTGTACTATAGTTATTTGGAAGAAATTAAAGAAAAAGTCAAACAAAAGGAAAAAAACAATTTTTAATTGGGAACTGTAAAATTGCGTTATAAGTACATAGTATCTGAGCTAATGTATATTATGGGGTTAATTTGCTCAAATTAATTAAATAAACGAGTCAGATCTTTCAAACGATAGTCTTGATATTTTACAGGACTGTATTTCAATTATTTAAGTAGCAATGTCTCTAAGAGATGTTAGTCATGACAGTAGGCATTGAATAGATCAGATCAAATTTTTTAAAATGTACTGAGTTTTAATGGAAGAATGAATTGATCACGGTCTTCAAAGAGAGGAAAGAGAAAATTCTTATAGCTTTGAGTTTGAAAACGAATCCCTCTTTATCTTGATTGAGAACAGGTGGCTTGTAGCTTTACAGGATGAAACTAAGAAGCTCAGACTGAACTTCATTTAAGGGTAGAACTACATGGGCGATTTGGTGACAAAATGAGGCAAGAAATACAAATGTTGGATGCAGTCGCAGCGTGCATCCGACATGCAGCATGCATCGCCTGTGTCATGTTGGATGAACGCTGCATCAACACGCCCATGGAGTTCTACCCTAAATTAGGGAATTTTGAAAATGGTACTTAATATATATAGTAGTAATTGCTCACGCACACCTGTCTGTGTAGATAATTCCAGATTTCCTTGGTGCACAGTGATAGAGGTAAACCGGCAACCTCAAATCTAATACTAGGAAAAGGCACACTGGCACACAAGATGTGAATGCAGGTGAAAACCTTGCAAAATTTTATTACCGGAAGTGCAACGTTTCGGGGCAAGCCCCTTAGTCAAGCATTTGAAACTTAATATATATTACATGTATTTGTCAAAGTTGTTTTGCAGTTTATGATCTATTATACAGTTTTTGGAATTAGGCCATTTGTCCCCTTTAAGTACTTCTAGTCAACGTAATGAATATTACAATTATTATATGCACCCAGGCATGCTGTGTTTTTGTTTGGTAACTGCTCCTCCATGTACCATATATATTTTGGGGTCAGCTTTTCCATAGGGCTACTTTGTTTTGGTTTTGTTTAGTTCATTCTTTATCATAAAAGATACATTTAGCACATATCATTTGTTATCCATTCTAATTTTTAAGAAGTATTAATGGATCCCCTTATGTGTTCCTGTGTATTCCTACATGTACAGATGCAGCCACGTGGATTTGTGTGTTAAATGCGTTGTGACTCAGAGTTAATTGAAGAAACTGTGTTATCTAAAGTTATCTTAACTCATTTAATGCATTTAACCTTTTCATTAGCATACCAAAGCACCAATGGTAAACTCTTTAATGGGATGGGATGCTGTGACATAATATTCTGTGTTAAGTGGGAAAAATGGGATTTCTCAGTTAAGTTATTCTGTGACAAACACACAATCCAAAGTGGCTTCATCTGTATTATTAAAAATTAAAAAATATAAAAACAAATCAAACCTGTCACAAGTTCTCGGATTTCCAAATCTGTTGTCTTGCGAAGAAGTCGAACTAAAGCTGGAATACCTCCACAGTTTTTTAGGGCAATTTTATTATCATCATTGGCTTTGCCATAAACTAAGTTCCTCAGTGCTCCACAAGCGCTGCGATGAACTTCTGTCATTCGATGGTCCAGTAGATCTACCAGTAGCTGAATTCCACCTTGTCTTCTTATCTAAAAATACAGATTTATCAAAGCTATAGTGATATACTCTAGAAAATGTTTAAAAATTGTAAACAAAATAGTTATTATTATTTAGCTTATGTGTTATGCATTGTTTATTTATACATAGAATATTGAAGTGCCATTATATACATCTGCAAGGATATACATTATGAAAAAAATCTACTGAATTGTCTCAAACTATAGCATAAAATATTTGACTAACTTGTTTAAATCTTTATGCACTCACACAATAGAATTACCCACTGCACAAACTCTATAAAGTGGCATTAAGCATCTAAGCAGCAGAATTGCCTGTACATATTAATCCATTCATTATGCATCAATATCTTTACCACAAAAGTGATTTATTTGTATAGTAAGCAATTCTAAATCAGTATACAGGAAATACAATTCGGAATGATACTTCTATTAAGATTGGATGTTTACTAAACTAAACTGGTTAGGGGGATGGAAGACTTAAATTATGAGGGGAGACTGTCCAGGTTGG
>CM044441.1:69960698-69970748 GCA_024363595.1 Xenopus borealis
TATATTCTCCTGAAGATGGCCCCAGTTAAGGAGTTGAAACGTTGAGAATAAAAGTTCACCTTTATTTTTCAAAATGAAGTCCTATAGATATATATATATAATACTCTGTTAGCACCAGGGCATTATCCTCTTTTAAGTGTGTTCAGCAGTCTCATGGACTCCAAAAAAGTAAAGCAACCTTTGAAAACCATATATCTTTCGAAAGTACACATTACGACAAATAAAAAATAAGTAAAGCTGGCTTTCTACATCGAACTACCAAACTGAAAACCTTTCCTAATGGTTTTACGACATTTCTGAAAATAAAATGTTTCAATTTACTATATTTATCTCACACAGTGTTTTATATACAAAGGAAAATCCCCCTAAATATGAATGCCAGAAGTGTACTGAACACTTTCATGCCCAATATGCATAGAGATACCAAAGTTTGTGGTTATGATGATAATGGTACACATGAATTTTCTCGCTTGCCAACTCAGCTGCTGCAAAATGAGCCCCCTGACTGCGTGATATGTGTCCTAAGACCCCCTTATCTGTACAAAGACTCCCAGACTCCTGTGAATGATGTACCGTAAGACCACCTAACATACAAAGACCCCCAGAAAACCATATATTTTTGGAAAGCACACATTCTGACAAATCCAACATAATGAATCAACAGATGAAGCCACTTGGATTCTTGTGTTAAATGCATCATAACTGAAGATAATCTGACTAACTGTGTGATCTAAAGTCATCTATCACATATAACTTTTCCAAGGGCATACAATACCATCACTGTTCATGAGGCCTCAGAAATAAAACCTTTGTTAGATGGGATTCTGTGATGCAGTGTTCTGTGTGTTAAATGACATGTGAGATTAAATGAGTTTAGTTATTGTGTGTTAAACACACAAACCAAAATGGCTTCATTTGTAAATGCAGTCATCATACCATTTTTTTTATTTTTAAAAAGAATTTGTTCATTCATTAGAAAATCAATACAGAAGTTTTGTTCTGTTTTGTTGCATAAACGTGTTATATCATAATAAAGCATGATTCATTATTTTTTAGGAAAAAAATCATAAAAGAAAATAATAAATAATAAATAATAGTCTAGAAGTACAATGCCTGCAAAGCTACCAGTACTGAATTGTGCTTCAATCAATTCATATCATTTGAACAAAAGTAAAATGTATTATCTTATTTATTTCTTTTTTTAATTGGCCTATATTATGGGGCAGTTTTATTAATTGTGTCAAAACTGTCAAATTCAACTAGAGAGTTATTCAAATTGATTTGAGTTTTTTTTCAAAATTAGATTTGCGAGATTTATCATACACTGGCCCTTTAAGAACTCAAATTCGACTTTTCGCCACATAAAACCTGCCAAATTGCTGTTTAAGTCAATGGGAGACGTCCAGGGATCAATTTGGAGTTTGCAGCCTTCCTGAAATTCGATTTTATTTGGAGAAAAAAACTCAAATAAATAAAGTTTTCAAAATTTTTGTCAAATTTGATTAGAATTCTATTCTATTCTGTTTAAAAATTAAATTTATATTCTAAATTTCCAAAAAAAATTGTGTGGTTGAATTTCGAGTTTATGGGAGTTTTAAAAAAACTCACATGAATTTGATATTCGACCGTGATTAATGTGCCTCTATATGTTAAGAGCATGGAAAATTTGCATTTCTTTAAATTTTATATTAAGCAAATGATTATCACTGCACAATTAATTTTTTTAAACTTCCCTTATTAATAATATTGGTGCTCGGTTCTCTCTATAATATACAGATCAAAGCAAAATATAACAGTTGGATATAATGCTTACTAGTCTTCTACTGTACTCAGTACTGTAATTCATTTCTTGGATGTTTGACCTGTAAAGTAGATAAGACTGTTTAAATCTGAATCTGATTATTAGAATGTCAAACATTAGCTAAAATTATTTAAAGGAAATGTTAAAGATTTTGTCTTTCTAGCCCTGGGGAAAGCATTGAAAGGAGTGGTTGTGTTAATACGTACTAAACATATTTTCTGAAATATTGTTGTTTTGCCAGTATCAGTTACAGCAATTTGTTTCACTCTTTTGTTTCCAGCATGTTTCAATTTAAAAAATTGTTTTTTTCAG
Organism: Xenopus borealis; assembly: GCA_024363595.1. Lineage (NCBI taxonomy): Eukaryota > Metazoa > Chordata > Amphibia > Anura > Pipidae > Xenopus > Xenopus borealis. The sequence goes on from CM044441.1 coordinate 69,962,812, forward strand.
TTAATTTGACCATACTAAAATATTTAAATTTGTACACATTTTGTGATATCTGTCAAACTGTCAAAAATAAATCAAGAAAACAGGAAATTCAAACACAGATTTAAAATATCTTTGCAATACACAATTTTGGCTTTTTATGCTGATGAAGGATTGTTAAACATTCTAAAATGTTTATTCTATCTAAAAAAGGTCTGGAAATTCAAACATAATTTAATCATGAGTACTTTATTGGAGTGGCCACTATGTGTTTCTATGAACAATGTGGATTGGAAAGTTTTCCATTTGTGAGAACATATGTGTCAAGAGTATTTTTTTGGGGGGGGCTTTATTGTAAGACCAGCATATTTTTTTGAGAGAGACCACAGTATACAGATGCTGCAGATGACTTTGCCAATCTGGGCTAAATATCACTATATTATCTAAATAGACTGCACAGCATGAATCATGCCCTCTCAGGATGTGATCCATAAGAATTTGAAATGTAGCAGGTGCCCAATAGAGAATAATTTGGATCTAAAGGCATTTGCCAATAACCTTCTTAACAATGGTAGAGATAAATTTAGCTCAGTCCAGCTGGTCAATTAACTTATTAATAGGTGGCATTGGCTATGAATCAAATTAACATACAAGATTTATTTTTGTGAAATCAACGAGTAGCACTATCTTTTTTGGAACAATATCACTGGTACACCAAAAGGTTCAATTTCAGGTGTCCTATACAGCTGCTGACCAACAGATTTTGTATTACCTGTATCAATGACATGCTCAATAAGATTGGTTCTTAGCATTTATTTTTTTTCATCTAAATTTAGATCATATGCTACAGTGTCCAGTGATATGCTTATTCAGTCATATGAAAATTCCTGCAACACCATCAAGGATGTTTTTTCTTTCATCTCACTTTTTTCAGTATCTAAAAAGGAAACGGTGACCTAGCCATTAGCTTGTTGTGCTGAATGGGAATATGAACTGCTTTTTCCTTTGAATATCTGTTATACCAGGTACTATCGACAAAGCATTTGCTAAATTTTGATGTGTAATTTCTGTCTCATACGATCAGTGGACTCAATGACTGCTCTGATCACTTACCCAGTTTTCATAAATTACATCAAGGTAAGCTAGGTTGTCTTCCATAAAGCTATTCAAAATCAGAATCACACTTAGAGACTTGGGGTTCCTCTCAAAAAAATTAACCACCTATTTTTAGGGTCATCAAACCTTTTAATCATATGCTTTAAGGTTTGGTTCATCCTTTCTACTAAAATATAGGTTTGGGTATAATAGGAAGCAGTTCTAAGTGCTTTTATTTCCAGTAGTATAAACAGCTCTTTCAAAAAAATTGAGATAAAATGTGTTCTTTGATCAGGTAGGAGCTAAATGCTTTAATCTGTCACAGTTTTTGCTGTAATACTTCTTAAGCATATGGCCTCAGGATATCTTGATACATTATCATAAAGTATAATCTGATTACCCATACTACTCTGTTCTAGAGGGCAAACTATGTCCATTGCTTAACTGTTAAATACTTTACCAACAACTGGCATTCAATCAGGGGAGCTTTGCCACTTGACTTAACTAAGCCAAGAGTTCAACTTCGACCGATTTTATCAATCGATTAAATATGAAAAATTAGATCAATCGATAAAAATTCAATAAAAATTTGAGGGTAAAATTAAAGGGGTTGTTTACCTTTGAGTTAACTTATAGTACAATGCAAAGAGTGATATTCTGAGACAATTTGCAATTGGTTTTCATTTTTTATTGTTTTTGGTTTTATAGTTATTTAGCTTTTTATTCAGTAGCTCTCTAGTTTGCAGTGTCAGCAATTTGGTTTCTATGGTACAAATTACCCTAGCAACCCTGCATTGATTTGAATAAGAGACTGGAATATGAATAGGAGATGGACTGAATAGAAAGATAAGTAATAAAAAGTGGCAATAACAATACATTTGTAGCCTTACAGAGCTTTTGTTTTTAGATGGTGTCAGTGACCCCCATTTGAAAGCTGCAAAGAAACAGAAGAAAATTGCAAATCATTAAAAACTATGAAAAATAAATAATGAAGACCAATTTAAAAGTTTCTTATAATTGGCCCTTCTACAATATACTAAAAGTTAACTTGAAGGTGAACCACCCCTTTAACTCTCGAAATTCGACCCTTGATAAATCTGCCCCTTAATGTCCATTTGACTGTAGCAACCAATTCTTTTTTGGGCTGACTGCTAACCACTTCTTTAAAGGGAAACTGTCATGGGAAAACATGTTTTTTTTTTTTAAACACATCAGTTAATAGTGCTGCTCTGAAATCCATTTCTCAAAAGAGCAAACAGATTTTTTTATATTCAGTTTTGAAATCTGACATGGGGCTAGCCATTTTGTCAATTTCCCAGCTGCCCCTGGTCATGTGACTTGTGCCAGCACTTTAGGAGGGAACTGCGTTCTTGCAGGCTGTTGTTTTTCCTTCTAAATGTAACTGAATAGTATGCAATGGGACATGGGTTTTTACTATTGAGTGCTGTTCTTAGATCTACCAGGCAGCTGTTATCTTGTGTTAAGGTGGCCATAGACGCACCGATAAACAGATGTGAAATCCCTGAACATGTCAATCATATATAATTGCAGTGTAAGGTGGTAAAATTGTGAAAACTGAAAAAAAACACCAATGCAATTTCTTAAACATGCAGTATTAATTACTGTAAATCACTAATACTGCAAATGATTCTTCTTATTGCATATTGATTTATCACTATAACTAAAGGGCACATTTACTAAAGGTTGAAGTGAATATTTAAAAAAAAATTTAATTTAAAAAATTTGAACTTCAAAGTAATATTGGACTACTTCAACTATCAAATAGGCCCAGGAAAACTTTAATAAATTCGATTCGAATAGAAAAGAAGTACTGGCCCTTTAAAATCCTTTGACTTCGATACTTCGCCACCTTAAAGCTGCCAAATTGACATTTTTCTAGAACTTTTTCTAAGTTGCAGAAATCCTTCAAGTCGTTCAATTTGAACGATTTTCATTCAATCGAAAATGGACATATTTGATTGAAATAGGTCCATTTTCGATTGAAAAAGCCCTTAAAAAAATTTGAGGGTTGAATTTCGAAGTTTTTTTACTTCGAAAATTCGTCCCTAAGTAAATCTGTCCCTAACTGTCTCATAGGATCAGCATGGAATGCAGAAAGGAGAAAAATGATTGTTTTCTCCTTTACCCCTATAATGTGATACTGACGATAAAAACTAACGGGGCATAACTAGAAAGGAAGCAGACCCTGCGGCAGCAGGGGGACCAGAAGGTATAGGGGGGCCCATGAGGCCCTTATTAGCGTGCAATATATTTTGGTAAAACTGGATAGCCTCTGGAAATTTTGGGGGCCCTAAAATAAATTTGCTGCGTGGCCAGTAACATCTAGTAACCAAAAGAAACTTGTGTGGATTAGCACACCTTAAAGCAAAGTCAAGAAAAATAAGCCTGGTGCTCACTGGGTACTGCAACCTTCCAGATCCAGTTCCTGCATATCTTTTACAGTCAGGGTCAACTATTTTAGACTCATGCTCTCTGATTTCTTGTATTCTGTCGATAACTGTTATTGATATTGAAGGTAAAGGGTAATGTTTACAATTTAAAAAAAAAAATTGAGTTAAAAGACAGTGGCAGTGTTGGGGTCATGAGTTAAATTCCACCAAGGGCACTATCAAGGATCACTATTCAAGGAGCTTGTATGTTCTCCCCATATGTGTGTGGGTTTCCTCCAATTTCCTCCCACTACCCAAAACCTACAGTCAGACATAATGGGACAAATTCAGTTAGCGGAGAAAATTCGCTAGCGTTGGCTTCGCTAACGCTCACTGCACTTCGCCAGGCGAATTTTCGCCAGCACTACGCAAATTCACTAAGATGCGAATTTGCGCTCAGGGTGGCGAACGTAAGCGAAGTAGCGCTACCAGGCAAAGCGCATTTACGCTAGCAATGCCTAATTTGCATACGGCACAAACTTAAGTGTATAAAAACCAAAAACTGGAAGTGTTTTTTCAAGGTATTTGGAATGGTGTGCTAGCAGGGTATACTATATTATGGGGCAGATTTATAATATAGAGTTGAATTGTACATTAACACATTCAATTTTAATCCCCCTATTCGAATGTAAATTCAAATTTAGAATAGCCACAATGAAGAACCACCAACGCTGCTTCAAATGAAAATCCTTTACTCTTTATGGGTAAAAAGGTCCCCTGCTATTTGCTTATAATGTCCTCTAATATACTTGTAAAGTGTAATCATGATCCTTCATAAAAGCACCTTTTTTCCAGAGAAAACAACCCTAACATGGACAGTGTAGTATGAGTCTTCCATCCCCTTAGCCAGCTCAGTTGCACATCTCTGTACTCTCTCCAGCTCATTTATATCCCTCTTTAGGACTGGAGTCCAAAACTGCACTGCATACTCCAGATGATGCTTTACTAGGAATCTATAAAGAGGCATAATTATGTTTTCATCCCTTGAGTATGCCCTTTTTTATGCAAGAAAGAACCGTGTGTGCTTTAGTAGCTATAGGATGACACTGCCCAGAATTTGACAACTTGTTATCTATAAAGAACCCAAGATCCTTCTCATTTAAGTAAACTACCAACACACTGACAGTCTTCCTGACATTCAAGTTCGGTAAAAACTCGATTTGTACAAATCGAATACGAAACAAATATGATTCAAATTTTCTGGTCAGAACCATTCGATGGAGTATTAGACATTCAATTTTTTTTTGCTAAATAACCTCCAAGTCTAATTGTGAGTATATTTGAATTAAAAAAAAAATTCACAGGAATTCAAAATTCGACCTCTGATAAATGGGCCACTATATGTCAACAAAAATTTGCACAAAATTATACAGTTTAATAGTTACAATAAAATGTGTCTTTTGCATAACTATTGCATAACTATTGGAAAGTAAATTTACTGTTACAAAATAACTTGGAGGCGCAATGACAAGTCTGTCATTCATGGGTTTAAATAAAATTGAGGGGATTGAAAAAAGAGTGAGAGCATTGTATTTTAGAATGGAAAAAAACTTTAGTAATTCAGCAGAGAAATAACTGAATGATTTTGCAGTGGCATGAAATAAGACAGAATGAAAGAGATTAGTCAAGCATAACACAAAAACAATTGACTTGGGGAATAGAATGACATGTAGCCTTATGAATTTTGATGCTAAAGGTTATAGAGGACTTTATCTAGGTAACATTATGAACAGCTCAGCCTTTGACATTTTGAATTTAAAATGTCTAGCTGAAATCAAGTATGACACTTTCATGAGACAATTGGAGACTAGGGACTCTACCTTAGAGCTGATATTCTGTGCAGAAAAATGAGTTTTGTTGCATTGGGTTGAACTGACTTCAGCCAAAGAATGTATCATTAGCAGAATAAAATGTTATCAATTGGGATTTGTTTTGAATTTAATTCCATAATAAACCTTAATATGGCCAGGTATTTTTATTACTTTTTTTTACCCTCAGAATCCTCAGTGAATGATTACATCCCACAAGATACTGAAATCGGACGTCTGTCATGTAAACAGTAAACAAAAGGGATACATTGTTTAGATGTAGAAAATTATCAGTTTTAGCCACTTGGCCAATTTACTCTTACATCTACCTATATTATAACAATTAGGTAAAATATTCTGCTTTATAAATATTTGTATCGAAAATGGCATATTAGCTCTTCATTTATCTGACCTAACATTGCATTGTGGTTACATGTACATTCTTACACTTGAAAATAACATAAAATTCTATGTGCATTTAATGTAGCAAAATGTATAAAATATTTATTACTGTACAAACCTTATTCACTCATTTCCAACTCAAAAACAAGCTACTTAATAAATTAGGTTTATTTTAAGCAATGCAATCTAGAATGTATAGAAAGAAAAGTGTAGTAAACTCACTGTGCACTGTCAATTATTTAACAACTGATGGCTTTGGGTCATTTTCTATCAGAACACAACACTGTTATCACATAAAGCTGTACAGAGCAATCTTTACTTTATTTAGTCTTCTCAGTCAAACAACTGATGTGTCTTTAAGGGCTAGGGCAGACGGGGAGATTCGGGGGCATTTTGTCGCCTGGCGACTTATCGCCGCGACTTGTAGCCCCCGAACCTCCCCGAATAGCCAAGTCCTGAGGCGCACCGGCGTTACTTGAAAACGCCGGCGCCTATTCACACGCAGCGGCGCGATTTTTGAAATCGCTCCAAATTGCCTCGCGAGTCAATTTGGAGCGATTTCAAAAATCACGCCGCTGCGTGTGAATAGGCGCCGGCGTTTTCAAGTAAAGCTGGTGCGCCTCAGGACTTGGCTATTCGGGGAGGTTCGGGGGCTACAAGTCGCGGCGATAAGTCGCCAGGCGACAAAATGCCCCCGAATCTCCCCGTCTGCCCTAGCCCTAATGCAAAAGAAATTGCTTAGAGGTTATAAAGCGTGTCTCTGAAAGGTAGTTCTTTGTTTACAGTTTTGAAGTGCTTGACTATATTTGTTTTAGAAAACATATCTTTAAAACAATATTTGAAGGTTATATGTTATTTTTTCTTATCTTCCATCTGTCTAATCAATATTCTTAAATTGTGAACATGCAATATATACAGACACAGGGGCACATTTACTAAGGGTCGAATTTCGAATTGAAAAACCATGTGAATAGGCAGGGAAGTAAAATCCTTCAAATTTGAATATCGAATTCGAAGGATTTTACCGCAATTTGATTGGTCGAACGATTGAATAAGAAATATTCGATTGATCGATAAATCGTTCGAATCGATCGATTCAAACTATTTTATTGATCAATCGAATATTTTTTATTCAATCAAAAAATAATTAAACCTAAATCGGTAGCTTTGATCTGGCGAACTAGGTAGTTGAATAAAAATTTAAAGGGGAAGTACTTTGACAGTGGAATAGTCGTATATTCTAATGAAATTGTATTAAAATTATTCAAATCATTCGATTCGATCAAATTTTCAAAATTCACTGGTCGAAGTGGTCTTCAAATACATTCAAAAATTCTTAAAAGAAGGGCAGCTGTGTCACTGTGCAGTCATTAATGACCCCTACATACTGATCACAATGGCAGCACCAAGCATTAAAGTAAATATTTTCTAATAAATAGTAAATATTCATAGAAAAAAAATTCCATCTCAAATATTATGAAACAAATTACCATTTGATGGACCAGATTTAAGATTTCAGTGAGAAAATAAATGTCCCGTGAAAACTCTTGGACGAAATTAAATTCATGGAGAAAAAACTTTTCACCAAATTCAGTTTCAGTTTTTTCCCCATAGACTTTAATTGAGTTTTCACATGCATGTTCCAAGAGTGAGATACATTTTTCTGAATTGAATTGCATCTCAAATTGAATCTTGTCCATGAGTTTTCAAGTGATAAACCTATTAAAAATAATACTTCCTCAGATCTTGCCTAGTCATGCTCTGTCATGTATATAAATGTAATTAGTTTAATCCCTCTGTCAACGAGAGCATGGAGCAGTATAGCCTTCTGTGTATAACTCATGTAGGCTTATTTTTCTTCTGCCTTTCAGTCTTGCCTTTTAAATTTAGATAATAAACAATGTTCCCAATAAACTTGCTATCACTAGCCAACCTACTACTTCTGTAGCTTGATATTCACTGGTTGTGTATGGAGAGCCAGCAAATATAAAAAACATAGAATTAAAAGGTGACTTCACTTTTCCTCATTCATGTAATAAAAAATGTAGGGGATGCATTATTTTCACGTACACAAAGGTCCCCATGTGGGACCGAAATGTTGGATAAGATGTTTAAAATAAATATATATATATATATATATTAATACACAAGGTAATGCAGCTCAATCCCTTAGCGATTGGGTGCAAGTGGGCTGGCTAAATATACA
>CM044441.1:69971154-70009696 GCA_024363595.1 Xenopus borealis
GGCTAGTGGGGAGAGAGATGAACCTGCTCCTGAAACCCCTTAAGGGACCCCTGTGAAAGGATAATTCGACCCCCAAAGGGGTCCCGACCCCTAGGTTGAGAACCACTGATATAGGGAGAGAGAGAGATAGGGGTAAATTTATCAAAGAGTGAAGTTCCGCCACTAGAGTGAAATTCCGCAGCTCTCAATTCATTTCTATGGGATTTTGAAAGGAGTATTTATCAATGGGTGAAGTGAAGATAAATACGCCTTCAAAAATCCCATAGAAATTAATTAAGAGCTGCGGAATTTCCCTCTAGTGGTGGAACTTCACTCTTAACTTCACTCTTTGATAAATTGTTACTCCCCCAAGTAATGGACTTATCTTCCCAGTCTCAATGTCGTATCATAATTATGTATAGATATACACTTAGTGTTAGAATAAAAGGCAATTTTTGTTAAGGTTGACATCCAACCCCAAGATTAAAACTAAATCCAAACAAACAAAAAGTGAAAAAATATATAAAGAAAAATAAATCAAAATTTAAAACCATAGGCGGCACCGTATGGTGGAAGGGGATCCCCTTTGAGTGGATACGTGACCAACCCACCGATTATGGTGAAATCGGAGGTGAAGCATATATCTCCAGGAAATTGAAACAACCACAAGTAATAAATGTAAATGGTAATATGGTAATATTGAATGACACTTAGTCCCTGTTGTGTTTTCCTCAGTATCTAAGCCTTGAAGTAGGCCAAAAAATGTGGGATGTAGATTCAATCCTGGATAGTGGTAAAGGTGGTAAATGAGTTGAAAGACCTTGGACTGGTTGCTGGAAAGATAGGTAAAATACTGTAAACGATCCAAGACTTGGTGCAATATATCCACAAATCGTTGAAAGTTATAGTGTGGTACAGCTCACATTGGTAGCTATGATTATGCACATCCGTCGGGATTGCTGGCTGAGTGGAAAAGTAGAAGCACCCACTGGCGCTATAAGGTGATAAAGTCAAGTCTGCTCGCTGGTGTGTCCCAATGTTAAAGATGGGGTAATATAAAGTAAGCGCCTTCGTCTCTGGGCCGCAACCATGTGGCCACTTTGGTATATAGATTCCGTGGGTGGCGCAGGAAAAATTAACCCCGACTTATATGAGACATCAGGACAGCATATGTACAGACCAAATGCGCAACATACATAAATCACGCTATTCTCCGCATTCCGCGGTTAAAAGTAATGCTCAGTTCCATACTCTGTGGCTCATTTGAGCGTAAGATAGTTAAGCAGCAGCAAACAGTTCCTGTAATACGTAATTTCGTGGGTGATACTGTGGGTATAGCTCCAAGTTATGTGAGATTTCAAACAGTAGGTATACAGACCGGTTCCGTGGTACGCGTACGTCACACTATTTTCCGCCTTCCACAATTGCAAGATAATGTTCGGCTCCACACATCGTAACTCAAACGAAGGGTCCCATCCCAGCAAGCGGCGCCGCCGCGCTAAGCCTCGACAGCCTGTTTCGGTACCAACGTAGCTTTGTCAAGAGAACGAGTAGCGGAAGTGACGAAACCTTTAAGGGGTATGTCATGTGATACAAAAAGCTGTTCCCATGGTGATAGTATACTGCAACGTATCTATGTTTGAAACAAATGTCTATGGAGGAGGAAGTCCGGAAGTGCAAATTAATGCAGACATTCATCAAATAAGATATTTGTGGCAATCACATATTTGCAATATCACAATAGGTCCCCCAATTTATCAAACATTAGTGAGAACATCTTAATGCATATATACAATAACAGGGTACAGATTAGTAATTTGAAAGGAATTTGCCAGTCCACTAAGGCAAATATTGTGCCTTTCACACTGTATTATCTGCAGAATGCGCGGAATGCGGAGAATAGCGTGACTTATGTATGTTGCGCATTTGGTCTGTACATATGCTGTCCTGATGTCTCATATAAGTCGGGGTTAATTTTTCCTGCGCCACCCACGGAATCTATATACCAAAGTGGCCACATGGTTGCGGCCCAGAGACGAAGGCGCTTACTTTATATTACCCCATCTTTAACATTGGGACACACCAGCAAGCAGACTTGACTTTATCACCTTATAGCACCAGTGGGTGCTTCTACTTTTCCACTCAGCCAGCAATCCCGACGGGTGTGCATAATCATAGCTACCAATGTGAGCTGTACCACACTATAACTTTCAACGATTTGTGGATATATTGCACCAAGTCTTGGATCGTTTACAGTATTTTACCTATCTATTCCAGCAACCAGTCACACGGTCTTTCAACTCATTTACCACCTTTACCACTATCCAGGATTGAATCTACATCCCACATTTTTTGGCCTACTTCAAGGCTTAGATACTGAGGAAAACACAACAGGGACTAAGTGTCATTCAATATTACCATATTACCATTTACATTTATTACTTGTGGTTGTTTCAATTTCCTGGAGATATATGCTTCACCTCCGATTTCACCATAATCGGTAGGTTGGTCACGTATCCACTCAAAGGGGATCCCCTTACACCATGCGGTGCCGCCTATGGTTTTAAATTTTGATTTATTTTTCTTTATATATTTTTTCATTTTTTGTTTGTTTGGATTTAGTTTTAATCTTGGGGTTGGATGTCAACCTTAATAAAAATTGCCTTTTATTCTAACACTAAGTGTATATCTATACATAATTATGATACGACATTGAGACTGGGAAGATAAGTCCATTACTTGGGGGAGTAACAATTCATATGCATGCATGGACACTCCCATTCTCAATTTCGACTATCTTGAGTGATGTTTATTGTTACAGGAATTTAGGTTGTTAAAACACTCTTTGATAAATATACCCCATAGAGAGAGAGAATCTGTATAACCAACTAATAGCAATTAACCAGGGAGGTTAATTGAAATTGAAAGAAACTTTATGACTAAACACAGGTGTTAAAATGCATACAACATGAATTAAAATTTTCATATCTATACAGTGAATCTAATAATTTCTTGGTGGTCTAAATTAAAATTGACGATTGCTGAAATTTGGGCAAGCTCACTCACACTTCCATTATAACTTGCGCTTTAGTTAGCATTAGTCATATTTCTCAATGCCTACAATGTTTTAAAGGAACATCTGTGTCATCATATGGCAATACATACATTTTTTTCAACTACAAGTAGCTTCATAGTGCTTGCTGAATTAACTAGGGTATTACCATGTTTCAGTGAAAGTTGACAGAAAAATACTTTAGTCACTTGCAGTCCCTTGTCAATCTGCTGGTTAACTTCAATCAGTTAGTGCAACCAACTGTGTGCTCCAGAGAAAAAGAGTTGTTTTGAATTAAAAAATTATTGAATATTCACAGTTTTCTTTTCACAGAAGACAGCAGATGCCCCTCAGTAAATTTTATCTGTTGGGCAGTATGCGGAAACTTCCAATATTGTTTTCACTTTATTTGGGTATTTATTTTCAGACTCACTTTGGTTCCTGGCCACAAAATCATAATCTTCAGCTATCAGCAGGGTGCAGGTAGTAGATAATACATTAAATTCTAAAGTCATTTAAATGCATTTCTTGGATCTTGCAACGGATCAAAACCCTCATGTATTAAAAAATAAACTGAGGAAAAAGCATAAAACATCAAGAAAGAGAAGGTGATATTGGGGCTTGCTACATGTATGAAATAGTTTTTCTCTATTAATAATACATATAAATAATACATTTTAAAATAATGAAATTATTTTTTAAAAAGATGTTACCCCCACATATATATTTACGTTCCATATTTTAAGCCATAATCTACATAATCAACAAGGTTTTTTTTATACAATGTTATTGAACTGAGTTACTCAACTCAAGCTATTATTATTATTACTATGAAAATTCATAGTGCACCAGCTACAGAGTACACCCCAACTCACTATCTAATTTGAATAGGTGTAACTAACATATATAAATATAAAGACATCAAAGCCACAATAACACTTTCTGTGCAATAATGACTCATTAGTTTCACACAAAAAAAAAACATAAGAACCAAGAAAGTGAAAGCTGGAGTCATCTACTTACCTCTGCTTTAATTTTATTGTCTCCAAAACAGAGATGTTGCAAATAAGCAGCAGCATTAGACTGAACAGAAGGGAACTGATGCTGTAACATTTGTATCACCTCTGGTAGTTCAGGGTCTCGCCAACCAAATTCCCTGATAATAAAATAACAAAGAATGTAACTATCATGTACTTAATGGTTAAGATGAGTAGAACTCCTCTTAAAAGTGGGATAAAGGCATATGACAAAGTTGCGCAATCACAAAGTTTACATGCAAAATATTTTTTATATTTATAACATATTAAAGATACATTCTCATCCCCTAATAAGTAGATAGCTTTATTAATAAATATAATTTGGATTTGTAAAACCAAGCTAATATTTCTGAGAATGGGATATATTTTAATGCTTGGTTTGGTTAAACTAGCAGAGAAAACATGCCTTCCATATACTGACAATGACTGTTATTCATGTAACATTGTTTGTAAAATACTGCAGCACACAATTCAGTAAAACTGTACACAACAATTTAGAGCCATTGCAGAAAAAGAGCCATTTCCAGTCCTAACCTGTGTTTGAACAATTAATTTAGTGTTTATTGTGTAGCAACAGTAAAGTGGTATAATGAAAAAAATTATTGGGCGCCTAATAGAAAATCAGTGTTTCATTAGGAATTTGGTTTTTCAGTAATATAGCTTTATACAAACTGATCTGACAGTCAACTATAGCCAGTTTACACTAAGGAACCAACTTATTATACTGTATAGAAAAACAATGACCAAATACACCACTCAATGGCAGGCATTGCCACATAGAGAACTATCTATTTATCAAGTCATGTATGGATTTTCAGCTACTGTGTACCTCTGTCTAAAAGTATGGCACTAAAGTAAGAAGCCACTTGAAAATAATTTTAAAAATTAGTTATATTACATTTTTTAGTATGCAAACTGTTGGGCATTTTAAAGATTCTGTATACAGACATAAATCTCTAGGTAAGGCCAAATGCCAGATGAGAGATGTTGTTGTATATTTCTTCATAACCGAACTCAAAAATTAACTGTGAATGAATCATTCATCAATGGTTTGCAGTTTAAATATAAGCCATGTTTGCTTTCATTCATCCTTCTTTTTGCACATCCTTGCATTAACCTCTTTGGAGGCTCTGATCTCTCATAAACACACACACACAATAGCATCCTAGTCGCCCCAAACTATTTCCCAAGGCTGCAACATTCTGACATCCTTCAAAAGCAATTAACTTTATAAAATGTATCACTGCTCATGCAAATACATAATATCCCCCCTCTATTATGCTTCAAAGCCTGTAAATATTATGAAGTACATAGTCAGCCAGCAGACGCCCAAGTAAATTGTTTATGTGGGCTGAACTTTAGCAGATTTCACTGCCCCATTTAACAAGGGCAAAGTATAGCCTGAAGGTTTTTCTGGTGTTTGCCTAACTTGTAGTGGAACAGCAGTTTCACAGTTTCAAATTTGATTGTCCATTCCAGGCCACCATACTTCTTCTCTACAAAGCTGTTTTGCTCTTACCACACCCAAATGGACTTCATGGGCCATCCCGAGGACTGCTGGCAGAGCAGGTTTGAGAGGAAACTATTTTGAATCTGTCTCAGGTAATTGATGTTTGACCTCAATATTGGACCGCAAAGATTGAATTCCCAGCAATTAAAGTCTATGACCTACAAAGTCAACTTTGGTTTGTGTGAAAACACGTGTTTTTAGTCCATCACACTTTGACATACCTGATCAAAGATTGCATGGTGTTCCTCCAGAAAGGGTGCATGGAAGAGTATGTCCAGCTTTGTAAAAATGTATTATCCATGGAATTGAGAAATTAGCTCTTTTGTAGTAGGCAGAAGATTACTAGGTTGGAAACCCATGAGGAAGACATTTGGTTCTACAATAGCCTCCCTACAACAACTTATTTGGTTCTGTTTCTACTGCAGCATAGCTTGCTATAGGGAACTTGCATAGAGACTACAGAGACTTCAACACTGGTGATACCTGGGTGTTTTGAATTGAATTGTGAAAAGATGTGCATATGTGACTCAGTCCAGTAAAGGCCTGATGGTAGCAATTGCTGATAACAGCTGCCTTTAATGAAACTCAGAGATTCTACTCTGCAATGCCTCCAGCAAAACCATTTCTATTTGGCACCCCAGTTACACAGCTTTTTGCAAAGAAAGTGTATCTGGTTCCATTATAAACTTCTTTTAGAGGTTTAGAAATTGTACTTTTTTCAGTCAGTTGGTCTCTAATAATCTCATCTTGCCAGGGACCAAATTTGCAGAAGGCTGCTAGCCATAAGCGTTGCATCATAGTACCATATAAGTGGGCTTTATAAAATTTAACACAGGTTATACAAATACATAACAACTTGTTTCTGCCTTCTGCTTGAAACAGCCAATATAGAGGCTGTCAGGAAAAAAGAAGCCAGAAAAGCCCCATTGTCCTACTACTTTTGTTAGCAGAGTTAAAATAGGGGTTTTCCTGGAGATTCTAAGGGAAAAGGTTAAAACTTTGATACAGATGCAGTCACTTGCATTTGTAAGCTAAATGTGTTGTGACTCAGAGCTGATTGAAGAAACTGTGTTATCCAAAGTTATCTTAACTCATTTAATGCATTTAACCTTTTCATTAGCATACCAAAGCACCATTGTTTTCAATGGTGAACTCTTTATTTGGATGGGATGCTGTGAAACAATATTCTGTGCTAAGTGTAATAAATGGGTTAGATGAGTTAAGTCACAACGCATTTAACTTACAAATCCAAGTGACTGCATCTGTATGTCACACAAATGGTTTTCCCACTTTTAGAAGGTTAACTGTTACATAACTCTTAGAAGATATGTATTCATATCTGCATCAGTCAGAATAAGTAAACGAAGGGGGAGTTTCACTGCATACAGTCAGGTTTCTTATAAATAAACTGTACAGATTTTTTAATTGAAGTATATTGAGGATGGGTTTCTTTTTCAAAAATTGGATTTTATTTTTGCCTTTACATCCTCGTTAATGTTTCAAACTCCAGCAGCAGACAACTCCAGCCAGATTTAAACATAAACTGGGATTCTACTTGGAGGATTTTTTTGCTGCAGTCAATGGTTCTGGAGAGTTGGAGAAAGTTTGCATTAAACAATACAAAAACTATAAAATCCACATTACAAGACATTACAACACAGGAGCCAGTGCAAACAGTTTGGAAGGTGGTCCGGCTGGTAAGACAAAGGGCCAGGTTTTAGGCTTGAATGAAATTTATTGTTTGAAAGCATTTCAGAATGGTAGTGTTGGTGGCGGTGGACAGTTCCAAAGGATGGGTGCAGCATGAGAAAAATCCACAATGGAGGAATGAAAAGATACATATTTGCATGCTTTTATATGAGGGAGTTGATAAATTAATCATCTGCAGCTGTACAAGAAAATATCATGCTCTCACTCTAAACTACTAACACAGAACTTAAACAAGATTGTTCCCCTTGGCCACATTATTTTGAAGCTGTCTGGCTTTGTCTAGCAATAATTTATGAACAAAAATACGTTTTGTAAGAAAGAAAATCCATAAAGAGATTAAGTACTTTTTAATGTCAGTGAGTGGTCAGTAAAATGTCCCTTTATGTACTTATCATGTACTTCAAGTATCTGTAACTAAATTTAAAAAATGTATAATATATTAGAATTTAACAATATGCTCTTGTATATACACACTAGGATGATGAAAAATAAAATTATTATGTTAGTATTACTGCTTGACTTTGTTTTTCATATTTATTCTCAAAGACTATATTACACACTGAATTCAAAAATAACACATAACAGGTTAATTGGCCACCCGTGACCAAGTTAATTATGGGATTGCGTTAGAGCCTGTCAAAGATATTTATTATCAGGATATAAACAGGGTATTCTTTACAATATCTGTACAATGTATTCATACTGAAAGCTTTTGAGTAACTGATTACATCTTTGTCCTACCTTCCATGAATAAATATCAGAACTAATTAGCGGCACACTATTAAGTTAATGCGCGTTTATCTCTAGCAATTCAATTCTCAGTGTGAATTAATCTTTTTTTGTCTCTTATTACACTCCAGTATAATTAGAACAGTTTGACTAGTAGACAATTTAATAAGAGTTACTCTTTGTAAAGGTAAATGTTGCAGTATTTTAGTGTTGAATTAAACTTTAGAATCCCTTAAGTGGAATCTTTTTGTATAAGAAAAATTGGTGGCATGAAGACTATAAACTAAATCTGCTACTTCATTAACAGAAAAGTCAGCAAGGCACAAAATATTGTAATTTAATAATTAATTAGAAAAAAAGTGATTTGCACAAGTTTATGAACAAACCTTTTAGATATTAACCAGATTTGAACAGTAAACTAATATAATAAGACGTCATTCACTTCTGTTTTAATTCTAAAATTTAAATGTACAAATGTCAATAAATGCACTACTATCAGAAAACTATTAACTTACTTTACTGTTCTATGTTTCCATCTGTAACCAGAAATAGCTACTTCACAACAGTTTATACATAAGATCTGATTCCTAGGATTTTCGATTCTAAATTCTAGTAATATCTCCTGTTTTGTTTGTATTTTATATGTGTGATAGTATGTTTGCTGTACAGTATATATCAGCACTTTATACATATGTCTGATAAAGTCTCCAACTTCTCTCAAAATAGTGCCTTAACTCTGCCAAGGCAGGCAGTGGATGTAACTGCTAAGAACACAGTAGCAACCAAAACTGACAGATAGTTAGGAACTATGAGCAATAACCTTGGCAGCATGTCAATGGGCTGTCATGTCGGTCCAATGGGACAATTGTCACAGGATTAACACCCAAAGCATGTGACAACCACAAGTCAATCCTCCTCCCTCCACACATTTCCTGCTGCTAAAAACTCTGCAAGACAAATAACCAGTCAGCGGCATTGTTTTTTTTTCTTTCAAACGTGCACATTTTCCTTGCATCTCTCAATTTATGTTACCCTAGGCTGTGGATGATACTTATACTAAGGTTGTTTGATCTTTTATACTGTACGTAAGATGGAAGATAGGATGCTGTTAGTTGGAAGCTTATAGTTGTTTTTTAGAATCTTTAAAGGGAAACTGTCATGGGAAAACATGTTTTTTTTTAAACGCATCAGTTAATAGTGCTGCTCCAATAGACTTCTGCACTGAAATCCATTTCTCAAAAGAGCAAACAGATTTTTTTATTTTCAGTTTTGAAATCTGACATGGGGCTAGCCATTTTGTCAATTTCCCAGCTGCCGCAGTCATGTGACTTGTGCCAGCACTTCAGGAGGGAACTGATTTCTGGCAGGCTGTTGTTTTTCCTTCTCAATGTAACTGAATAGTACACAGTGGGACATGGGTTTTACTATTGAGTGCTGTTCTTAGATCTATCAGGCAGCTGTTATCTTGTGTTAGGGAGCTGTTATCTGTTTACCTTCCCATTGTTCTTTTGTTAGGCTGCTGGGTGGGGGAAAGGGAGGAGGTGATTTCACTCCAACTTGCAGTACAGCAGTAAAGACTGATTGAAGTTTATCAAAGCACAAGTCACATGACTTGGGGCAGCTGGGAAATTGACAATATGTCTAGCTCCATGTCAGATTTCAAAATGAAATATAAAAAAATCTGTTTGCTCTTTTGAGAAATGGATTTTCTTCTGGAACAGTACTATTTACTGATACATTTTGAATTTTTTTTTTCCCATGACAGGATCCCTTTAATAAAGCTTTGAAGTTTGAAAATAGCAAATATAAAGACATATTTATCAATTTTGTATGCAGCATTTTCCAATAATGTATTGTTTTATGGGTGAATATACTAGTTATGTCTTTGCTCCACATAACATGCAGTATTTTGTAAAATGCAAACTGTCTCTCTGACACTCATTTTTTTAAAGCTAGGTTTTATTGTTTTAAACATATAAAACAAACAAAAGGTTATTTTTTTAAAAATATTTTTAAATATTTAAGTATTTTTAAAGTATTTCTAAATTTGCCTTAGGTGTGCACCCACAACCTCCCTCTTTTTTTATATGAAACAAACAGCACACAAAAAAAAAAAAAAAACCATATGCATTACATAAATCGACACATAAAGTAGTGTAACACTTAAATCCATGTGGGGGTTAAATGGACACAACAAGAAGTCATCTTTGTGCACTAATCTTTAGGTCATCATTTTCTCCAGGTTGGATCTGGAAATAGCATATTTACCATGAGTAGGGGTGTACACAGGCTATCCTTGTTCAGATACCCAATCAATATCACACATTGGCCCCAAACCTTGTCAAATTTGGCGGGTGAGCCTCTGATTTTGCATGTAAGTTTGAATAGTGGGACAGCATTGTTAACTAACTTTTCCACGCCCTAAGGGAGGGTAGACAGTTACCCATCCAGTGCAGTGCCACTGTTTACTTAGCATAAAATAACAGAAGGCGTGACCTTAACCTGGTGTGTTTGGCATGGATTATGGCCTCAACAACCCCCTGAAGTCAAGTAGCTGGATGCTGACTATGAAGATTTTCATTATTCCAGGTCATGGTATATCTAGAAGAGATAATTCTAAAACAAATGGACTTGCTGAGTAATCATTGAAGACGTTTCACTGCTCATCCGTGCAGCTTCTTCAGTTCACCTGACTGGGAAGTCCTCGGCATATAAACTCTTCCACTAATCCAATCACAAAGGCAACTGTAACTTTTCAGAGAGGTAACATCTGAAACTCACATAAGTTGTGATTGCTTTTTAGCTGCTGTGATAGGATTACCAAGGTATCAATGAATCAATGTGTGAAGTGTTCTGAAACTGCTGGTGTACAGATGTTAGAACAGCATTGTATGCAGTAGTTGGAAAAGGACAGAAGAATTAACCTGGAGACACCAAAGAACACCAAAGATATGTGGGTTAAGAACGTGTCAGACAGAGTACAGATGAAGCCACTTTGGTTTGGGTGTTTGACACAGGATAACTAAACCCAGATATCCAACTTATCCCATTTAACATAGAAAATTGTGTCACAGCATCCCATCTAATTAAAGCGTTCACCATTGTGAACAATGGTGCTTTTGTGTGCTAATGAAAATGTTAAATGCATTAAATGAGTTAAGATGACTTTAGATAACTCAAGTAACCCCGAGTCATGACACTTTTAACACACAAATCAAGGTGGCTTCATCTTTAGGGATGGCGCGAACCGCGGAAAAAATGTTCGCGAACATATTCGCGAACTTGTGACAAAACGCGCGAACGTCGCGAACCCCATAGACTTCAATGGGAAGGCGAACTTTAAAAGCTAAAAAAGACATTTCTGGCCAGAAAAATGATTTTAAAGTTGTTTAAAGGGTGCAACGACCTGGACAGGTCAATGTATGGCAGTTGTTTGAAGAACAGTAGATTACTAGCCAGCAAAGCTACCTAACCTAAAATGTCCCTCAAATCCCTGCAGACTTCTGTCCCTCCAATACACAGCAGTATCAAGCAGATTACTAGCCAGCAAACTTTCAACTGTCCCTGAAATCACTAACAGCTCTCTCCCTACACTAACTCTTCCAAGCAGCACACACAGACAGAATGAAAAAATGCTGCAGGGCTTCAGTTTATATATGGAAGGGGAGTGGTCCAGGGGGTGTGGGGGTGGTCCAGGAGGGAGAGCTTCTTAATTGGCTGCCATGTATCTGCTGGTCTGGGGTGAGAGGGCAAAAAAAAGCGGCGACTATGCGCGAACCCAAAATGGCGAACGTCGCACGACGTTCGCGAATATTCTGCGAGCGCGAACAGCGGATGTTCGCGCGAACAAGTTCGCGCACGAACAGTTCGCGCCATCCCTATTCATCTTTACCTACTCATTCAGAAAAGTACGTGCTAGCCAAGAGGTGAAACTATACGGTGACACCACAACACAAGCCAGTAGTTGAACTCATCACAGCCATCAAAAATAATCACACACAAAAGGAGAAGACAGAACAACTGAGAGGAGAGCTCTCAATTCTTTAGTAAGGACCCGAACATCACTATCCTGCCAGCAGATAAAGGCCGATGCACAGTTGTGCTCAACACAACTGACAATCACTGCATGGTAACCACAGTACTCAGTGATAGCGATACATATGAACACTTAAAGGGCAAGTCAACTCCAAAATAAAAATTTGCCTAATAAAACAATACATAATTCTAAGCTACTTTCCAATAAACATTTATTAAAATTTTTCAGTGGTTTAAAGTTATTTGTAAATACAACTGCTATTGAAAGAAACATTTGCTTAATTCCTGGTTGTTACTTTTTACAATGTTTTATATACAGATCTGTTAATCAGCTGCCTGGTCTTACATTGGATCAACAGTCTGAGCCACCAGTGCAAAGAATAGAAAGGGACAAACATTGCTTTCAATAACAAATAACCATAAAAATCATAAAAAAATGTTAATGAATGTATATTCATACTCTGTTCCCCAGAGAAGCCACACTATGCTTATATGGACCATGATAGACAAATAAGGCCCATTGTCAGCAGCTTCAATTCAGTGACTTTCAGCATTACAAAATTATTGGCTAACATCTTAGCCCCATTGGTATGCAATACAGTGCATCCTATCCAGAATGCCAAAGAGTTTGCAACCAAGATTCATGCTGTTAAAGTAAGATGGAAAGTGTGACAACAGATACAGTCCAAGGACAAGAAGCATAAACATCTCAGAGGATCTTTGAATGTGACTACCCAGACTGGGCATTTGTCAAAACAGCAGCAACCAAGCCCAGCAAGTACACCAAAATAAATAACCACCAGGAGAAACATAGTAGGTGAAACATAGTCATCCCATTTGTAGTTGGAGTGAGAGAAACTCAGGATGATTTTCAACAAACACCCCATTCCTGTGTTTTTCAAACCTAGCAACACACTGAGACAAAAACTGATACACCCAAAGCATCCAACACCTAAAGAAAAACAAAGCATTGTGGTATATGCATATACGAATGACAGCATAAGAGGGTAAATGCTACAGGGCAAGACTCAGCTGTCTTTCTACACCTAAAAGACAAGGAACACTCCTTTGAAGATTACAATGTCCAAATCATGAAAGAGGTGATTCATGTCAAGGTGGAAGAACCATCCCTGAACAGAGGTGGGGCCTTCGATACCACCTGTCTGCGACACACAATGCTGTCATAACATCTGTACCCGGGTGGTTTCAGAACACTTCACACTTCCATTCATTCAACTCTCACAAATAACACCTGTTTCTGGGAGTTGCATGATACTTTGTAATTCTATCACAGTAACTACAAAGCAATCACAGATTTAGATGTCACCTCTCTCAAAAATTACAGTTGCCATTGTGATTGGATTACCGAAAGAGTTTATATGCAGAGGACTTCCCATACCATTCAGTTGAACTAAAGAAGCTTCTCGGATGAGCAGTGAAAAGTCTTCAATGATTACTCAGCAAGTTGTTTTAGAATTACCTATACTAGATAAACAGTAGCTGGAGGCTTTTACCTGTGGGAAGTCCAGGTTATCCGCCAGGACATTTAAGACCTGGGACCAAAAGGTAAAAATTTGCAGACATTCCCATATCAAATGGAAGAAGTCAACTGCTGGTTCCTGACACCTAGGGCATGAGTTGTCAGGATTTTGTCCCATTTGCCTTAGTCAGATGGGAGTTACATAGAGATGGTGTATTGGCTTGTATTGTATTATTCTATAAGACAGGAGTAAGCATTGTGTATTGCCTCATCCCAGTTATCTTGTTCGAGGCCTGGAGTTCCAGGTGCTGTGGGGCCTGACAGAAATAGGGTTTGGTACAGTCGGGATATCAAATTAGCGGGATTGGGTTGGTGGAGGGTTTCTTCTATGGTAAAAGAGATGAGTAGGGGGGAAGAGTGGTTAATTGGAGCAGAATGCAAGTCCACTTACTTTCCCTCCTTAAAGTTTCCCTTACAATAACTCCTCCTCTCCATTTTTAATTTATTCTCTCTATTCCCCAGTAAAGCAGATGGAGATGGAGAGGAGGAGATATTGTAAAGGAGACTTTAAGGAGGGAAAATAAGTGGATTAATCTCATCATGTCATAGAAACGTTAGAACCTAAGGGAGTGAACATAGATTTTAACCTTAGTGCCTTTCTATGAAAAATCTGTTTAAACTGATATCAATAACACTGTATGCTGGATTTTATTTCAGGAGTAATTCACGTATATGTACAAGTTCTATGGTGGATAAAAATGAAGATAAAAAAGCTTGATGAAAAAATTGATGCAGAAAAATTTAATTGATAAAGTGCTCATTTATAAATATCAATGTAAATTTTAAATTCAAAATCATCATTTCTAATCTCTCATAGAGTCTTATTAAGGTAAAAAAGCTAACGATAACATTTTAGATGGAAATTAGTTGTCATTTTGGAGCAGGACATACAGTAAGCTATATACAATGGAGCGTTGCCATGGTTAGAGAGCATAGTAACATAAATCGGAGTGCTGGGAATGTTTCCACTGCAACTATCTCCCTATAAGAAGCAGAAAATGCGCTGTAGAACTATCGCAGCCTCTGAGGAAGTCCGGGAACCGACGAAACGCGTCAGGCGAAGCGACGAACGGGGACTGAATGTCACTTCTAAGCACCCCAGAAGGAACTGACACGTGGTGGTCAGGCAATGCGGGCCGGAGGAAAGCCACTGTAAAGCTGTGGGAGAATGAGTTTCTTTGGGAGCTGGCATTTAAAGGGAAACTTCAGGACTTTCTGGGTATAGCTATTGTATCGCATCCACAGTGGTATTATCATGGGCTGTTAAAATGTAAAAATACAAAACCTAGACATGCTTGAGCCCGACTGCTCTATCTGTGCATGTAGCTAACTACTCTCTGTTGCATGAACGTAGCTGACTGCCTGTCCTAATTCACTCAGCTCCTCCTATTCCACATCCAAGAACATACTTCTAAACAGAACAGTTATTTAGTAGAACTGCACTGCATCTTCCCTACCTATGCCAACCCTGTAGCTGACTCACCTCAGTTATCATGATGTAACTCACGCAAGTCACATTTTGCTCCTGTTCAGTTCTCAATAGAGTAGCCTACTAGTACCCATTGCTGCAATAGAGAAATGAAAACCAGCTATCTGCATGGAGTAGGCAACTCTAGTTGGACAGAATAGGAGGCCTGAGCAGCTTTAATGTATGTGCACTGGGTAGGGAGAAATTTACTTTGCGTTCGTGGACAGACAGAATACTAGGAGTGAGAACATGCAGCTAAGTGTGCATGCATTTGAGTAGGCAGCTAGCTACATGAGTGAAAGGAAGTACAGATGAAGCCACTTGGATTTGTGTGTTTAATGCATCATGACTCGGGATTAATTGAAGAAGCTGTGATATATAAAGTCATCTTAACTCACTGAATGTGTTTAACATTTTCATTAGCATACCAAAGCACCATTGTTCACAATGGTGAACACTTTAATAAGATGACAAACAAACAAACTTGAGTCGAGGAGCACAACGCCTTCCGCTCTCTGCAGGCCTCCCGACACTCACCACTCGGCAATGTGGTTAACATTTAACAACTTGTATTGTGTCTGGAATCCACCGCAAACTTTCACTCAGTGTCGTTTAAAACATCTTGCTTTATTTCGCCTTCTTCAAAGCACACAATATTAGGCTACATTACAGTGAAAAGACTGCCAACGCGTTTGGTGACCGCCTTGGTCACTTCCTCAGGGCATCAAGCACCATACAAATTGACAAAGCTTTATACAAAAAATGACAAACTTCTGTTCACATCTCTTAAGGCTATACAGTCATAAATAAGTAAAAACAAATACTTTTCTATAAAAGCAAATTAGTGTTCTTAAGCTCTAATTAACACCAACCTTTACCTGGTAAAGAGATAGATTTTTTATTTAAATGCTCTATGTATTCATAAATGTTCTAACTCTGTGTGACTTCTTCCATTCATTTCAAGGGGATCTATATTATTTTTCATTATTTCCATTTTTCATTTTACTAATTTTCTATAACATATTTAATTTCCCATTCTTTATTTAAACCTGCTGGATGTTCTGTTTGCAAAGAGAACATCCACCAGGCTTCTCTTTTGTTCAAAAGTTTTTCTATGTCTCCCTTTCTCTTTCCTAACTTTACATGTTCTAAGCCTTGAAAGGATATGCACTTTTAATTACCACTATGTTTACTCAAAATATGGTCTGCTATTGATGAGGAAGTATCTTCTCTTCCTACACAGGCTATATGCTCTAAAACACGATCTTTCATTCTCCTTGATGTTCTCCCTACATATCACTTAATGAGAAATTGGGTGAATATGTGGACAAATTATTACAACCGACAGTTCAAAATCTTCCATCCTATATAAAGGACAGCGGTGATGCTATCATTAAATTAAAGGATGTTGAATGGGAACTAGATTATTTATGGGTAACCCTAGATGTTACTGCACTTTATTCGTCCATAGAACATCATTTAGGACTAAGGGCCTTGAAGTTTTGGTTGGATCACTCTAAATTTTATTCGGATGAGCAGAATGAATTTATCTTAGAATCAGTGGAATACCTTCTAAATCACAACTATTTTGTATATAATGACTGTTATTATCTCCAAAGATGTGGAACAGCCATGGGGGCGCGATTTGCCCCAACGTATGCAAATTTATTTATGGGATGGATGGAGAAGTTCCACATCTTTGGAGATGGACAGAAATGGAAAGGACATATTGTAAAGTATTATCGCTTTATTGATGATCTAATATTGATCTGGAAAGGAAGTGAAGATCAGATAAGAGACTTTGTAATGTTCTGTAATGATAATGAGAGTGGTATTAGCTTCACACATAATATCAGTAATAATAGAATTGAATTTCTAGATATACAGTTCTGGCAAGAGAGTGGGCAAGTAGTAACAGATGTATATAGGAAGCCAATCAGTAGAAATTCTTTACTATCAAGAGACAGTTGTCATCCTAGGTCCCTTCTGGAGGGTATCCCGATTGGCCAGTTCCTCAGATTACGGAGGATCTGTTCCACTTGGGATGCCTTCCAGAAGGGAGCAATGGATTTATGGGATAGATTAGTTGTGAGAGGCTATGGCACAGAATGTATAAGACAAGCTTATAATAGAGCAGTGGGAACAGATCGAGAGAATCTCTTGAAACAAGAGAAGGTAAAACAAAAGAGAAGCCTGGTGGATGTTCTCATTGCAAACAGAACATCCAGCAGGTTTAAATAAAGAATGGGAAATTAAATATGTTATAGAAAATTAGTTAAACGAAAAATGGAAATAATGAAAAATAATATAGATCCCCTTGAAATGAATGGAAGAAGTCACACAGAGTTAGAACATTTATGAATACATAGAGCATTTAAATAAAAAATCTATCTCTTTACCAGGTAAAGGTTGGTGTTAATTAGAGCTTAAGAACACTAATTTGCTTTTATAGAAAAGTATTCGTTTTTACTTATTTATGACTATATAGCTTTAAGAGATGTGAACAGAAGTTTGTCATTTTTTGTATAAAGCTTTGTCAATTTGTATGGTGCTTGATGCCCTGAGGAAGTGATCAAGGCGGTCACGAAACGCGTTGGCAGTCTTTTCACTGTAATGTAGCCTAATATTGTGTGCTTTGAAGAAGGCGAAATAAAGCAAGATGTTTTAAACGACACTGAGTGAAAGTTTTTTACTTTAATAAGATGGGATACTGTGAAGCTATTTTCTGTGTTAAAGTGGGATATCTTAGTTTTGTTATTTTGTGTCAAAAACACAAACCAAAGTGGCTTCGTCTGTATTTGTCCACAGACCATAGAGCCACAGCAGGTTGAACCAGTGGACAGGGGGAGTTCCAGGGGCTCTGACAGAGAGCCTGAGACACGCTGAACATTTTAGTTTATTTGCTAGGAAATTACACATTTGCTTGATAAACTTACATAATTAAACACACACACATGTTCTAAACTCTTGTTTCACTAAATTGGCTGAATAATACATTTCTCCAGTGTAAACAACTGGAGCAGAGTGGATTAATTATACTGTAGATGCCCTAGTGTTTTTTTAGGTTTTGTATCAACACAATATACACAATCATGTAGCCATTATACACTAGAAAATTTTAAAAAATGTATTAAGTGAATTAAGTAAACCATTTAGGGTTTTGTCAAAATAAAATGATTCCCTTAACACAAGAAAAAAACATGTTGAAGATATTAGTACATTTCTACCAATTACAACAAAAATAAAACAATAAACTCTGCTGACTAAACTTTTAATGATGAAGAGGCTTAATCATCATAGTTCCTATTACCAATATAATTTCCAATTATATATACTGTATGCAGACAGCATAAAGGATTTAATGAAAATAATGTTTTGTGAAATATGTTACAAATATCTTTATAATAGTATTTCAAAATGAAAGCCGACTAGAGTAAATGTATCCTTTGAGATGCTTTCATGGTTTATAATACAGGTATAGGACCTCTTATCCAGAATGCTTGGGACCTAGGTAATCCTTATAATGGATCGTTAATTAGGGATTACCATACCTTAAGTCTGCTAAAAAACATTTTTACTTAGAAAAAGTGCACCTGTAGTGGTTACTTCTTTTTTTTTAGTTACTCACCACGCTTCAGTTAAAAAAAGTGGTATAACTGACTAATTACCACACACCTATTTACAAACTAAATTCCAAGGATACTTAGGCCACTGCCAGAAGTCCATAGTATTTTAAAACACTGTTGCCATGTCTTTGCGGTCTTCAACAGTTCAACAGTGTGTTTTATAGCAATCAAAAAAGTGAACAGAGGTTTAAAATAGAGAATTTGTACAATTTACAATAAACCAGAAGTTTTCATTATTCAATAAAATTTTGTATTATTATTATTATTATTATTATTATTATTAATATTAATAATAAATAATAATAATAATTAACAATATTGACTTACTGCCAAAATGAGGCATTAGTGTGTTATTCATTAGTTTCACATTAACTCCCTGTGGTGGTGCATGTAGAGAGCCCTGGAAGTTACAGGTTTTACTTCTAGGGCTCCCTTATATTTATGTATTTGTGTACTTTGCAGCTTGCATTTAATTCAGAATATTGTAAGAAATTCGCTTTTTGGCATTAGACACAAGTACAGAGGAGTTTGTACTGATACAAGTACATTTGTAAACAGCATTCAGATGAAGGCAAATTAACTTTTCTACTTTGTAACTAGTAATATGCTAGTAGGAGAGGTTGAAAAAAAAAGAGGTATGTCAATTCAACTTGGAATTTGCAAATAAGTTGCATAGTATTTTGTATTTCTAATAATTTTATATTACAAATATTCTAATAGTACCCATGAATGCTAAAGAAAGGAGAGAAGAAAGAAATGACCCATATACTTGCACCCTCCCATCCACAGGATCCATTACCATATGAGTAAAATAAACCTAAGCCCACCTAAACCCACTCACATCCTAGGATCCACAGAGAGATGTGGATCCTAGGATGTGAGTGGGTTTAGGTGCTTATCTTCTCTTTGCTAATTTATGCCTAAAGCACAGCTGACAGACAGTCAGGCTCAATGGCAAGAGTATATAGCCGGTAATGCCTGAGACGCAATTAAGCCAGACAGGCAGGTGGTCGCCTTTGTAAGGGCAGTTTATAGTGTGGGTTACAGCTGTTCAACGGGTGTGTATGTAATCCAACCACGGGAGTGGATTTATTTAGGTATCTGCAGATTATCACCTGTTAACTGTATTATTTCTGGATTTAGAAACAATCGAATTGTATATGTTCTACCAACCCATAATTCTCTGCCAGTACCACCCTGCTTTCCTAGTGTAATTTTAATGTATTTATACACACTGGACATAAGATTTTATTAATATAATTATTAAAGGTTACGTTTTATTTTACTTGTATGTTAATGGATCATGTGGATGGGAGGGTGCAAGTATATGGGTCATTTCTTTCTTCTTTCCTTTCTTTATGATTAATTTATCTGACCCTGCACCCAATCCTGCTTAAATTTCTATTGATGGGATGTGCTCCCCAATCTCTGTTCGCTCTGTACCCATGAATGCTAAAACTGAGAAGGAGCAAGAGGAATAATATGTAATCAAAGTCTCCACAATGAAATAAATGAGACAAGACAAATAGATTTTGAAGCAAGTAAGAGTATGATAAGTTCCACACACTTTCCACATCATGGCATACATAAAGGTACTTGGGTATCACCAGGTGTTTCAACTGTAAATCAGATTAACCATCTGCTGATAGAAAAGAGGGGGGCCACGAATATCTTAAATGATCAGTTGATTTTGGTGCACCCTGCAGGTCTTAACATTTCCATATATAAGTCAGATATAGATGTAGAATAAGTAAATAACCTCCAAATAGATTGCAACGTAATAAAAAATGTAATTTTGAATGATTATACTTCAAAAGGAAATGAAGTGCATAGACTCTGAAAACTAGATAATGGTTGAAGAACTTTTGATCAAATTAAAAGTATCAATAACAAAAATGGCAAAGGAAGTAATAGGAGTAAAGAAACAACAAAAGAAGGAGATGTGGTTCAACGAGGAAGGTAGGAAAGCAATAGATGTCAGAAATAATTAGCACATGAAATATGTACAAAGAAGAACTAGAGATAGAAAAGAGGATTTAAAAGAAGGGCTGATAAGATGTGTTGAAAGAAAAAGAACTAACAATTCAAGCAAATGGAAGTACACTTTAAAAAAGCACAATACCTGGAAGGAGTATACATTTTTGAAGAGGTTAAGAAAAGGACCACATATAAACCTATGCAGAGGGAATGATGGCCAAATTCTTACAAGAATTATGGAAGAATGATTTCCAAGAGATCCTAGGAAAACCAGAAATCACTGTCTAATCACTCAGAGCACCAAACTACAGGTGCTAAATCAAGAAGATTCACATGTTCCACATCCATATGAACTTGAAACAAAAAGAGAAAGTTGTGCTCACCAATAATTTTTAAAACATTCAGCGGGGGTGCGATGAGGCTGTGACCACAACATTCATACAGATAATTCCAAGAGTTTCTCTGCACTCAACCCATTGCCTTACCATTAGCTACCAAAAATATTGAACAGTGATTGTTTGTTCAAATTTTGCAATATATTTTAGCTGGTCAACTACTCATCCCATGTCTGGTCAATCCTGCACAAACATTCATCTGATTCAGTAACAATTCTACTGCTTCATTATAGATTTAACACAGGGACCTGCAGTGATTTTACCTGAAAATCACTTGCTTTGAAGGTAACAAAACCACCATCATTCGAAGAAATTGATAAAGCTATTAAAGTCCTGGAAAACAATAAAGCACCTGGTTTTGACTCTATACCATCTTAGCTTTACAAACTAGGTGACATTGGGATAAAAACACTACTCAAAAACATTAATAGTAAAAGTATGGCTAGATGAGACCATGCCAGAAAAAAAAAAAAGCATCAAATGCCCAATCCGCAAAATGTGAATAAACATCAATGTAAAACTATTGAGGGATATTGCTCCTATGCACTGCATATAAAATATTTACATATGTTCCAAATCAAATACCAAGCAGGCTTTAGGTCTAATAGGTCCACAGTAGGCCAACATTCATTGTCAAAGTGATTCTTAGAAATCATGGAATTATTATATTGAAATGTATCAATAATTTTTTAGATTTTCAGCAGGCATACAGCATGACTGTGATGCAAACGTATGAAATATTAAGGGAGTTTTGCATCCCCAATAAACTAATACAATAAAAGAGCAATAATAGAAGAGTGTAGCTTTACAGAACATTTGTTTTTTAGATGAGGTCGGTGACCCTGATTAGAAAACTGGAAAGAATCAGAAGAAAGTGGCAAATAATAAAAAAAACATAAAAAATAAATAATGAAGACTAATTGAAAATTTGCTTTTATGCAAGAGCTCTCCAGATTGCTCTTTAAGCAATCTGGTTGCTAGGGTCTAAATTACCCTAGCGACCATTCACTGATTTGAATAAGAGACAAGTGTAGGAATAGGAATAGCATTCAATACAGTATCACACAGACCATTACTGGTTAAATTAAGGAATGTTGGCCTGGAACATAGTATTTGTACCTGGGAAGAGAACTGGCTTAAAGATATATTACAAAGAGTGGTTGTAAATAGAACATCTAAGTGGACTAGTGTTTTAAGTGGAGTACAGCAGGGCTCTGTAATAGGGCCTTTGCCTTTCAACTTGTTTATTAATGACCTGGAGGTGGACATTTAAAGTACTGTTTCTAATTTTTTGAAACAATTTTGATTTTGATGAAACAAAATTATCCAGAACTATAGGTTCCATGCAGCATACTGCCACTTTGCAGATTGACTAAGTTGAAAAACGGGGCATCAAACTGGAAAATGAGGTTCAATGTTGATAAATGCAAGGTTATGCACTTTGGCAAAAATAATATAAAAAAATAAAAATAATATAAATGCAAGTTATACACTAAATGGCAGTGTGTTGGGAGTTTGCTTAACCGTGAAGGATCTAGGGGTTTATGTAGAAAACAAGTTGTCTAATTCTGGCCAGTGTCATTCTGTGGCCACTAAAGCAAATAAATTACTGTCTTGAATAATATTTTTTTGGACTCTAGATACTGACACCTGAAATTAAACTCTTTTTTACATCTATCAAAATATTGGCTTTGAAAGCTACTTCTAACTTTGCCATAAAGTATTTGCATGACAACATGACCTATAGGTAACATTTAGGGGCAGATTTACTTAATTAACCCTCCAATTCGACCATTGAATTTGTATTGAATTAAAACCCCTCGAATTCCAAACACAATTTGATTTATCGAACGATCAAATAAGGAAAATTGGATTGATCGATAAAATCGTTCAAATCGAACAATTTGAACGATTTTAATCATTTGATCACATTTTTTTTATTCGATCAAAAAAAACTTGTGAAATTCCTACGGGAGCTTCCCATAGGGTTATATAGCAATTTGGTAGTTTTAATCTGCTGAATTGTTATATCGAATGTTTTTTAAAGGGCCAGTAATTCGACTATCGAATTAGAATTTTCGAATTTGGCCATTTCGACTTGAATTTTGGGCTTTTCGAAAATTGAATTTTGCAAATTCGAAGGTTGAAGTAGCACAAAAAAAATTAGAAATTCTAATTATTTTCCATTCGAATCCTTCACACAAATTTAGTAAATCTGCCCCTCAATGTACATTCATATGTTAAAAAGTAATTTTTTTGTGTCAGTGTCACCTTAAGAAGGATATAAATGAGCTGTAGAGAGTGCAGAGATGTACAACTAAACTGGTTAGGGGGATGGAAGACTTAAATTATGAGGGTAGTCTGTCAAGATTGGGGTTGTTTTATCTGGAAAAAATGTGCTTGTGAGGGGACATGATTACAGGACATTATAGACAAATAGCAAGGGCCTTTTTGCCCATAAAGAGGATCACCGCACGAGAGGCCACCCCTTCACACTACAAGAAAAAACTTTATTTGAAGCAGCGTAGCTGGTTCTTCACAGTGAGGACAGTGAGGTTGTGGAATGCACTGATGGGTGATGTGATGGCTGATTCTGTTAATGCTATTAAGAGTTTGTATGATTTCTTGGACAGACATAATATCAAAGGCTATTGTGATACTAAATTCTATAGTTAGTATAGATATGGATATACACTGTATAATTTATGTGAAGGTATGGAGGGGTGTATGTATGAATGCTGGGTTTCATTTGATGGACCTAATTTAATGATGTAACTGTATATATGGTTCTATATATGGAGACCCCAATACAATCACAAGGTATATCAGCTATATGAAGACCCCCCCCCACTAATGGAATATGTTAGGGTCCAACTAACTGCTGCAGTAGGCTATAAATCACTGACAAATAAACTGAGGGTTAAATGGTGCTAATACAGAGTTTTTCTATGTGGCTATGTTTCTATATGACTAGTGATATGCGTGATGTTGTGTGTAAAGTGCAAAGAAAAGAATAGTAGGAGTGTATCTTCCTGATAATGTTAATAAGTATACATACATTATATATTATACATTACTGAACATAGCCTAGACAGATTAAATTGTCAGGTGCATTTATGACACTGTCACACGTTTTGGACTGAACTTTACATGTTGCCTTAGAAGCAGCATATAGTAACAGGTTATATCCATTATATAGGGGAACAGGGACACCATTTACTAAATGCTTTCAACAAATGTTCTATGTATGTATGGCTATCTATCTTCAATTAAGGCTCTCTGTGGGTGAAACTTGCAATCACCTTGCACTTTATTTGCATTAGGATCCACCCAGGAATTGCCTTTAGAGTACCAAGGTTGCTGTATAGTGATAGCAATGCACAGTAATTTCATTGTGGTAGCGTGATGCATAGGGGTATATTTATCTAATGGTGAAGTTAAAGATCGCCACAGTCCTCTACCAAAGCTCTATGTTTGATGTTCAATTAGAAACCAATATTATATGTGTGTGAGTGTGAATGAAATTTCCGCTTAATCAACACATTTCTTGTGTAAGTAAGTAAGTAAACCTTATTTGTAACATTTAAAGGGATACTGTCATGTGAAAACATGTTTATTTCAAACCACATCAATTACTGGTGCTGCTCCAGTAGACTTCTGCACTGAAATCCATTTCTCAAAAGAGCAAACAGATTTTTTTATATTAAATTTTGAAATCTGACATTGGGCTAGACATTTTGTAAATTTGTCATCTTAGGAGGGAACTGCTTTCTGTCAGGCTGTTTTTTTTTTCCTTCTCAATGTAACTGAATGGAATGCAGTGGGACATGGGTTTTTACTATTGGGTGCTGTTCTTAGATCTACCAGGCAGCTGTTATCTTGTGTTAGGGAGCTGGTATCTGGTTACCTTCCCATTGTTTTGTTGTTAGTGTGCAGCAACTTGCAGTACAGCAGTAAATAGTAATTGAAGTTTAACAGATCACAAGTCAAATGACTTGGGTCAGCTGGGAAATTGACAATATGTCTAGCCCCATGTCAGATTTCAAAATGAAATATAAAAAAATCTCTTTGCTCTTTTGAGAAATGGATTTCAATGCAGAATTCTGCTGGAGCGGCACTATTAACTGATGGATTTAGAAAAAATGTGCCATAACAGTATCCCTTTAAGCTACTGTAGGTTTGGAGTAGATAAGTGTGACTGTAACCTTTGCCCTAACTGTATTAGTTGAAACCATCATCTATAAATGTTGGCCCTTAATTGATCAATTAAAAACACAACACATCTTTGCCAACATTTTTATTAATAAAAATTAAAAAAAAATGTTACAAAAGGATGTTTTGCTGTGGCTTGTGTGGCAAAAATACAATTATATCTGCTTAAAAACACCTGACCATTGGTGTCAAATAAAAAAGGCACTTTGCTGCAAATGTTACACAACAAAAATACAGTATCCACATAGCAAATTAGACATCAGGACAATAATACCAGTTGCATAGCACAAGCAATCTTGGAGACACAATCTGTTTTTTGTTGGCCATTGTGTCACGTAACAATTCCCAAGTGTTGTCATCACTAGATATAGGAGTTAAGTCAGAGTTTTTTTGTGATTTCTACAAGCTTGAACATTGCTGAAACAATATCTATCAAATATATCAAACAGGTGTTGTTGTGTGGTCAAAATTTACTTTAATTGTGCTTCTTTCTTTTCATTGTTGCACCAAATTCACCATATCATTATTGCATCTTATTTGTCTTTCCACATAGGAATCATTGAAAGTTTGGAATGTCTTATCAGACAAATGGAATGGATCCAGTGCACCTTCAGAAAGGTCATCTTCAGATGGTTCCTGATTCTCCTCTGGCTTCTCTCAAAATAAAGCATCATAATATTATTGTGCTTCTTCCTCACATTCTACTTCACATACAGGAGGACTTGTAAGGTGTACATTTTTTTCCACTACTGATTGCTGCATTATCAACAACTTCAATATTTAGGCTTGTAGAAACACTCAATAAAGCTCTTTTAATATTTAGTTTTAATGCAGTGTTTGCTGTTTCAGTAATTAAAGTACATTGATTGGAGAGGACATTGATGTTGTAGGCATCAATTGTTGCAATAAAGTGTAGGTCACATATAAGGAGACACATTGGAATAAGGATGTGTATGGTAAAAAGGATCATGATGTCTAGCTGTTGGAACATCATAAGATGGTGGTGTTGTTGTTGGGTTATTACCAACATATATGTTGGTGATTGTTGCATCATAAACACTATATGGGTGTGTTGTTGGCCAGCTATGAAAAGTTGGCAGGTGCATAACAATATGATCCTCTCATATTTTGAGGATGGTGGACAATTTCTTTTTCTGTTGGCTTAAGCGTGTCACTTGAAATAGCATCCATTGTTAAAAGAACAGTACCATCAAAAATTAAAAGGGGTCATTTATTGTAAGGTTGTCACGGGTAAGCCTGGCCGCGTTAGTGGCGTTCGCGAGCGAGCGCGTCCGCTTCGGCGCACGTTTTGGCGCCTGCGCATTGCGCTTTAAAAGACGCTGAGGCCTGCACTTCCCTGCGAAGTGATCATTACTTTCCTGTGTGACTCTAAGCCGTACCTTACCTGAATACCTGTTGTGACCCTGCCTGTTCTACGGATTTCCTGATTATTCTCTACCCATCTGACCTCTGCCTGGCTTCTGGTTCTTCGATTCTCCGCTGCCTGCCTCCTGACTTTGGCCTGTCCCTGATTCTGCTCTGCCTGACGTTTTGTACCACGATTTTCGGAAGTGTTCCTGTGCATAGCACTTCTACCACTCCTCCACGTGCCCAGTCCTGTTATCAACCGCGGGTTCTGTCTCACTGTGGGAGGTGTAGGAGAGGCTTCTCTCATTACAAAGGTTCCAGCAAAAGTGAGTACCTGACATTTATAATATGTTTGCGCAGCACACATTTATTTGCAAATGTATTGCCCATGTTTTTTCCTGAATGCTAAAATATTGCACTGTTGTGCCTGTCTTTCCGGTTTTTGCGAATTCACATTGAAAATGCATTTTTGAAATGGCTCGCAAATGAGCATAGTGTGTGCGTCAGTGCACCCACTGTGCAAGTTTGTTTTGCATGAAAATAGCTTTGACATTAATTAATTAAATTTGAAACTGCGAATAGTTTCTGCTTCTCTTATGGATATTTGCAGTGTGAAAAAAAAAATCGCAATTCTGTTTGCACATTACATATACCTGTCTTATCCAGTTTTATAAATATAACCATGCGCCGGGCACATATTATGACTGTGGGAATAATTCTGCCCTGCGCAAAGTTTATAAATGAGCCCCAAAGTAAGTAATAAAAATGTAATGCAGTTTTGCCCTACACTGGCAATTCTGCTGTATTTGCTTCACAAACACTACTATTGGTTATATAAATATGCTGCTGTGTAGCAATGGGGGCAGCCATTCAAAGGAGACAGGGTTCAGGTTACACAGCAAATAAGAATATAATCATATTATCTGTAATCCACTTAACCTGTGCCATATTACTTGTTTTCAATTTCTACACAGCAGCTTGTTTATTTAAACTATAGTAGTGTTTCTAAAGCAAACAGAACAGTTTGCAGGGCAAAAGTATTTTCTTTACCTTAAAGCACTTTTTTTGGTGTTACTGTTCCTTTAAAGTGACAATACAAGAATGTGTTCATCATCCATAAGCAAATGGCAGAATGTTCACAAAATATTGATGCTATTCCTTATGCATATCAGTCACGACGAAGGAGAAATTTTCTCCCATAGACCTCAAGGGCTTATTCTTACATTTTTTGATTGACTATTCTTTTGCAGTTGTTAAAACTTTATTTTAAAACCGGTTTGGATCGCTCCAAACTCACCACCTCATTGCTGCTCCCCTGTATATCCGGGTGCTCAGTCCGCATCGTCCCCACTGCCTCCACGTGTACTCGAACTAAAAGGACAGCACCCGGTAAAAGACAGGTATTTATTGCAGCTAACTGTAGAGATACATGGCCTTAAGTGTTTCGGGAACAGAATCCCTTAATCATAGGCTTCATTCCTATGATTAAGGGATACTGTTCCCGAAACACGTAAGACCGTGTATCTCTACAGTTACCTGCAATAAATACCTGTCTTTTACGGGAGTGCTGTCCTTTTTGTTTATGAAAACTTTATTTCAATCAGTGGTTCCGTATGCACTGCTCACGTTGGTGCCAGGTGTGATTTAATTCCAGCAGGCTGATTTTGGTGACTAGGATTTATGGACTGTGCCAGTTCCAAAAAGATCTTTCAATGATATCTGTGCAAAAATGTCTTCAGAGCTGAACCTGTGGCCTCATTGCCTATCCTCATCATTCACTGATTTGAAGACAAGTGTATGAATAGGAATAGCATTCAATACAGTACCACACAGACCGTTACTGGTTAAATTAAGGAATGTTGGCCTGGAACATAGTATTTGTACCTGGGAAGAGAACTGGCTTAAAGATATATTACAAAGAGTGGTTGTAAATAAAACATCTAAGTGGACCAGTGTTTTAAGTGGAGTACAGCAGGGCTCTGTAATAGGGCCTTTGCTTTTCAACTTGTTTATTAATGACCTGGAGGTGGGCATTTAAAGTACTGTTTCTAATTTTTTGAAACAATTTTGATTTTGATGAAACAAAATTGTCCAGAACTATAGGTTCCTTGCAGCATACTGCCACTTTGCAGATTGGCCAGTGTCATTCTGTGGCCACTAAAGCAAATAAATTACTGTCTTGCATAATATTTATAGGTCCTTGGTAAAGTCACACCTGGATTCTGCAGTGCAGTTTTGGACTCCAGATACTCACACTTGAAATTAAACTCTTTTTTACATCTATCAAAATATTGGCTTTGAAAGCTACTTCTGACTTTGCCATAAAGATCTTTCAATGATATCTGTGCAAAAATTTCTTCAGAGCTGAACCTGTGGCCTCATTGCCTATCCTCATCATTCACTGGCAGGGTTGAACTGGGGGGCCCAGGGGCTCACCAGGGCTGCTGTCCAGGCCCCCCCTCCTGAACCCCAGGCCCCCCTGCCATGCACAGGCGTGCATGCGCACAAGGCAGAAAGAAGCCGGCAAAGACTGTTCTCTAGGGCCACCCTCCAGGACCCCTGGTCCCCTGCCATGCTGCATGCACTTGTGGGCAGGCGCACACATGGACTATGTTTTTCCGGCATTTGCAGCAGGAAAGGGCCTGCATATTATGTATCTGGGTGCATTCATGTGGTGTGAATGGATGATATCTTTTGACCTTGTGTTATGTTTTGGTATTTGAGGATGAGAAGAGTAGTGCTTTATTAGCAGGTTCATGCAGCACTTTAACAGCAACTTCAACTCTAACATTTTAAGTTGTATATAAAGTACTGTGTACGCACAGTATACTACTTGTGTCCAGTGACACCTACAGGCCATTTGTATAAACACCACATATTTCCCCTCTAGTAAGAACGTATTTGGATAAACAACAACAACGAAACAGTAAGCATCTTAAAGCAATATTATGCTTTCTTCAAATCACATAGTCCTTGGTCCTTGCAGGTAGTTTTCTGATTCTCTCAGTGTATGCCTTATAGGTTCACTTTCTTCAGGCCTACTGCAGTTCGCATCAGGAGTAGGGAAATGTCCTTCATAAAATGGAGCTTCTCCAAAGTCATACCTAACAGGAGCAAGACAACTTGCATTCCATATGCATTCATATGTGTATGGTCCTCACTGACGTCCACTTTAAGTGGTGTAATAAATGTAAAATGTCCTTGTTTCAGTAGCCCTGGTTTCTTAATTCTGACTAAAGATCCATGTTGAAAGTGCACTTCTCTTGCACCACATTTTCTGTTAGTATAAGCCTTGCATTTGGCTTTTGACATTTGACAATGTCCGCAGTAGATTTTGTAGGAACAGTGCTTTGTGGAAGTTTGATGTCTGCAACATGTGACTTAGGGGTAAATTTACTATTATTCCCCAAAATTAGCTCGACCAAACTCCAAATTCAAAAAGCATTCGACCATCAAATGCTTATCGAATTGTTTTAGGCTATCATTTTGCTCGCAATACGATTTCTCGATGAATTCGTACGAGCATCCGAAAAATTTGTACGATTCGAACG
Source organism: Xenopus borealis (assembly GCA_024363595.1). Taxonomy (NCBI): domain Eukaryota; kingdom Metazoa; phylum Chordata; class Amphibia; order Anura; family Pipidae; genus Xenopus; species Xenopus borealis. The sequence continues at coordinate 70,001,344 of CM044441.1, forward strand.
ATCGAACGCTACGATCGTACAAATGGTATTCGAGCAGGGCCTCAGAAGCCTATGGGGAGCTTCCCATAGGCTTCTATTACAATTCGGTAGGTTCAATCTGGGGAAGTAGGCAGTCGAATAACTTTAAAATTTTGATTCCTTCGGTCATCGAATGATCGAATGATCGAATATCAGATCATTTGATCTATTCAATCTATTCGATATTCAATATTCGATGATCGATCATTTCACGTGAATTTCGTAAATCGGCCCCTTAGTGTGCATCTGTCTGCTATGTAATAATTCAGATGGAGATGCTTGGGTTGTTGCATGGCATGTTGCTCTGTAGTTATGTTAGAGCTCTGTTGTAAATACTTTCGAAGATTTCCCAGTAAGATTTGCTTTCTGTAGTGCTTCTTTTCAGAATCACTTGATTTCTCCATTTGTTTGTGGGTAACACACTGAAGATTTCCTATGCATAATATTCCTCTCTCAGAAAGAATTATTTTTTACATCTATTATAATATTGTCTTTGAAAGCAACTTCTAACTTTGACATAAAGTATTTGCATGATGCTTTTCCATTACGTGTCTGATCCCCCATGTTCCTGTATGAGGGGGGCTGCCATATTTGTGCAGCAGGCATCTGTTATGATTAGAAATTGTAACTAACAGACTGAGATGGGACTGTTAGGTTGGCAAAGTCAGAGTGGCAGAGTGGCAGAGAGTCAGAAATTTCAGCTAACCGTTATTTACAAAAACAAACCTCTCAGCAAAAAATGATCAACATGACCTATAGGTAACATTTAATGTACATTCATATGTTAAAGGAACAGTAACACCAAAAAATAAAAGTGTTTTAAAAAACAGCTATATGGCACAGGATTTCTAATGGATAACAGATAGCATTATGGTCTACAGAGCTTATCTGCAATCTGCTGTGTAACATGAGCCTTTTCTGCTTTGAATGACTGCCCCCATGGCTACACAACAGTTTATTTATATAAACAATAGTAGTGCTTCTGAAGCAAAAACAGTTTTACCAGTACAGGGCAACACTGCATTATATTTTTATATCTTTAAAACAATTTCATTTGTTGACGTTACTGGTCCTTTAAAATACATTTTTTAGTGTCAGTATCACTTTAAATTCAGTGACTGTAACTGTAGATGACAGTATATCAGTCAGTGCTACAACTTCTATTTCCCCATCCAGTGTATCAGAAGCTTCAGGTAAAGGCAAATGTGGCAAACAACCAGCAGTAACATTTTTCATACCTGTTTTATAATGCATTTTGTAGTTGAAATTCAGTAACCTTACTGACCATCTAGCTATACACTTTCCAGCTGTTCACAATTAACTGCTTCACTATGTTGAGCAGTCTCTGACCAAACCAGACTTGAAGTTCCACATAGTAGTGCTCTAAGTGGCACCACAACTGAAGCATAGTTGGGAATAAACTTACAATACCATGAAGTAAGACCTAAGGAAGCTCATAAGGTCTGAAATCAGATGAAGTAGGTGCTTGTGTAATAGCGTTGACATGGTCAGGATCAGGCAGTAGTGATGGGCGAATTTATTCGCCAGGGGCGAATTCGCGGATTCGCCGCTGGTGAATAAATTCGCGAAACTGCGCGCTGAAAACGACGCGACGCGCGTTGAAAACGATGCGACACTCGACTCGTTTCGCGAATTTTTCGCCAATTCGCGAATTTCTCTGGAAATTCGCAAATTTTTCGGTGAAGCGAAACACGGCCGTTTCGCCCATCACTATCAGGCAGTAATCACTCTTGTGAAATTATATTACCCAGAAATGACAGATGAGTTTGTCTGAAGAGGCATTTGGAAAGGTTCAGTTTCAGTCCTGCAGAATCAATGCATTTCAGGTACTTGTCATGAAGATCCTTAGTTGGAGCGTAGACAATTATATCATAGTAGCATTTTACACCAGGTATGTCATAGAGTACAGAAGACGTCAGTCTTTGAAAACAACTCAGTGCTGAAGACAGTCCATAAGGTACACGCTTGAACCGAAACAAACCATCATAGTTACATAGTTAAACTGGGTTGAAAAAAGACAAAGTCCATCAAGTTCAACCCCTCCAAATGAAATCTCAGCATCCATACACACACACACACTCCTCCATACCTTCACATAAATTATATATGCACATATACTAACTATTGAGTTTAGTATCACAATAGTTTTTGATATTATGTCTGCCCAAGGAATTATACAAGCCCCTCTTAAAAGGATTAACAGAATCAGCCATCACAACATCACCCGGCAGTGCATGGGTGATAGATGCAGTGATGCTTTCCTCATGCAGTAATACTTGATGATAAGCACTCTGAAAACATTTCCTCTATGTGTGGCAAGGGATGATTATGCATAACAACTGCTTTATTAGGTTCACATAGATGAGCACAGAATTGATAACCTCCAGTTTTCTTCATTGTTACAATAATTGGTGAAACCTATTCACAGGATTTTGATTTTTCAATCACATCTTGCTCTACCAGTTTCTTTAGTTCCTGTGGGACAGCCCCCTTATAGAGTAGTCGCAATCACCTCAATGTCTGGTGTACTGGTTTAACCTCTGGTCTCAGTTTAACTTTGTGTAAAAAGTTATTTGCACAACTCAGTGAAGTGTTGCTTTGTGGTAACATTTTAGACACCGGCTGTGTGGCAAGCACTAGTGCTGTAGTAATGAGACCATCAACTAATTGCAGGTTTCATGCCACAAAGAGATCCCTTTCAAGTATAGCAGTACCCCTATTCACAATGTAACAGTTAAATTTCAAATTTTACAGTCACTGGCAAGCAACCAAGCACAGGGACTGGATCATTTAAAGGAACAGTAATACCAAAAAATGAAAGTGTTTTAAAGTAAAGAAAATATCATGTAGTGTTGCCCTGTGCTGTTAAAACTGATGTATTTGCTTCAGAAACAGTACTATATATACAGCTTTTTCTCCTTTGAATGGCTGCCCCCATGGCTACACAGCAGTTTATTTATATAAACAATAGTAGAACTTCTGAAGCAAACACTGCAGTTTTACCAGTGCAGGGCAGCACTGCATGTAGGGGGAAATTCACTAAGCGGCGAAAATTTCGCTAGTATTGCCTTCGCTAATGTTCGCCGCACTTCGCCAGGTGAATTTTCGCCAGCGCTACGCAAATTCACTAAAGTGCGAAGTTACGCTAAGGTTGGCAAATGGTAGCATAGTTGTGCTAGTGTTACTTCGCCAGGCAAAGCACATTTACACTAGCGATGTCTAATTTGCATATGGCGCGAACTTCAAAGTCTAATAGAAGTATTTGAAACCTTTAATAAAAAAAATAAGTTGTCCTATTGCCCTAAACATGTGCCCCCAGTATAGTTGAGTTGCCATATGTTAGGAAATGTAGGGAGGAAGGAGGATAACCCCCCCAAAAAAAAATTCACTCTTTTTCAGACTATCACCCTAGAAAGGTAAAACATGCCAGTGGTTTTTTTTGGGACTTAGAAAAACATTTCCAAATTTTCTTTCAAACTCCTATCTCTTGTATTGAATTCACCAGGTGTGACCTGGCGAAATAACGGCTAACGTAAGTGGTAACATTCAGTAAAATGGTCATCTTAGTGACTTAGCATAATTATGATCCTTCGTCAGTGCGCAACTTCACCTGACGTAAGGGTGCAAAGTTGCGCTAGTCTATCTACTTTGCTAGCGAAAATTTGGTGTCAGAGTCAGTGTTAGTGAATTTGTGAAGTTACGATTTGACGTCATGCTGTCGAATTAGCTCTAGCATTATACGCTTCGCGCTTTAGTGAATTTCCCCCTATATTTTTATTACTTTAAAACAATTACATTTTTTGACATTACTGGTCCTTTAAGTAACTGACCAGTCTCAGGGCAGGTGCAACAAACTGATCTTTTGCAAAGTATTTCAAGAAAATATCCTTTGGTAGTATAAAAACAGCTGAACCTGTATCAACCATCAGGTTAATGAAGTGTCCCTTGTCAGCAGAAGCAGTATTGACACTGGCAGTGCAATAAACTTGTCTGGAATAAATGTATCAACTTTATCCACACTTATTATTGTAACATTGGTAGTAGTGACTTCTTTAGCAGAACTACAGCAGATCTTAAGAAAATTTCCAACTTTTTTGCATTTGATGCACTGTACAGCTTTTGCAGGACATGTAGCATAATTTGCTGTGTTTTGTGTTGAACCACAGTGGAATAAATTCGCGAAATGCCAGCGAAAATTTGCCTGGCAAAAATTTGCAAAAAAAAACCGTGTTGCACGTCGTTTTTGACGCAACGCGTTTTTACGCCAATTCGCGAATTTCGCTGGAAATTCGTGAATTTTTCAGCGAAACGAAACTGGGTAGATTCGCCCATCACTACAAGCAGTATTTTTTATTTGTATTTGCTGCATGGTTTTGCAGTATAGGTGAATCCCTTTCCTTAGCACTGTACTTTGCCAGTCCATACATTCCCAGCGGTTCCCTGACTGAGAGTTTTAGCTTCTTTCACTGCTGTTTCAATCTGGCTAGAAACTGTAATAGCCTTTGCAAGGGTTAAATCCTGCTCTAGGAGCAGTCTCTCTCTGATGCGAGGTGAATTTATTTTTTCCACTATTTGGTCTCTTAGCATTTTATCTGTTAGATTCCCAACCTCACAGATAACAACCAGCTCTCTCAAAGCTGCTAGAAATTGTTCTGTGGATTCAACATTGTCCACGTTGGCAGAATTTATATCTTTCAGCAACCACATTTACTCTTGGCACAAAAAAAGTTTTTTTATAACAGTATTTCAGTATTTCATAAGTATCATCAGGTAATGGTAATGTATATAATAGATGCTGTCCCTCTGCTTCCAGTTTGTGAATAAGTAAAGCACACTCTAGCAGCAGAAATCTCAAACTTGGCCAGTAGCAATAATGTAATTTGCAAATATATGGACAAAGCGGTAAAAGGTATGGAAGGCTCACCAGGGTTTGGGAGAAAAGATGCAGACTTCCACAGAGATAGAAGAGACATACATATCATCACCAATTTGTTATGTTTTGAAAATTCATTCTTTGAAAATTCATTGCAATTGAAGCTTTCTAAACATACAGCATGGTGATAATGCTTAGCTTCATTAATTGACCATATTTTTCTTTTGCATCCTAGACACTGCTGTTTTTCCTTACAACACCTATCTAGATGTTACAGTATATGACCTTAGCAAGCAGCCTGGATTTGTAATGGCAAACTAGAATAGTATTACAAATGGGCACAAACATTTGTGATGGTAGAATTAATTACTAATTGTGTTATATTATTTTGAAATAATTATCACATATTTATCATAAACAGGGTGATTTAAACCCTTAATTGCACATTCTAAAAAAGCCTTATTATATTTAGACTGAAAGACTGAAAATAAGTGAAAAAATTAGACAAGGCCAGTAAATGGTTCTAAATAAATTAGAATATGTTTGTTTGGATTGTTGCAGATGATGGATGTGCCAATTGTATTTGTTTAGATGTGGGTTATTTTGGCACTCAAACATTAAACCTCATTTTTAAATACAAAACACTCATAATAGAAGATGAACACTTGCCAAAAATGAAAGAAAAATGATCTGTTTGGAAAGCTGGGGAGGATAAAGAGGATATAGTTTACATAGATATAGAGCATATAGTTTACAGTGCAGGTTTCAATTTTGAAAAGTCCTTCAATAAAAACGTGAGGCTGGAGTTGATTTTGTACACAGTTAAGTTATCATGATTGTTTTGTAGTTAGAATGAACATGGGTGTACGTTTTTCAAGGTCAAACCTATCTGGAATAGTGGACTTGGAGTAGGCAAGTATGTGCAGCATGGAGGTCAAAAGCAGTCACAGTAAAAAAAAAAATCTCCCTGGAAGGCTGGAGAAGGCTGTTTATGCTGTTTATGCTGTTTATGCTGTTTTGCCAGTATGAGGCACACTATAATATGTTATAGAAGTGTCAAAAAAGAAGTGACATTAAGGCTGTTTTTGAACACAGCTAAGTTAAAGGGATACTGTCATGGGAAAACATGTTTTTTTCAAAATTTCCAAGCTGACTTGTGCCAGCACTTGAGGAGGACACTGCATTCTGGCAGGCTGTTTTTTTTCCCTTCTCAATGTAACTGAATGGAAGGCAGTGGGACATGGGTTTTTACTATTGAGTGCTGTTCTTAGATCTACCAGGCAGCTGTTATCTTGTGTTAGGGAGCTGTTATCTGGTTACCTTCCCATTGTTCTGTTGTTAGGCTGCTGGGGGGGGGAGGGGGTGATATCACTCCAATTTGCAGTAAAGAGTGATTGGAAACAGCGGTAAAGAGTGATTGAAGTTTATGAGAGCACAAGTCACATGATTTGGGGCAGCTGGGAAATTGACAATATGTCTTGCCTCATGTCAGATTTCAAAATGAAATATAAAAAAAATCTGTTTTTTCTTTTGAGAAATGGATTTCAGTGCAGAATTCTGCTGGAGCAGCACTTTTAATTGATGTGTTTTGAAAGAAAAAAAAAAGCATTTTTGCTGTGATAGTATCCCTTTAATGTGGTTGTTATGTGGGTTGTTACAAAGCACATGGGTCTATATTTTACAAGGCCATATATACCTGGGATAGTGGACTTAGAGCACACAACCACCTGCAGCATGGAATGCAAATGCAGTCCCACAAATCTTCCAGAAAAGCAACTCCTTTTTATAGTGTTGCTATTTCTGGGTGTGATGTTTAAGTAATAACCTTTGATTGGTTGGGATGAGCCAATAGAAGATGTTCCTACAAATCTTAGACAGTGTTGACCTTTATAAGGTAACCAGAAATGAACATGACATAAGTTGTATTATGAAAGCATAAGTAAATGGAAGACAATGATAAAGAACTTACAGGACAATAAACATTATTTATTTGAAATAACTATTTTACTTAAAAAATTATATGACTAAATACTTCTTCCTTCTATATATTTTTTTCATGTGCTATCCTTATCCTCAAGCTACAATTATTTTCCCAAGTGCATATTTTTGTATCACTAATGTAACAATGCACATTTGTTGTCCCTTGTTATGGGGCCTTCTCACACTGCATGGAAGAGATATTTTCATTCCAATTGTTTGATTTTTTAATGTGATAGGTTAGCACCGAATAGAACATTTTACAGTCTGTTGACTTTAATAATGCCACATTATATCCTTAGCATACTGCTCTTAGGTATTTTAATACAGTTCTTCTTTAAAAAAGATCATGAATTTTGCACCGCAGGGGGCTCCCTCCTTGCCAGAGAACTCAAGTGATTGCTAAGGGCATTGAGAAGTATCTTGAATGAAAAGTGCTGTTTAAAATGCCATTTAGTGATTTAATTAATTCAATGACTTTTTAAACCTAACATTTTAATGTACTGTTATTTTTGAACACAGCTATAAAGTTTTTGTAAAATGTTATTTTATACAAGTCAAAGCAATATTGGTGATATACATTCTATTTTTTACGTTTAACCCCCTGCTAGCAACTATAATAATGTAATTCAGTCCCTGTCCTTTAACTCAAATTATAAGGTCCATAGAATTTCAGCTTGCTGGTTCCAAAACAAATATCAGCATTATGGCAAGGGCCATTTTTTTAAATTATTTGCAAAATTAAACACATAGGGCAGATTTATTTTTTTAAAGGCATTTTTGATTGAAAATAGACCAAACAGGTCAGTTTTCTATCCAACTGAAATTGTTTGAATACATTATTTGATTCTAACAATTCGAACGATTTTCAAAAAGATCCTTTGAATTCTTGGACAGACTCTAGGGAGGTCCCCCATAGGCTAAAATTTCAATTTGGAAGCTTTAAGGAGGTGAAATGGCAAAGTCTAAGGATTTTAAAGACTACTTCAAAATTTAAATTTTCAAAATTTTTCAATTCAAATGGAATTTTGGGTTATTCAAGATTCAAAGTAGCCCTAAATAAATTTGAAATTTGAATTTTAAAAATTAAAATTTAATTCGAAAATTCACTTCGACCCTTGGTAAATGTGCCCCATAGTAAGAACTATGTTCATTTTTAGGCATGACAAGATTTTTTTAAATTAAATTTCATTTTTAAATAGACTATAAATATGGCACAGGATTACCATAGTCCTAAAGGGAGCAATGCTTTAACAGGATGTATTTATTATTGTATTTACTAGCTGGTTAATAAATGCTTATTAATATACAAAATATAACACACAAAAATATTTATGAAAAAAACTGTAGAATCCTTAACTAGATCTCACCTATGTATAATTGTAATAGTTCTACTAAATAAATATATATAAATATATATATATACGTATATATATATATATATATATATATATATATATATAT
>CM044441.1:70009796-70030179 GCA_024363595.1 Xenopus borealis
CATATGGGAACTGACGCCTTGTAATGCTGTGCTCTGCTTATGCTAGTGCTGTGTAGGCTACGCTCCTCTGCTTCCCCTGACTGTCGGCGCTGGAGGGTGCACGCAGTATATGAACAAGGACTTTAATATAAGAGACCCTTTCTATCATTGCCCTTCACCACTCGAGTGTAGCCCAATTTAGCATCACCCGGGCTACCTTCTTTGACTCTGGACTCTCTGACACTTCCAGGCATTACCCCCCTTAGTGTGCCTTTACTAAATCAAAGTGTACGCGGTTGGCAGCATCTGGCACGTCGTAGATGGGCAAATACCAGTTTATATCTTTCCAATCCGCCAGCAGCCCCACCTGACCTTGGTTACCTTCTCAGAATCCGGACTCTCTGACGCGTCCAGGCATCACTCCTCTGTTTGTGCCTTATTAAATCAAAAGTGTGCAAGGTGGGCAGTATCCGGAACGCCTTGGCACGGGCAAATACCAGTTTATGCCACTCCAACCCTGCAGTAGCCCCATCAGACCGTTTAGTTTACCTTTTCTCTGGCCCTATCAACTATGGAAGACCCTTCATCCCAACAGTCTTTTGAGGTGGATACCAATCGGGATTTCCTGTTTTCCATGGATGACGCTGATAGGATCCTCTTCACTGAATCACCTGCAGACATCAATACGAGTAAGTCTCCTTTGGATGTATATCATGAGTTATTGAATTTGGGGAAGAGGGAAATTGACTTACATTTGCATGGTATATACTTATCCAATTACCATAGACAGAGACTGATCCCGCGTGGTTTTCGAATTACTAATGTCCCAACCCTGGGCCGTAACAATCCGGAATTTTGTAGTAAGTGGTGTGGGATATTGAATCGCTGCTCCTTTGACTTGCTATTACTGGTGGTGGAACAAGTGGGCAAGGAATTGGCGAGCGTTAAGGAAGAGATCAAACAATTGGAAATAAAACATATGGACACTTTGAAAAATGACAGTACTACTGATTGGCTAAACAGAATACAGGCTTCATTGGATAAACACAAACAGGAATTAACCAATTTTAAGCAAACAAAATTGAAAAAAGTCTCTGACGACTATAAAAACAAAAGGGTCTACGGGTGGCTTTTGGGCCTTAATAACACAAACCGGAGAGGCACTTTCACTAGAAGGAGACACCTCCCCAAGTCCTTACTCACAGTGGACAGCTCGGATCAGTCAACCGACTCCGACTCGGGACCCGGAACCAGAGGAACAGATGTTTATTTTTTAGGGGTGACTACATGCTCCAAGAAAGAAACAGATGGAGGAAAAGAAAGCGCCGGCACACCAGGTGGGGGGGTTTCAAACCCAAAAGGGAAACCCCCAAGGAACAGGAGAATGTGATCTTCAACCTAAGCCAACATGTGCTGTCCCCGGGGGAAATATCGCTGCTCAACAAGGGCCTCTCCTTTGTCCCTAGTGCAAGACCAGATCCTTTTGATTTTCTGGTTGACATTCACCTCTTCCAGCGTAAGCTGAAGCTTAAGGAACATTTCAAGGATAAAACATCAAATATTGTTCCCCCCTTTAGGAGTAGGAGCACATTTGATCCACCCAATACACCAGCAGCCATTCAAACCTTCAGTAAAGTGCTGAGTAATGAAGCCGACAGTATTACTAAACAACAGCATGGGTTTCCTAACCTCTCTCGTACAGAACGGGACGCCATCAAGTCCCTTAAAGATGATAAAGATTTGGTCATCAGACCAGCCGACAAGGGAGGGGCAATAGTCCTCCTGGATTACACGTTCTACCGTGAAGAGATCCGTTCACAGCTTTCAGACCTTAACACATACAGACTCTTAGAAGGTGACCCTACATACAAATTCAAAAAGGAACTGGACAGCTACTTGGCTATGGCGCATGGAGCAGGTTGGATTGACAACAGCACCCAACAGTATATGCGAACAGACTTCCCCCGTACTCCGATTATTTACACTCTGCAGAAGATACACAAATCGTTATCAGCACCTCCGGGCAGGCCGATTATCTCAGCAGTAGGTTCTCTGTACCAGCCAATCTCTACTTACATTGACTCCTTTCTGCAGCCTCATGTGGCAGCTATGCCCTCTTATGTACAGGACTCCACACAGGTGATTAAAAGACTATACAGCCTTGGGAAGATCCCACCTGATTGCCTACTAGCCACCATGGATGTAAAAAGCTTATACACTGTTATCCCACATGATCAGGGCATTGACTCCTGCAGGAGAGCGCTACCCGCTGAGACCTCTCAATCTGTCCCCAGTGAATTTTTGTTGCATTTACTCGAATTGACATTGACTCTGAACTTTTTTCGGTTTGAGAACTCATTTTATCTGCAGGTCTCTGGGACCGCAATGGGAAGTGCCCTAGCGCCCTCATACGCTAACCTTTTTATGTTGGGTTTCGAGACTAGTTACATCACACCGCTTCTGGGGTCCTCCATTTTATCCTACTTTCGCTATATTGATGATTTGTTTTTTATTTGGAATAATAGCGAGCAGGCCCTTCTTGACTTTCACAAACATCTGAATGCCTTGGATACCCCCATCAAACTGACATTGTGTTATCATACACAAGAAATAGACTTCCTTGACTTGCACATATACAAGAATGAAGGTGGTTTGGGTACCAGTCTGTTCAATAAACCGACAAATCGTAACTCCTTGCTCCATGCATCCAGCAGTCATCCTCCAGCCACACTGAGGGGTATTCCTTATTCTCAATTCTTGAGAGTTGTTAGGAACAACAGTGACCACACCTCAGCCCGGGCCCAACTACAAACCATGTATGACAAATTTCTACAACGGGGGTACTCACAAAAGCTCCTCAATATACAGTTAAAGAAAGCCTTGTCACACACACAGACCTCCTTACTGGATAGGATTTCATCTAAACCAAAGGATATAGTTCCATTGATCTTCACCACCACGTATTCTACAGAAGCAGATGCCCTCTCCAAAGAAATTAAGTCAAACTGGCCCATGATCTCGATGGACGATTCCCTTTCCCTGTTTCAGTCACCCGCTCCCATGACAGGATACAGACGTAACAGGAATCTTAAGGACATTTTGATGGTTACTGACTTTAAAGGGCAAACATCCTGTCAATCGGGCTGGCTCTCTACACAAAGAAGATTGGGGTGCTATCGGTGCCTGGACTGCACTACATGTCGATGCTTATTGAGTGGTGCCGATTTTCCTCACCCATACACGGGCAAACGTCTGAAAATCGCACATAGACTGACCTGTACCTCCAACTTTGTGATCTATATCATCATTTGTCCATGTGGTCTTTATTATGTCGGCAAGACTACTACTTCCTTAAGAGAAAGAATCTGCAACCATCGTTCGGCCATCAGCAAAGCCCTAAAGAAGGGCAAAGCCAACCAACCAGTAGCCAGACATTTCCTAACTTTGGGTCATGGTCTTCCCACCTTTAAATGTATGGAGATCGACCATCAACCACCTCTGAGTAGGGGTGGCGACAGGGACAATGCATTACTACGAAGGGAGGCAAGATGGATTTTTAAGCTAGACACACTGGCACCCAGGGGTCTAAACGAATCTCTGCCCCTGAGGTGCTTCAGCTAGAAGGCTGACGACTGTACCTCAGCATTTATTGATATAGTCTTACAGACTTCTTATTGTTAAAATGGTGTGTTTGACCAACCTGAAGTGTACTGTATATCCTGTTATTGTACTTTATGCAGTTTTGACAAACTATTAACACAATAAGATTACATGTCTGATACACCACAAGCCTGTATTGTTTTTAAGACTCACCTGGTTTAGGACGCATGTAAGAGGTTCTTGATGTTGTTCATAGGACAAGGCACCTTATGCACCGAATATGCGAATGGGTGACAGTTCGGCCTATTATTCCCTACAGGTATGTGGGTAGGGAGTGACGACAAACATAACCTTCACGATGTCCCTTAGACCTACAACTATTTCGTATAATTTGGCCCCTCCGGGCCCCATACGTTGTTCACCCTTGGTTTTGGTTATCCCGAGACAGGGAACCATTATATCTGGTATTGGCAGACATTGCCTGTTCAGGGACGATGAGCAATCACATAAGGGTCTGTACGTAATACCCTTCGGTGGATCGTGTATTGGCATTTTGTGTCACTCCGATGCCCTTTTGGGGCTCGCCCACCTCTACTGTATTAAACACGGGTGCCTGTAGCTATTGGTGCTGGCCTTTGGATGTATACACAACAAACAGAACCCATTGCTTTAACCAGGTGTTTTTAACCTCACGGTGTGCTGTTGTGATGATGTCAACTTTATGGGTGGGTCTTATGATCACTGATGCCTCTCTTTGGGCTTTTTGGTGGGTGGGTCTTATTTTCATCTGCCTCACTTTGGGTATAAAATGTTGTATTTGATTACTGCACTGTGTTTCCTTGACAAAGGTCCTTGTGTGTGACCGAAACGTTGGATCAATAAACTTCTTTTTTTAAATTGACTTTTTTGTTTAAATCCTGTGAGTGCCATCACCTTTGGCTTTTGTTTATATATATACATATATATATAATAGCACAATTTAAGTGGACGCACTCCTTCCGGACTTGCTTCTCTAGATGGTGCGTAGGTCAAAAATTCATTCATCCATATTTTCAAAAGGACCCGCACTCCAAATCGTTGTTGTGAACTCAAATGTGCATTTTTTTTCTGCAAATTCCGTTATGCACAACTAGTGATGGGCGAATTTATTCGCCAGGGGTGAATTCGAGGCGAATTCCCGCGATTCGGCGCTGGCGAATAAATTCGCGAAACGCTAGCAAAAATTCGCCACCAAAAATGCGCCAAAAAAACGAGTCGCGCGTCTTTTTTGACGCGACTCATCGAAATCGACGTGACGCGCACCGAAAATGACGCGATGCGACGCGCGTCAAAAACGACGCGCGACTCGTTTCGCGAATTTTTTCGCCTATTCGCAAATTTCGCTGGAAATTCGCGAATTTTTTTTATTGTGAGTACAGGGGTGTCCCCAACTTATTTGTTTTTGCTGGTAGTCCACAAATGTGAATTTAGTGTCCAGTGGACAAGATTTATTTTTATGATTTGTGTTTTGTATCCTGAAATGGTCACCCTTATGTGTAAATAAACTGCCTTAAAGGAAAACTATACCCCCCAGACAATGTAGGTCTGTATAAAAAGATATTGCATAAAACAACTCATATGTAAAACCCTGCTTCATGTAAATAAACCATTTTCATAATAATATACCTTTTCAGTAGCATGTGCCATTGGGTAATCATAAATAGAAAATGGCCATTTTAAAAAATAAGGACAGCCTCCTGGGATCCTAGGATTCAACAGTGCACACAAACATACCAAACAAACTATAAAGTTAGGTCACATGAGCCAATTAACAGACAGAGTTCTGTCTTTTGTTTCCACATTTCTTCCTGTTACAGTTAGTTGAAATATTGGTCAGGTGATCTCTGAGGCAAGACACAGACCATCACGAAATAGTGGTTCAAGGCAAGAGATGTAAAAGGGCAATATTTACTGAAATATATATACCAGTTTGGTAAGATTCTTTAATATGCCACTTAATGTGATATAAACTATCTGTTGCTCAAGTATTCATTTTGGGGGTATAGTTTTCCTTTAAAGAGACGAAAGTGTCTGCTGTGGATCCTGCAAGCTTACAGCTAAAAAGCTACCAAATGATTTTAAAAATATACATTGATAATACAGTAAGATATTTAAGAGCTTGTATATTCACTACTGATGAAAAACATTACTCACAGACAAAACATTCTTAACATTTAAATGAACATGTACTATATTTTACACAGTGTTATTCTATTTATATTACCCAAACATACTGTATTCTGCAATGCTTTACTGAGATTATACATCATCCACATCAGTGCCGCTTCAGTGGACCTTACATCTAAGGCTGATATCTAATTTATAAATCAAGCAAAAAAAGAGATGGCCGCTTATGAAATCCACATTATGCTAAAGTAGAAAAAAAACCATAACCTTTTAGGTTTTGTGATAAAATTTACTTCATCTTAGGTTATCTTCTCTAACAGCTGAGGATTTGGGACTCGTGCTCCTGAGCTACCAATGTCACAAACTTACTTAGTTAATTTGGGAAAAAATATACCAATTGCCATCAAGTTCAAAACCTAAAAACACATTCACAGAGACTTAGCCATACACACATACACACAATCACTTAGGCCACGAGGGGAGGGTATTTCTTACCAGGGCCGAGAGCTCACAGCAGCGGGATTTATGTTTCTCTCCCTATCACCCCGACAGCAAGGATCAGACCAACAATAGGATCAGCGGCCAGAACAAAGTTAGCTGCTAAAGTATTGGGGCACTCTTGATTCATTATTACGCCACACAATCATGCATAGTTCATGCAAAAATATGATTTTGTTGTTTTGGCAGACTCCATTTTATTCAAATAATCAAGATTATAAAAAATTGTTTCCTCTCTCTAAGTAATAATAAAACTGTATTTTGTATGTGATACAAACTAATATATACTTAATCCTTATTGGAGGCAAAAACAGACTTAAAGGGGACCTGTCACCACAAAAAAATATTCAAAATCATATTTTATCACATTAGTTAAGCCAAATGAACTTTAATTACACTATATAAATTTTTTGGATCTTGTATCCTTCAGTCTGGGAATTCATAATTATAGCAAACAGGCAAGAGCCATTTTGTGGACACTGTTATTAAGGGAAGCCTTGCATCATTTCAAAATCTTGTTTGAGCACCAGAATGGGGGACCCAATGTCCATCCCCATGCCCTGGCTACACAATTAAATTGTTAAGAGAATGGGAGGAATGTGGGGACATCTAGGAAGTGCTGAATGGAAAGTGAATGTAATTCTCTGCCCCGCCTCTATGCCTAAGGCATAGAGGAGTGGCAGACAATATTTGATTGACAGGTGAGATTTTTAAATTAGCTTAAACCAGCTATGAATGCTTTAATAAAAAATTGAAATTGGATGTCATGTTTAATTTGAAAAGGACTTTTATTAAACAGATTATTGGGTCTGGGTGACAGGTCCACTTTAAGATATGTAAATCCTATGAAAGATCCATTATCTGGAAAGCCTCGTGACCCTGAGGATTCTGGACAACAGGTCCCATACCTGTATTTGTATTTGCATTAGTGATATTCACAGGACTTGGGATGAGCTGTATACGGATCATTAGTGGGAAGACAATCAACATTTCCTGCTCTAATGAACTGCGACCAACTGCAGATGCTCAAATTAATGAAACTTAGTACAATAGTAGCACATTATCAAATTCATTTATAACTGCTAGGACTTATTAGGTATCAACTGTGTATAGCCATGGTACATAGATAATTCAAATTATGTTTTAATGGTTAGTGCATGTAAAACATATATAACACCTGTTTTTCAGGAAAATGTGATGTCAGTAGCCATGTTATCAATATTGCCACATCATATTAGTCACTGTAAAATATATGAATATTTATATTAAAATGTAACAACAAAGGCACATAATATATTGATTCTACTTATGTAATTTAATTATTAAAAGTGTTAATCTGGATAATATCTGAAAAATGTATTTCTCTTTGTTGGTTCCAACTTAACACTGAGCATACACACTTTTTATGAGCATGTTTTTTTAAATAGGCCCCTTAAGTGTTAAAGCCTAAAGTTAACCTTTTCAAGTAGGTAAAGTTATGTGTTGTAGTACTGTATATTGTTGTGTAATTTCTTGAATCTCTGCATAATTGCAATACCTGTTTTTAATAAATAACCCCTAAGAATTAAGAATATATAAAACAATATTTAAGAAATAGCAAATATGACGTGCAACATGCTGGTGTTAATTCTTTTATTTTATTTCTGAATATGTATAAATATCTGTTGGATAATATGAATGTGTATTTAACTAAATAGAAATAAATTGCACGTATTCTTTGTTATTCTGTATCTGTAGTTTTGTATTTAAGGAGAGAGATTTATTAAGTTAAAATAAAGGTGTACTTTTACACACATTTGACATTAAATAATCCAATTGAGATCTGACTACTGTAAGAAAAAAAGGTAATATAAAAGCAATATAGATTGATTTCTCTGACAATATAGCGTACTTTCATGCAATCGGCCAGTAAGCAAAGCCAAAAAAGAAAGTGGGCATTAGGCAATGTGAGATTGTTATTTAAACAATTACTCTAGATGTATACCATTAAATATCTGGAAAACTGTGACTTAGGGTTTCTTGGATAAAGATTTTTTCCATAAAGGACTTGTTCGGTGTTCAAATAAAAACTGGGTAAAATAAAAAATACTTTCAATATAGTTAGCCAAATGTCACCTATAAAGGCTGGAGTGAATGGATGTATTAACTTAGTAGCCAGAACCTAACTTCCTGCTTTGCAGCTCTCTTATTGTTTACCAGTCAGAAACAAATCAGTGACTTGATGGGAGGCCATATGGGACATAACAGTTTGCTTTTGAATCTGACATGCATGCTAAAGATCAATCGCAAACTCACTGAATAGTTGTGTCTCATGTGTAACTAAGAGTTAGATAGTTGTAAAGCAGAAAGTTGGGTTCTGGCTATTATGTTAGACGTCCGTTCACTCCAGCCTTTGTAGATTACATTTTTGGCTAGCAAACTATAGTACTGTATATTAGAAACATTTTTTTTATTCTAACAGCCTATCTATTTACCCAGTTTTTATTTTACATTGAAGTGGTCCTTTAATTTGGATTGCCATACCTAAACTCTGTTAAAAATTGTTTGAACATGATATAATCCCAATAGAATCATTTTGCTACTAACATAGTTTCAAACATCTTAGTTGGGATCAAGTACAAAGTATTGTTTTTTTTTATTACAGAGAAGAACATTTTTTAAAAAGAGTAAAGCAACTCTCCAAACATTTATGACAGTACATGAGACGCCATTGTGTACAGTGGTAGAGCTCCAAGGTGAGCCACGAGCTGACACGTTGCCATGTGATGAAATGCATGCGATGTATCAGATGTCATGAAGATACAGGAAGTGAATGAGAAATTGCAGGTAAGAACTACTTTTATCCAACTGTCGGATGAAGACGCAGTGTGTATTATTTTCATCCGATAGATTAATGTAGTTCTGACCTGTGATTTGTCATTCAGGAAATCTGACACGTCACATGTGTTTCATCACATGGCTGCACGAGGTGGTTGGTAAATATGCTAAATTAACCTGCATAGAAGGCAATAGTGCACAAGCAGTTTTTCATTTTAACCATATGCAAGTTCTGCCAAACATTAAATCACTCCTGTTTACATACAGCAGCAACACTGGCACGATTTATCTTGCATGAAGAAAAACCTGCACCATCTTTTTACACCTGAGTTTTTGCCAAACTTGATTACAAATGGGGTGGGGCTCTTAAATCAAGACCTGTTGGTTTAAGAGAAAGCTCAAAATGTGAGAAACCTTTGTTGTTGTGATTCTGGTAAATACACATGCCAGTAAAAAACTATTATTCTGCAAGGCTGCAGTTTTATTGTCACTCTTTCTTTTAATTACCATTGTTTGGTTGTTCTGTTAAAAAGGATCCAAGCAACTAGGTAGCATCTGCAGTCTGGAGAGCTGCAGAACAAAAAAAACGAAATAATGCAAAACCCACAAAGATATTAAATGGAAAAAAGAATTCTCTCAGCATATCACTGTCAACCTCATAATAGAATTTAAGAGTGAACTAAAATTTTGCAGAAAAAGCAGAAATGCATCTTCAAATCACAACATACAAGGCATGCTTGGAGAATCTGTGGAAAGCCTATAGGACATTTTCATTAAAATGTCTTCTTTTTCTTTTGGAAACATTGTATATGATTATGATATTTATGGGACTGAATGCGCCAGGCATTGTGGGAAATCCACTCCAGCAGAGCTAGTGACACATAAGTTTGAAAGTCAAAATCAAATTGTGCATTTGTCATGATGCTGTAGCCAGCCACTGTAATCAGTTTCCATGTCGACCAAACCAAGTGCAGAAAAAAATGTTTTACAGGCTTGTGTAAAATACACTTTTGCAATGGTGTATTTTAAAAGGCATTACAATGCAATTTAACATCTATTCTGCAGCATTTAGCAGTAGTTCAACACAGCCGAAAAAAAATCCAGCAATTTCAATTTATATGGCTTAGCAATTATATATATGTATGGGATCAGTTACGTGTAACCTGTTATCCAGAAAGCTCCAAATTACAGAAAGGTAGTCTCCCACAGACTCAGTTTTATCCAAATAATCCACATTTTTACAAATGATTTCCTTTTTCTCTGTAATAATAAAACAGTACCTTGTGCTTGAACTATGATATACAGATGAAGCCACTTTGGATTGTGTGTTTGACACAGACTAACTCAGATATCCCATTTTTCCCACTTAACACAGAATATTGTGTCACAGCATCCCATCCAATTAAAGAGTTCACCATTGAAAACAATGGTGCTTTGGTATGCTAATGAAAAGGTTAAATGCATTAAATGAGTTAAGATGACTTTAGATAACACAGTTTCTCCAATTAGCCCTGAGTCACGAAGTATTTAACACACAAATCCAAGTGGCTACATCTGTAAAAGAAAAGAAAAAGAGCTTGTCTGGGAGGAGGGACAGAGGCAGAGGGGTGCTGCTGACAAGTGTCTTTAGAAAAAAGTCCCTACCTGGTGACTCCAATGATGTCATCATGAGATTTTGCCCTGAAACTCTTTTTAGATTTCAGTTAGGAAAGCTTAAAGGAGAATAACTAATAATACCCTTAACCCAGTGCCTTAAATAGACCCCCTCACTGCTCCCCCCCAGTCTAGATGGTACCTTTGGTAAATGCCCTACCTCTTTATTTACCCCTCTGTGCAGATTCAGAGCATCAGAGTTCACGGGCATCACCTTTTTCTCTTCGGTAATCTTCAGGAATAGATTGGCGTATTGGCACATGAGCAATCTTCTTTTTTTGACAATTGCACATGTCCCAAAAGTCATGGAAATTGCTGAAGCGCTGGAAGAAGACCCAGAAGAAGAGAAGAAGATGGCGCTCATGAACTCTGATCCACTGAATCTGCACAGTGGGTTAAGTAAAGAGATAGGGGCATTTACCAAAGGTACCACCTAGGCTGGGGGAAGCAGGGAGGGGGTTTATGTAGAGTAGGGGTTTTTATGAGCAAGGGTTTGGTTCTACTTTAAGAGCTGATCTATGTGCCAAGCAGAGTTAAGGAGTACTGTAGGTGAGACTGAGCTTTACCCAGGATGACTGGACCATGAGAAATATATTGCAATATATGGACAAACAATCCCTGTTGTTTAAAGGGTAAGGCATTTTTTAGTAGCTGTATGCACAGAATATCTCAATGTCTTTAATATATTGATAATGGGTTGAGTGCAGAGGACCTCTTGTATTTGTCTATATGTATTTTATGGTCACAGCCTCATTGCACCCCCGCCTAATGGTTTTAAAAATTAGTGGTGAGCACAACTTTTCCTTGTTTGTTGATCAGAACCAAGAGACACAGCAGCTGCTCATCCTCCACCTGCTTGTCTGGTGTGTGGGGATTGTTTAATACTTACATTGCACCTGAACTCATCCTGGATAGGTGGTTTGAAAAGAGTTACTGCAAAGGGTTATTGGCACAAAACATAAATACCATTGTCAATGGTAATTCCATTGAACGATTTAGGTAGGTGTTAGTTGAAACTCTGAAGGTGTGATCCAGTTGATATAATTCCATTGTGACTAGATCACACTTTCACACCTGTGAGTTTCAGCCAACATCTACCTGAATAGTTCAATGGAATAATAGTGATTGGGTATGGGTGACTGTTTCCTTGAGGGGTTAAATGCATCCTTAGCTGCATACCAAATACACATGCCATTCCTTCTTACTGGAGTGCTGCTTTAATTTGTATCACAGCTTAGACTGCAGCATACATGTATTTACAAAGACATGCAGCATACAAGTCTTTATTGCATATTCACCTATCAGCTAGCAGATCAGTTGGGCTACTTTCACTTAGACACAAATTTTGTGTTGGCGGTTGTTAGATAGCACACTATTGAACTCTCAGAGCCTGTAAAACTGAAACCGAGACAGCTCATCTGCAACATAGTTTGATTTTCCAGAAATATGCTTATCTTTAATCCAAATATTCCACTTAAGAGCTCTAAAAACAACTCTCAATAAATGTAATACAGGAGGGGAATTAGAGGAAAGATTGTTAACCACATGCACCACACTGGCAATGCCAAAGAATCCTCTGATTAGCCAACTGTTCTCCCCAAACTTCCAAAACCACCAATAAAGGAAAAAACTCTAACAAAACTAAATTTTTCATAAGCCCAAGATCTTCAAATGTCCGAACACCATTGTTTGTTCAGAACAGCACCAAAACCCAGCACTGCTGCTGCATCCGTATACATATGCAAGGCTGTACTATCCCGAAAATCACCTTGCCCATAAGTACAACCATTAAAATCAGCTAAAAAACGCTCCCATATTCTAAGGTACTCTTTGACCGCCACTGGAATTCTAATGTGCCATTTGGGGTTTGAGACAACTGAAATGATAGATACCAAACGCCTCATGAAAACACGACCAATCGGAATAACTCTAGTTGTAAAATTCAAATGACCAATTAGAAACTGAATGTGCCTCAATTTGACCTTTTTTACTGCAATAGTAGTCAATATCAAGCTTTTCAAGTTCCTAAACCCTCTGCACTGTATCAATTTCAATTTCCAAGAACTGAATAACTGTTGTCCTCATAACCATTTTTGCCTCAGACAAAGGAATACCACATTTTTTGGCTAAACACATAAAACTGAAAGAATATCACAGGAATCTGTATTTGCAGACACAACAAATAAAAAATCCTCTAAATAATGCACCATCGAAGTGCCACCAGTTCAAACTCAACGACCCACTGCAAGAAACTAGCAAAAGCTAGTCCCATAGGGAGCCACCGGTCATAATAAAACAAGCCATTATAATGGTAACCCAGCAGATTATAACATTTAGGGTGAATGAGCAAAAGCCTAAAAGCTGACTCTACATCACTCTTAGCCATTAATACACCTTGACCACAATACTGAACCACAGCAACTGCATTATCAAAAGAAGCATAAGAAACTGTTCAGATCCTCCTGATGGGAATGACAATGGTGAACGAGTCTATATGACTCTGGTTCCTTTTTAGGGACCAACCCAAGAGGAGACACTCTAAAGTTATCAAGAGGAGGTTCTACAAAAGGGACCAGAACCCTACCAAGGGCTAACTCTTTCCAAATTTTCTCAACAACCATTTGTGGGTTAGACCTAATAGCCTTTAAATTATCAGGGAAGGGGTGAAGCATAGGAAGATCATTTGAAGGAATCCAAAACCACAACTCAAATCCCTTCTCTAACAAGATTGCCATCTCCCATTTTGGGTACAATCTTAGATAAGGCAACACTGCGGCCAACCTCACTGGGGTTATCCGTTCTATAGCCTGAATCCTTGGCTGACAGCTTGGCTTAGCTGGAAACAAAACAGCTGATGCAACAAAAGGCAGGATGCCCACCACCACAATGGGCACACTCATGCTTAAACCTGCAATTAATATGCCATCGACAAGCAGATTCGTTAAAAGACCAACAAGCATTCTGTTTAACTGGAGCCTTTGTCCCCGAGGCAAGTCCCTGAAGCTGAAACCTAGGAATCAACATTCTCATACAAAGGTCAAAGACCTTGGATTCCCAAGGAATAGACCTCTGAATAGAAATTTGGTGATAAAATCTGTCATCATAAATGAACCATGATATGCCCCCATAAAGCCTTATAAGCCTCTAAAACAATATCTACATGTTTAAACAAACCTGAACTTAAATGAGGCTACTTACTACACAATATATTTGCATAAATGCAGAAAGCCTGCCACCAATTTGAAAAGGTCCTGGCCACAGGTCTTCGCCTTTCAACTTCCACATCTGTTTTCTTGTCATTTTTAAACACAAATCCTCTAGAAGATGGCAATAAAGAAACCAAATCCAAATACTCACCCCTGACTATTTTATCTCTAACAGCCTGAGACAAATGCAAGCCTAAAGGGGTAGTGTCACACAAAATTGAATCCTTAAAAGCATTTTCAGAAACCCCTGTGCTTGATTGCTTTGATGTCACACCAGAGGATAAAGAAGACAATAAAGCATTTAAAACATCAGAATTGTCATAATTACCTAAAACTCTTATCTGATCAGGAACAAAACCAGATTCAGCTGAACCCGCAACAATCCTGCTGCACATATTGAATGCCTGATGAAGCAGAACCAGTTGCCGCTACAGCTCAGAAGAGCTACAGAAGAAGAAGAAGAAGGGGAAGTGTTACAACTCTGATGTACCAGAGACCGCATGCTGCTACATGCAACAGCTGCGGATGGGGTCCCATAAACCAGCAGGGACCAGGAAGGCTAAATCCCAGCAGAGACTTCTTGATCCGGGGAAGACTTCTTGGATGAAGCCACAAATGTGTAGACCACCATCTTGTGCTTGGAAGCCTTCTTCTTCTGCAGCCCAGCACCACTTGTTGCCATAGCAACCCAAAGCACTGAAATGTCTCCACCAACTACAGAGGCACAGCCCCATGGAAGGGACATATGGGGAGGAGGTAGATAAACAGCCTCTTCAGATGGTAGGCTATGGGATACACCAAGACAAGCTGCCGAGCTTCTACATGGACATCCTGCATACTTCAGTCTACCGTGTTTGGACTCCTCTTCAACATTCCATCCAAGGCAGTACAACAAAGAATTATCCCTAGAGACCTGCTCCTTATATACCCTCCAAGACAGGTAAGATCATTATCCGACAATGCACAAAAGCATCCCACCAATCAAAACCCCCATATCTCTGTCGTAAACCACTTGAAACCCCGAAACAGAAATATTTTCAACGGCTGTCACTTTCCCATGTCCCATGTGGGCTTACATTCTCCCACAAGCACTCTCATCAACTGCCCTCCCAAGAGTGCTGTGTGCGAACCTTCTTTAGGAGCTGGGAACAAGGGGCAGCCAGGCAGACGATGTATATGCTCAGCCCCATGTGCATGTGCCTCTTCTGCATATCCCTATTTCTGGTCCTGGGACAGGGCTACTGCCACTAGCAGGGCACTCTACAACATGTACTGGTTCTGATGCAAAAAGCTTAGGTTTCTATGCTGCCACATAATGTAAATCTGAGTAAGAAAATAAATGTGTAGATTTTCTAACCTAAATATTTGTTAAGCTTTAATCTTAAATATCTCTTTCAGACTTTTATGGTACATAAAAGGAAATGTAAACTCAATTTAGTTTCAATTTGAGGTGCGAATGGAATTGGAAAAATAAATAAATTTTGTTTAATGGCTCAGTCAAATCAGCTACCATACCATTCATGGAGAGGAGCATAAATATTTCATACTTTATAGCTACCTGTAGAATGATTAAAATCAAAGTATACATTTTAGAATATCACAAAGGGCAGGGAAGATTTAGCTGCAATCTTTTCACAATGTCATTATTTTCTGAATATAAAATGTTAGTAAAACTTACCTGGGGTCTTTCTGAATGCTATCAATGGATGGGGACCTGGCTAAGGTTCCTTCTGGTGGGATAGCTGGTCCAGATTTGCTGTAAGGTGAATCAACAGAAGGACAATACTGCAGCTGTCGGTATGGATCTGCATAATTTGCAGCAGGGCCTGCAGCATAACTGGCCCTCTGGAAGGTTCCAGTTGCATTCTGGGTACCATGTTGGCTGCCTGTGCGCTGTAAGGGTACGGAGTCGACACCAGGGGAAGATGGGGCTACAACAGGAAAGTAGGGACAAAGTAAAAAATTGAGGACCTGTTCACAGAAATGGTTAACCAGGTCTAGGCAGAGGAAAAATTACACACAGATACAGGGGTATGAAAAAGAAAAGATTCAGACTGTTATTATTGTAAATATTTGGCAAAGAAAATACATGCAAATGATAGCCATAATTGCAACTACATTACTTTATGATATAAAGATTGTATAGCCAGGATTTTATCTAGAAAATCTAGAAATTATAACGCCAGTGTCTGATTTTCAAGCATAATTTAATCTTAGTATATTAAATTAAACTACAGCATAAAATATTATTTTATGTGCTAAAAAGCATCATTAAGGAAGGATATGTTTTGTTAAGCCTTATATGCAATCACAATTCACATCAGTCCCCTTTATATTGATCAGAATTGTACTGCTTACCACTTTTTAAAACTGGTATTACTAAAAATTGTTAGTGTTAGTAAAACAAAGTAAACATAACTGCTTAAAGGAAATCTAAAGCCCCAAAAATGTATTGGTGTAAATATCTTCAGACTTCTCCTCTGAGCACTTTTGCAGTTTGCGTTAATTTTCAATTCTAAGTGATTTCTGAGATATTAGCAGTATTTGGCAGTTTTGTGCTAGCAGGTTTGGTTTAACATATTTTTGAAGGCTGGGAGTGTCAGAGACTGTAAATATCTATGCACTTCCTGGATACAATTACCCTTGGGTTGCTGACTAAGGCTAATAGAGCACAGGGAGATTTGTCACCCACATTTGAACATGTGCTACCATAGGCGACAAATCCCTCAAATACTTTCCAACTAGCAATAAAGTAAATAGGTGATGGGAAAAAATAAGAGGCTCTCTGTCTTTCAAAGTTGCCTTGTGAGAATACTAAGACCAGCTTTGGAAAACAAACCACTGTGTATGTTTTTCCACCCAGTGTAGGGTTACATAAATAAAGGGCAACATGATCACCCATGTTCCTCCTAAAAATCAAAATATCGGAAACACATTGGCAACAGCATATAATATGTTCATATGTTAATAGTTTCATATAAATGTTTAAATAATGGTTAATGCAGATATTTAGGTTAGCCACTAGGGGGAGTGAGAGGACAATAGCTGTGAAGGAATGTCCCCAGTGGGTGGATGGGTGGAGGATGTTAGGTTATAAAAGGGAAGGTTTCAGATAGGGATATTGAGATGCGTCATGAGAAGGAAAGAGCAGCAGACTCTCTGATGGTCATTCCCTGGAAGATATAGTAACTAAGGTAGTGAGGAAGCTGTAGTAACTAATAAGCTATAGTGGTTGTAAGTTAGCCAGTTAGCCAGTTACTACCATGGGCAGCTGTGGCCCCTACGAGGAGATAGTGGGCGCTGTGTGTCCAGCGGGATACCCTCCATTCAGGACTTAAGAAGCTAGGTTTTGGCTGATAGTGCTGGTCAGGACACAAGGAGGGGTGAATGTGAGAGTGATCCCCCCTGACAGTGTTCAGACCAGTGAATGTAATGCTGCACTGATTTATTCCTTGACTGCAAACTCCTGCCTGCTGTGTCTACTTCTAGGTGTTCCGTCACCCAACGGACGGTGGCCCATCCAGGTAACAAAGCCAGTTTAATACTCAGGCACTAATCTGTCCCCTGTTACAAGCAGCTACAATATTTATTGCATAACACTAACATTTTATGTTAAAGCGTATGTCAGAGGCAATATTTACCTCCAATATCTACAACTCCATTTGTAGGTTACTGATACTTCTTCTGATATGTTTTGATATCAGATGAAGTGTCATCTGTGAAGTGTCATATGGTTGCATCAATTTTCAGGCCTTATTAACATTAGCAGTTGTTGGGTTGTGATATTAAATGTGCAGTTTTTTTGTATCTGAAACACCTATTTACAGTATTGCAGCTAAAACCTAGAATTCCAGTCCAGTTTACATTAAATTACATAAAAGATTTGTCTGTATTTTTTGCACTTTGCGCACTGTCTACCCAGTGGTAAATAAGCCCTATTGTTCACTGACTTGAATCACAGCAAAAATATTAACAATGAAAAAAAGAACATTATATCTATGCACTTAAACTGCAACTATCTCACCTTGAACTCAACGTCCGTGTATGGTTTTTAAATATCCACAAAATATCACTGTACTAATACTGAAATATGTATTCCCATAATTAAGATTTATCACAGTCACTGCAGTACACAAGTGAATGGTTCTGCAATGTGACTTGATTAAGAATTGTTAGATTCAAACTCATATGAACTGAGCCAGCTAGTGGTAATTTTATCAATCTAAATATACTGCAATTCAAACGTAAATACCTGTAGCCCTATAAGATTAAGATATGTGCTAATTAATATGTAGTTTGTTTCCTTAATGATAGAAGCATATTCATAATTATACACACTATAGAGTTCATCATCAAGCAGAAAACCATAAACACAATGTGAAAATTCCACAATGGCATGTACAAACAAGAGATATGATTGACACTAAAATGTTAGCATGACATAAAACAAATAGACACAACATATCAGACATACTAATTTAATTGTATATGCTGCTCATTTCAGTTATGCATCATTACTTTCTCAGTAGGTATTGCTCTAAGTATTGTCATATTAATGGAGCTGTTATAAGTTATGCAGAAGTTTCTGTTCCTCTGGACATTGTAATGTAGCTTAAGTGCAACTTCATACATGTAACCAGTTCTGCTGCTAAACAGTTAAAGCACTTGTTTAATCACATAGGGGCAGATTTACTATTGGTCAAATTTCGATTAAAATTTTTTTTCGAAATTCGACCATGGGAATAGTGGGTGAAGTAAAATCCTTCAAATTCGAAGGATTCTACTGCAATTTGATCGATAAAAATTTTTTTATTTGATCAAAAATAATTATATCCAATTCGGCAGCTTGGATCTGCAAACTAGGCGGGCGAATAAAATTTTAAAGGGGAAGTACTTCGACCATCGAATAGTAGAATATTCAAATAAAATTAAATTCAAATATTCGAATTATTCTAATTTGAATTTTTTAAAGATTCGATCAAACTTTGAATTCTTCTTGTGAATTGAGTAAATCTGCCCCATAGTGTTTAGAAGCGGATTTCTAATCCCAACCTAATTATACAGAACTAAATTATTGTATACTACTAATTATACTATATTATTGTAATTGAGCTGTACAAAAAAAATCAATGGTCCTGTAGGATTTTTTTTTGTATCATGTAAAAAATACACATTTTTGCTTGTCATCCTTTAAGAGCTATGCAATACATTTAAACTAAAATCAATCAAAGCATGATCCTTTAGGTTTTTGTTAGTTACTGTTGAAAGCTAAACATTTTATGGTAAGTGGGTTTTATTTGCAAGTCAGTGCAACATATCTAAAGGTAAAAAAGGAACGTGGCATAGCATGGATACCACACAAGGGCATCAAAATGTTTTCAGTAACACTTTCTTTTATTCTCACAGTATTGAATAAATAAAATAAATTGGTTGAATAATTTTGTTTCTGAAGAAAAAAAAACATAGAAAAGTGTAATTGAAATGCTTTTCACATACCTCTCAAATCTCCCACAGAGAAATCAGGGACAACACTCTTAAAAATCAGGGACATGGGATCAAAATCAGAGACAGTGTCTGAAAAGTGAGGAATAGTAACTTGAAGAAGCAATTCTAAATGAACTTCACACAAAAAAAATTCTGTTCACATATAACATTGTAAAGGCACAGGAGATTCTTAGACATTTATACATAGACATTGCATATTGCACAAATGGCAAAGACATGGCATGGGATACTGATGAAGGTTTGGGGACACTTAAGAGGTATGATTATGAATGAATCATGTCATGTTAAGTGGTCTCTAGCTGAATGTTTTGATAATGATATCCTGTAAGTGCCACTGTATGGTTTTAGCTCTGAAATAAATAAAATAATAAGTAATATTGTACTGAGTTAAGGAGAGTTTGAATCCTTGAAGGACAAAGTAGCAAAGGAATTTTCTTTTATAAAAATTGTCATACACATCATATTAAACCAGTTACTTTATTTTTGTTCAAAACAACCCATATAATACATTCAAAATAATTTTACCACGTTGAAGAAACTATTTTACTTTAATGCATTGCATGATATTAATCTGAAATGTAATGCTGAGTAGAATGAGGCTATAATTAAATTGACATAGGTTTTGATAGAACTGTCATTTGGCCGAATTTATTGGTTATTGGGACTGTGTTGCTTACTGCTTTCCATCCTGATGACAATCCTCAGAGGATCAAATTGCGTAGATGTTTCTCAATAAAGTAGATTTTAGTTTGGAAACAGTCTGAGAACCAACACTCCCTATATATTGTGTTCTTTTATTTTTATTATCCATGTGTAAAATATTTGACAGTGTACCCCAAGATGTATATATATATATATATATATAAATCATTATATTACACCACAGTCACAGATAGTGGAAGTGTGTGTGTGTGTGTGTATATATATATATATATATATATATATATATATATATACAG
>CM044441.1:70038447-70128766 GCA_024363595.1 Xenopus borealis
GGAACTACAACAATTAACCGAAAATATTACACTATATTTCTTTCCTTTTTTTCCCATTTTTTCGTTTGGCTGCATATCTTTTCCGAGCTTTTATTAGCGCTGACCCTGTGAGTTTGGACTAACGTTGATGGTAATGTTGATGGTAACAGGAATATCAATTTTCACTGCCTTGATACCAAGAATGAGTGTTTCATTTCTCCCATAAGACATTTTGGGGATGGAAACACTCTCATTTTGGTATCTAGGCAGTGCTGTGTGTATGGCATGACATAAGTAAGTAAAGATACCTTCTGATTACAGAAGGCTTCAGTTTGCATACAATTGCTTGTAAAGGGCTCTTTGGCTCATTTCAGCCCTCCTCACCCTAACTAGGTTCAGTTTTCTATTTCGCTACTCTCCAAGTCCTACCCCCTCAGAAGCCATGTTCCAATATCTTGCACTGATGAGATCTAGCAAGATTGAAACACGCTTTTCTGCATGTTTGGATATATGGCTCTGAACCATTAGGCTGTATCTGTGCTATAAACCAGCGGTTCTGGATGCATAGATGGCCTAAGGGACATAATCGAGGAATTTGCATGTCTCTGCCCATGATGCATTATGGAAGATTTAAAACTCAAATTTTTGGTATCTAGGCAGTGCTGTGTGTATTGCATGAGACCTTCTGATTTCTGATAACTTAATTTTGGACTTCACGTATGGTGAGTCAAATTATGGTAAACCTCAGGTCCCAAGCATTCTGGATAATAGATACCATACCTGTATCAGAATTATTGTGTGTAAAGTAAAAATATAAATTGGATGGTATGAGTTAGCAAATAGTTTACCTAGGCTCAAGCAGTAATGCACAAAGAGTAGCATAAACACAAATTCCTCAGACAAACATTGTGGCAATGCTTTCTCTCTTGGAACTGCTTATTTTCACTATAATCAGATGGAAAGCAGACAGTTGTAGGAGGTACAAACTAACATTTTAAACTGTGTAGTTTAGGGGGAGGAGGAAGGGGGTTGGGAGAAGTGCGGTGTGGGATTATAGCAACCCAATTCTAATTGGCTGCCAGGGATGTATACACTAGGGGTCTATTTATCATGCTGTGTAAACAGTGGAGTGAAACATTAACGGCGATGTTGCTCATAACAACCAATCAGATCTATGCTTTTGCTGAAATCTAATTGCTAATTGGTTGCTCTGGGCAATATCACCAGTAATGCTTCACTCCACTTTTTACACAGCATGATAGATAGCCCCCTACGCAAATAAGAAACAAAAATGAGAAGAACATCATGTTGTGAATTATTATAATGTAAGGACATTTTGAAAAAAAAATTTAAAGCTAAAAAGTGTTTTTTTTCATAGTTCAAGTACAGTATATCAGAAATTCATATAAGGTATATTTTCCATACCACATCATTAATTTGAGTTATTTTAGGACCTGGTGCTACTGTTTATTAATGAATTATTATATTAAGCTGGTTCAAATGAGATTTTACCCTAGGCCTCAATTAAAAAAAAATTTTCTATTAGATATAGATTTATCTATTAGTTCCAACATTTTGGTGAAGTTAAAGTGATGAAATTAAAAGCAATTATTACATACAATAAGGATTAAAAAGTTCCTTGTTAATAAATTCCATGAAATCCCAGAGATTATGGATTAATATTTTAGCACTTCCAAAAAAAATGTTTAACACATTGTACAAATGTCTGACGTTTCAGTCCCTGAGAAAGGCCCTAAGAAGGACCAAGACACATTTTTTTAGAGAGTGCTGATTCTAATATCACTGTTCACTCTAGCACACACAAACATTTTTGAAAATAGCATCAAATATATTATATAATCGAGTTCTAGAATTATTATATTATATTATTATAAGCATTAACATCTTGCAGAACAGATGATATATTTAAGTTCTCTTTTGCACTTACCTGTGTTTGTTCGATATGAACTGGTGTGTGCTGGTAGTAATGGATCTCCCTGACTTTGGCTGAGGCTTCTCATAGGTGGCTTCTGATATACCCGATCTTCATAAATGGGATCTATATGATGCTCTGGGGACTGCAAAGACCTTATCTCAGAGCCCAAATGACTGTGCTGGCTAGTATAAGATGCTCGAGATCCAGCTTAAACAAAAAGAATTAACAGCAAGCATTATTTTATTTACTATAAGTAACTATTACAGTATTTTTAATTTACATAAAATTGCTGCTACTATAAGGCTATGTTTTATTTTCAAGCTGAGGCACTTTCCATAGATCTTATGCCTGACCCTCTAGATGCCATGAAGTTGTCATTGTTCTAATAATGTGCATGGAAAGTGATTAAGCATAGATAAGCCTTCATTATATACAGCAATACAAAAATACTGAGTAGGAAAAGACACACTGTGTAGATAGGGCACTCACTAAAATAAAATTTAACTTTTATTGGTTTTACTCTTCACATCATAGTGTTACTTAAAACCACCTGCCAGCATTGAGTTGTTGTTTGGAGAGCTTCACAAATACATTCACAAGTCTAATGGGGAAAAGTAATTAAAGTTACAAAGCAAAAAATAATTGCACCAATAAGAATAAAAATTTGCATTGCGGAATGTAATATTCTTCATTAAACTGTTATTGCATTGCAAATTTTAATTGCCTACTTTTAAGAAGCACTTGAAGATGCTGTAAACTTTTGGAGCAAACACAACTTTTTCAGTAAGAAGTTTTATTACATTCATTGCGCATTGGTGCAAGCAATAAAATTTAAAAAAACATTTCCACTGCAGAGGTTGTTAAACAGTTTCCGGGCTCACAAAAACTAAATTTCACACAAAGGACAATTTGTGCGCACAAAGGCATAACTTTTCACATAACGAATAGTTTCTCTGTTACCAACTTTTATTACATAAGTAACTCCCCCATAAGGGGGAAACGAGTTCTAAGACTTAAAATCTGTATTTGGTCTCACAATAAATTAATGCTTCTCTTTTCATTATTATTAAGAATTATTAAGAAGTTTGGCAATCAAACAATTAAACTGCATATATTAGTTTTTAAATATTGCTACCATAATAGTACAGTTAACAATATTCTTGAAAAACACATTTAATTGCTGCTGGGACCTTTAAATGATTCTGTAGGACACACGCAAACATAGTGCCTGCTAACGTTACTACTGTGGGGAGCATATTAATGCAGTGAAGCCTTGTTTCAAAACTTTTATACCAGCAGGAGCTGTGATGTTTCTTTACTATTGTACACACATTTACACACACACACATGTATTTACACACATACATAATACATGTAAGTAAAGGTAGATTTTTTGTTTTTTGTCTTTTGACACACTTTTGCACATGTTTATACACTTACATACACATATAGACACATTTACACATGTTTTAGAGCTGTACACACATGCATACACAAGCACACATTTTTTTTATATACTTTTTTCTTTTTTTAGTTCCTCATTATCATCATATCATTATATTTCCACTTATTATTCCGTTAAAAACTGTTGATTTCACAGCGTGACTATTGGATCAAGCATTTTGACCGCTAACCACGCTGTCAGATCAGTTATTTCATTTATTTGCCTAATTTTTTTGTTTTTATGATTTTATGCTTGCATTGTTGTTTTCTTAGCGTCATTTGCACTTTGATCATTTGGAGTACAAACAAATTTGGATTCATCAGAATGTGTACCTTACAAAAATATATGATCTTTCTGCTGTTAGAGGGTCTTGGGCACATAGTATTCAGTCTAGGGCAGGGGTGCCCAGGACGTCGATTGCGGTCTACCAGTAGATCCCCGTAATGTTCCTGGTAAACCGCGACCAACCAGAGAGGAGGGGATGTTGAAGACTACAGCAGTGACAGAACTAAAGGCTTACTGTTTCAATACATCCAATGGTCTCTAGGACCTCTCCTCCACCCTCCACCCTGGCTCTGCCCCTCCCACTCCTCTCTGCTCTGGAGCTTCTGCTGTGAGAGCCGGATCAAGAGGGCCTTCAACAAATGGGCCCGTGTGCTGTTGTGAGGTGCCAGTGGGCTGAATGGGGGAGCTGATATGCAATGTGTGGGAGGGAAAGAACATGGATAACTAGAGCACAAATGAAAGATGCTGATAAAAGAGGCCTCTGTGCCAGGAGGGGAGCGAAAGGCCCAGGAGGGGGTATTGAGGAGTAGCAACCCTCATCCTTCTTGGCTGTACCAACAGAACCTCTGATATCCAACTCTTCCAGGTCACTGACCAGGCTTCCTGCCACACACGGCCTCCTTCATCCTCTGTTCTGACTCCCTGCTCCCCCGCCAAAGTGTGATTTGCAGCCACCTAGCAGATTGACTATCAGGGTCAGGGCTACTTAGGCTATGGCAGGCACAACACAGCACTTGCCGGGGCCTGTCGGAGGACATATAGTTTACACAAATACATACAGACACACACACAAATACATATAGACAAATACACACACACTTACAAACATAAACACAGACAGACATTCACATAGACAGACAAACACCCACCCCCATCCCATTTATCCCACTTAGCACAGAATATTGTGTCACAGCATCTCATCCAAATAAAGAGTTCAACATTGAAAACAATGGTGCTTTGGTATGCTAATGAAAAGGTTAAATGCATTAAATGAGTTAAGATAACTTTAGATAACACAGTTTCTTCAATTAGCCCTGAGTCACGACGCATTTAACTCACCAATCCCAGTGGCTGCATCTGTATGTGTTTTTTTAACATATTCTTTAATTTTCATTTTAAAATAACAAAAGTACATAAAACAGAAAAGAAACAAAATAATATTACAGTATAGGGAAGGACTGAAAGAGGAAGTCCAGGGGAGAGAAAGAAAGGAATAATCTTGTTGGAGATCATATCTCCATTATTATATTGTTTTATATATATATATATATATATATATATATATATATATTATATATTTACATTGTTTATATTGTTTAGGAAGTTTTATTTTGCTTCACCCAGCAGGAATTGTGGGTTTCCCATTATTGGCATCAGGGGGCCATTAATGCTAAAAATCTTTCAAATTGCCTATTTAATTGGTCCCACTGTTTCAGAATGGTCAGTGCTATAATTGGGTATTTGTCATAGGGATGACGGTTGGATTTACATAGCAATGGCAGTGAGGCCAGTGGAGCTTGAGTGATATTTTGCTCTATCTGTGCGAATTCCCGCGATTCGCCACTGGCGACTAAATTCGCGAAATGGCAACGAAAATTCGCCTGGTGAAAATTCGCTGAACTATTCGCACATAGTTTTTGACACGACGCAGCGAAAACGATGAACGTCGAAGTTGACACGCCGCGCGTCAAAAACATGCCGCGACTCGTTTCGCAAATTATTTTGCCATTTCGCAAATTGCGCTGGAAATTCGCTAATTTTTTGGCGAAGCGAAACTGTGTAGATTCTCCCATCACCACTCCTGGATATCAAAAAACATACTGCTTATCCCATTCTTCAAGTTCTTTGCTAATCTGTTGCAGTACCCATTTGTGGTTTAGAACAAATGCGTCTACTATGTTTCTAGGAATGTGGGCCTGTGACCAAATACATAGGAAGGTTACCTTAAGACAGAAGAGAGTATTTGGTTGGAGTTTGATGGCCATCACTTTGATTCTGGTATGGCAGTGGATGTGATTTACTTGGACTTTGCTAAAGCATTCGATACAGTGCCACACAGAAGGTTACTGGTTGGCCTGGAACATAGTATTTGTACCTGGATAGAGGACTGGCTAAAAGGTAGACTACAAAGAGTGGTGGTAAATGGATCATTTTCTAATTGGACCAGTGTTGTTAGTGGTGTACCGCAGGGCTCTATACTGGGTCCCTTGCTTTTCAACTTGTTTATTAATGACCTGGATGTGGCCATTGAAAGTACGGTTTCTATTTTTGCAGATGATGCTAAATTGTGCCATAGGTTCCATGCAGGATGCTGGCACTCTGCAGAGTGATTTGTCTAAGTTGGGAAACTGGGCAGCAAACTGGAAAATTAGGTTCAATGTTGATAAATGCAAGGTTATGCAGTTTGGCAAAAATAATATAAATGCTAAATAATATAGTAAATAAATAATAAAGTTATACACTAAATGGCAGTGTGTTGGGAGTTTCCTTAAATAAGAAGGATTTAGTTTTTTTTTATAGATAACAAGTTGGCAGTGTCATTCTGTAGCTACTAAAGTAAATAATGTCTTGCATAAAAAAGGGTATAAACATACTGTAATTATACCTCTTTATAGATCCCTAGTAAGACCTCATCTGGAGTACAGGTATGCAGTGCAGTTTTGGACTCCAGTCCTTAAGAGATATATAAATGAGATGGAGAGAGTGCAGAGACTTGCAACTAAACTGGTTAGAGGGATGGAATACTTCAATTATAAGGGTAGACAGTCCAGGTTGGGGTTTTCTCTGGAAAAAAAGGTGCTTGCAAGGGACATGATTACACTTTACAAATACATTAGAGGACATAGACAAAATAGACAAAAATCAGGGGACCTTTTTTACCCATAAAGAGGATCACTGCACCAGAGGCCACCCCTTCAGACTAGAAGGAAAGAACTTTCATTTGAAGCAGTGTAGGTGATTCTTCACAGTGAAAACAGTGAGGTTGTAGAATGCACTGCAGGATGATGTTGTGATGTCTGATTCTGTTGATGCTTTTAAAAGGGGCTTGGATGATTTTTTGGACAGACATAATATCAAAGGCTATTTTGATACTAAACTCTACAGTTAGTATAGCTATTGGCATATAAAGTTTGTGTGAAAGAGTGGAGGGGTGTGTGTGTGTATGCTGAGTTTTAATTTGGAGGGGTTGAACTTAATGGATGTTGTCTTTTTTTAGCCCAATTTAACTATGTAACTATGTAACTTCTGATTTGGTGATGGTGACCTTAAAATTTGCTGTGGGTTCCAAATGTTTCTAATTCTGCCATTTCTGTTGGAATAGAGATGGTTGGTTGTGATACAGTATGTACAACAATAAGTCATAAGGGTAGTTTGCTGTCTTGTACTCTTTGCTAGACATGGATACTGGCATCAGATATGTTTTCCATTGTCAAAACATATATGTCATTATTGGAACCCTAAATCCAGAACCGATTCTAGGCTCCCTGGTCTCGGCTCTTGCTTCTGCCCCTAACAACCGCCTTAAAGCTTGGGAGGAGCCCTCGGCTAATCAGATACCACCAGGTCTTAATAAGAGAGGAGCCAAGCGAGGATTCTAGACATGCAAAGGGGCACGATTGTTAACAAGGTTTTAGATGGAAGTTTCAGTTGAGGAATAAATAGAGAGTAGTCAAACAGGCAGGGTTGGTGCAGGCAGAGTTCAAACGGAGTCAGACAGGTGAGGTTGGTGCAGGCAGAGTTCAAGCGGAGTCAGACAGGCAAGGGTCAAAACTGGAAGATCAATCAGAATGGTCAGGCAGGCATAGGTCAGGATAACAGAGTTCAGAAATGTCAGGCAGTCAAGGGTCAGGGTTACAGAATACAGAGTAGTCAGGCAGGCAGGAGTCAAAACAGGAATAAAATAGTATCAGGATCGCACCCAGGAAGCTACTAAGTAGACCTAAACAATGGGCAATGAGTTTGTATTCAGAGCCCCTTTAAAGATTCAAAATGGGCACCATTGCGATGACTTCATGACACACGTGCAGCGTCATAAACCTGAAGTGCGCACCACACGTCATAGGGTAACCTGCAGAGAATGGAAGAGGATCAACGCTGCCAGCCCACTAGACCAACAGGGTGAGTCGCTACATTACCCCCCTCTAAAGGGGGCCACCAGACCCCTGGGCTTATCAGGAAACTTGCGATGAAATTGCTCTTTAAGCCTATCAGCTCTAACATCAGAGGCAGGAGACCAAGAACTCTCCTCTGGACCATACCTTTTCCAGTGCACTAGGTATTGTAACAAACTGACAAACTGAGAATCGACCAATTTCTCAACCAAAGATTTACGTTGTCCCTTGACCATTACTGGGTGAGGAGGAGATGCTTGTTGACCCTGTGCAGCTGGTTTTAAAAGAGAAATGCATTAGCAATTTTTTAATTATTAGGGAGTTTAAGATGAGCAATAGAAGGATTAATTATTACAAGAATAGGATATGGACCAATAAACCTAGGACCCATCTTAAAAGAAGTTTAGGTTTTTTGGAAAAGACAAACCAGACAATCTATCAGCCATCCTTTTTGTGAGCAAAATAATAGAAAAATAGAATCCTGACCCCCATGACCCACAGAAACATTTACCTCAGGCACAGGCAATAGGCGACCACAATAAGCAAATTATTTTGGATGTAAACCATATATAATGAAAAATGGGGACTGACCAGTAGATGCATGAGAAGAATTATTGATTATCAGACACATAACATCTCAAAAATAGTGATGGGTGAATTCGTGGCAAATTCCCGCGATTTGCCGCAGGCGAATAAATTCGCAAAACGCCAGCGAAAATTCGCCTGGCGAAAATGCGGAAAAAAACAAGACGCAAATTCTTTCGCCAATTCGCGAATTTCGCTGGAAATTCGCAAATTTTTGGGCGAAACGGGGTAGATTCACCCATCACTACTCAAAAACTGTTCTAGAGACTGATTTACTCTTTCCATCTGCCAATTGGTCTGGGGATGATATGCAGAAGAGAAAGCCAGCAAAAATTTGGAAACAAATGGTACTCCCCTGTCTGACACAATATTTTCAGGAAAAACATGAAATTTGAAATAAACTATTCAGCTAGCATTTTAGCAGAAGTAAGAGTCGGTAATGGAATAAAGTGACTAATTTTGCTAGGTATATCAACCACCACCCAAATCACTGAGAAGGAGGAAGATCAACAATAAAGTCCATTTGACCCTAGATCTTACCCTAAAGCTGCCACAATCATCTCCTTAGGAATGATAGAAACACACTCTAAATTCAAAGCTCCTAGAGAGCGTGTCAGCTTTAGTATTCTTGGAACCAGGCCTGCAAGTTAAAGAATAATTAAATCTGGTAAAGAATAAAGCCCATCTGTCCTGTCTTGGGCTCAAATGCTTTGCTGACTCAACATATAAGAGATTTTTATGGTCAGTGTAAACTGCAATAGTATGTTTAGGCCCCTCCAACAGGTGTCTCCATTCCTCAAAGGCCCATTTGATAGCCAACAATTCTCTATTACCAATGTCATAACTGGCCTCAGCAGACAAGAATTTGCTGGAAAGAAAGCACAAGGATGCACCTTGTTGGTTACTGGATGCCTTTGAAAAAGAACTGCCCCTGCCCCCACTTCTGAGGCATCAACCTCTACAATAAATGGTAGGGATGTATCAGGGTGATGAAGAACAGGAGCAGATACAAATTCCTTTTTTAAGAACTCAAAGGCTTGAATAGCCTCAGGAGGCCACATACTGGGATCCACACCTTTCTTGGTCAGATCTGTAATTGGGGACACTACCAGAGGAAAAAAAATGAATAGTTTGCAAAACCTAAAAACCTTGGATAATTGCTATCTTTCTTACAAAACCAGATGAAACAATAGTAGTGCCTTAATAGTAGTGCTAAGGTAATACTAGTTGTATGCTTATTATTTGCTCTCATCAGAACTCATAAGAAAATTAAACTATTTTGCCTTAGCACAAAACTCTTGTGGCAGAAACAATGCTCATCAAACTAAATACACCATCATTATAGTGAATTGGCAAAAATTCTACTAGTCATTTACAGTATGCAAAGCCAGCAGAACATGGCCCCAAGTGCTAAATACCTTTTAGATGATAGAGCCTACGCTACATTTAATAATGTAAATATCAGAGGGAAATGTAATAACCTCCCCTGTCTGCTTGCAAATTCATAGAGCTTTTCAGGTAAAATGGGAGTTGATGTCCAGTAAATTATGATATAACTGGTATTACTAAAACCTGGTGAACTGAAACATGTGACTGGGCAATGCACTTAATACATTATCAGGGATGACACTATAGGGGCGTGGAAGCCCTTTGGGTAGAGAGATTTCAGCTGGATTTAAGATTACAAGGAAAATGAGCATTTGCTTTATGTTACAAACTGGCTGGTATCAGTGAAAAGAATAAAGCCTAGCTTTTTCTACAAATGGAAGAGGCTTCACAACAAGGTCAAGTTGTTTGTGAATAAAAAAAAGAGGATTTTTATCACATTGCTTTTTTGCTGTACTTGACTTTGCTTTGGCACAAGAGGAAGTATTTATTTGATAAAAATCTACACAATTGTTTGTGATATTATTATTAACAAAGATATCTTCTATCACTGTCTGCCGTGTGTTCAGGTGTACAAAGAAGGTGGCATTTTGAACAAGTGAGCATAATCATCATTAATAATTATATTATTATTATATATTAATAATTACAGTGAAGGTATAGTCTTTGCAAGAAGGTAGTAGGCAAGGGTAGTGTCTACAGCTAAAGAAGGGAGAAAAAAATTAGTCCTTTTAGTCCATTTAACTCCTGCTGGTCCTACTTCAGTCTCTCAACTGTTAAATTGCTTCACAAAAAAACGGATCGGCACCTCTGGCAACCGAGAAGACAAACAACAAAAAGCAAAATATAGTGTAGTATTTTCAAAATAATCAAACTAAACACCATGGGGCAGATCTACTAAATTCCCATGTATTCACATGAATAATTCAAAATTCAATCAAAAATTGATTTGAATTTCGAGGTAAAATTTGAATTCAAAGGATTTTAATTCCCTAACTATTCCCATGGTCGAATTTTGAATTTTTTTCAATTCAAAATTCGACCAATAGTATGTGTTTCAATAGGGAAATAAGGAAATAGTGATGTAATGTGTTACTTCCCCTTTAAATGTTGATTTACTCTTTCAACTATAGGAGGATATCCCATGTGCTACCTCTTCAGATGACCATTAAATGGCTAAACATTTATATATATATACATATATCTGTCGTTGCCTATTGAGTGGTCCTGACTTCCCTCACCCATATACAGGCAGGAGACTGAGAATGGCTCACAGATTTACCTGCACTTCAACCCATGTAGTATATATAATCATATGCCCCTGTGGCCTGTACTATGTTGGTAAGACTACTACCACCTTAAGAGAACGCATCAGCAATCATCGCTCTGCCATCAGCAAAGCCCTAAAGGATGGCAAAGCCAATCAGCCTGTAGCCAGACATTTTTTTGAATTTTGGTCACGGACTTCCCACCTTTAAATGTATGACGATCGATCACCAGCCACCCCTTAACAGAGGTGGTGATAGAGACAATTCATTACTGCGCAGGGAAGCAAGATGGATCTTTAAGCTGGATACTCTAGCCCCGAAGGGCTTAAATTAATCACTCCCATTGGGCTGCTTTAACTAGTACACTAATAACTGGGTCATGTGACCCATTATCATGCCTCTATGTTAATGTCTTCTTCACTGTAGCTGTTCCGGTTATGACACCAATTGATCAACCTTATATATGTGGACTGCATCATAACTTATAATTTTGATTGCATAATATATGGAGCGTGATCCCAGCTTACCACATAGGAATTGTTTTTATCTTCACCTGGTTTAGGACGCACATAAGTGGCTCTTGATGTTGTTGATATCGTTGATCGGACAAGGCACCCTAAGCACTAGTCAGAGTGAATAGTGGCATATTGGACTATTTCCTTTACAGATATGTGGGCAGAGAGAAATGACAAACACACCCGTGGTTGTGCCCTCAAGCCTCGGTCAGCTGATTGGTCCTTCTGGGCCAGACTGACAAGTTGGATTAATAAACTCTTTTTAAATTTCATCACCATTTTTGATCTTTTTTTGCAAATCCTGTGAGTGCCATCACCTTCTGCTTCATTTTGTATTTTATATGCATGAGCACCCAGGTATTGTTTACTCTCAGGGTGTGCGGCCCATATCTGCTGTTTATATATATATATATATATATATATATATATATATATATATATATATATATATATACTGTATATAATGTAGCAAAGGATCAGCACTCACTTGTTCATGTGAATAGTGAATAAGTGCATTATTTTATTTAACACACATATTTAATGGATTTAAATATGTGTTAAATAAAATAATGCACTTATTCCAGATTATTCCAGATTATTGATGGGATCCCTAAACTGAGGAGAGGGGGGGCAAGCATTTAAGAGCTGGATTAATAAACTGGGTACACTTTGGCCAAAAGGCCTTAACAAAAATACACACCTATGTCTTTTATCTAAAATAGGTTACCCTATCGTTCTGTGTGGTCAGGTAACACCCTCCTTTTATTGTTTTAAATATATATAATATAATATAAATATTTTCTTTTTTATTGTTCTAAATATTTTCTTTTTTGTTTTCAAGGTTTTCAATACACAAAAAGATGGGTACAAGATCCTGGACTGCAATGAGGAGGTTCCATTTGGAACAGTAAAATGTAACGTTGTTTTTACTTTCTAATCCTGAATGTCAACTTTTGTTTATAATAATATATAGTTACATAGTTACATAGTTAAATTGGGTTGAAAAAAGACCGAGTCCATCAAGTTCAACCCCTCCAAATTAAAAACCCAGCATACATACACACACACATCTCCACTCTTTCAAACACAAACCATATATGCCCATAGCTATACTAACTGTAGAGTTTAGTATCAAAATAGCCTTTGATATTATGTCTGTCCAAAAAATCCACCAAACCCCTCTTAAAAGCATCAACAGAATGAGCCATCACAACATCACCCGGCAGTGCATTCCACAACCTCACTGTCCTCACTGTAAAGAACCACCTACGCTGCTTCAAATGAAAGTCCTTTTCTTCTAGTCTGAAGGGGTGGCCTCTGGTGCGGTGATCCTCTTTATGGGTAAAAAGGTCCCCTGATATTTGTCTATAATGTCCTCGAATATATGTTAGAGATATCATTGTAATATAAATCCTTTTTGTTGTTCCACTCACAGACATCTAGGATATGATGGAATATGGACTAATATGTCTCACATGAATTAATTTGGACTCAAATGAACTTAAATTAATGTATTGCCTATTTACACAGTGTTAACACATAATTGGTTTTGATATGATTGGGAGTGGGCCCTGGTAAAGTACATTCCCCCTGAGGTGGGGATAAATACTTTGTATTTTGTACATTTCAGGCAAACTTGAGAAAGGGCAAGATTAAGCCTGAAACATTGCCTGTTTTTTTCTGAATGAATAAACACAACTTTTCACTTTTGTAGCAAAGAGGTGCTGCAATGGTATCTTTCCTACTGTATGTTTCCGCATATTCAGCATTCAAGTTAGCATAATCTGAAAAACACTCCATTCTCAACAAGAAATGCATATATTACAATCCGTAACTGTGCTGGGAACAGTATTCCAACCCAATACGTGTACACTCTACCTTCGACGTCCTCACACGCTGTTCAGGTATTATCCACTTCCGGGTGCTGTGTCAAGGTTGAATTCGTAGAGGCAAGCTGTAACGATCTGCACTCAGGTTCTTTTCGTTCAATATTTATTCATGTCATGAATTATACATATTTACAGCATCAATGTTTCGGTCCGTGGTCTCGGACCTTTGTCAAGATGCATTACCACTTTTAACAGATAACAATAAAGTTACAGAATATAAAGGTTAAAAAAACCTTGCCTTGTTGGTGACATCACAACCCATTATGTTAATGCTATTACAAATAAGCCTGAATAAACCTCCTTGATCTTTTGGTACTAAGTGATCCAAGTACAGTGTAATAAGGAGAAACAGACAGTTACCACTTGGTTACCTTCCAAAAAGTTGGGATGCCATAACTGTCCTTCATGTTTGTCATGTAGATCTATGACACCCTCATACTGGACACCAATATAAAATCTGTCACCATATCACGTGTACCACCACCCATGTAGTATATATAATTACATGCCCATGTGGGTTTTCAGACGTGGGTAAAACTAATTTAATGCTGATGCTTCTAATTGATGCCCATAAATCAGCTATTAATATCGCTTATAGAGATCAGAAGACCACCAAACCTGTTGCTAAACATTTTCTTGATGTTGGACATTGATTGCCCTCATTTAGGTTTATCGCTATTGATCACATACCAAAGCCCAAAAGGGGAGGAGATAGATCCCAACTCCTTTTACAACGTGAAACCTTCTGGATAAGAACACTTGACACTTTATCTCCCAGAGGACTTAATGTATAATGCTCCTATAGCTGTTTTCTTACTAAACGGTAAAACATATGGACAATACATTTTTATTTTTACTTATATGATATTTTGCAACTTTATAATGAGATCCCCTACCTTTTTACTACCCTCTATGATCTAATTCAGGCTTATTAGTAATATCATTAACATAATGGGTTTTGATGTCACCAGAGTGAAAAGGAACGCTAACAATGGTCTCTTTCGCTAGTGAATTGGTGCCTGTTAGTGAATTGTCAATGTCCCTGTGGGTGGCAACGTTGGCAAATCATCGCTAGCACTTTTCACTTCACCCTTTAGTGAATCTGCCCCTCAGCATCTATGTAATGATGCAGGCCTTCAAAAATGTCATGGGAGCTCACAATCTTGGAATGTTTTTTTGGAGTTTCAGTGACACACACTTTTACAAATCATTAAGCAGCAGATGAGGTTCAGTTGTGCTTATTACGTGTGGCAACACATGAAATGCGTCAGGAAGAGAAATGTTTGGGAAATAAAGTCTTCTTTTTATCCACCTCTGGTCTCTGGTTTGTGGAAGTGCACGCCATAGTTTTGTGCTGGTTACAGATCCACCATGCTACAGTATGTAAATCTGAATTAATGACTAATCAACATTATGATATTCTGTATATTTATTTGGTAACTTATAGCAGCACAGAGCATGTGCAGGGAATCAGCATTAAAGGGAATGAGAATACATTTTTCCAAGTCTACTCAATACTTGCTGGATGGGATACCAAGTGTCAGGATTACTGGTAAGCATTAACCTAAAGACTATTTGTACATCATTTTAGGAAAGTCAAAAAAGGTCTCTCCAAATCTTCTCAAAAACTAGTTAACAATATATTGACAGCAGCACATATACTGTATCAATAGCATCTTAGTGGAAATCCCCTCAATGACCAATTATCAGAGGATTTTACATAAGGCTGGATAAAGACTGCATAAGAATAATTTTTTTTAATGGTATGATGGCATGGTTATATACATATCTTCACAAATAATACTGAGGTCTCTATTGGTGCAAGAAAGTCATGTAATGCTACCAACTTTCTGTCTTGTGACATTGTTTCAAACACAGTCTGTCTGTAAGTAAATAACTAATACATGTTTGGACAGGTATGCTTATATCCCAGAGTCTGGCAGTTCCCATAATTTCTCCTATGTATGCTCTGCTGGTAATTATCATCTGTTATTACTTCAGAACATAAATGGTATTTGAAAGAATAAACACACTTGCAATAAGGCATTTGTGTTGTAAACTCTTGCATCTCCTCTTGAACATACATCATATTTGCAGTGATCAGTCAAATATTCAACAAATACAGCATTTCTTCCAAGATAAATATTTTAATAATGTTTGTCAGTTTTATCTATGAATATCTCTTGTTTTGGTTGTTGTTGAAAAGCTGAAAATGAGATGCTCCTGTCTACACATTGTGCTTGCTGTGCTCA
Organism: Xenopus borealis; assembly: GCA_024363595.1. Taxonomy (NCBI): domain Eukaryota; kingdom Metazoa; phylum Chordata; class Amphibia; order Anura; family Pipidae; genus Xenopus; species Xenopus borealis. The sequence goes on from CM044441.1 coordinate 70,054,099, forward strand.
TACAGCGTGCCAGGTAAACTCTTGTAATTCCTTTAGTCAATCACATAATTTTGCTCTACAAGGAAATCATCTCTGAATACTACAGTCTAATGAGTAGTTGCAAATAAGTGATTCAAAGAATCACAGAGGAAAAACATAGTTCTCTTTCATTATAAACAGCATATACAGTTTGAGCTGTTAAAAAATATGTATATGATTATTTTATTATTTTATGTTAGCCATCTGGCCCCGATTTGTGGCGAGGCCACATAGGCCTGGGCCTAAGGCGCCAAGTTGGTAGTGGCGGCATGCCGCCCAACCTCTTGCTGAGGAGCACTGGGGGCGTGCAGCCCCTCAGTGCTCTGGTGCGCCTGCTCTTGCTAAAGCATTGCAGGAAGTGGGCACTAGGACTGCTCAGCCTAGGGGCTCCCGCCGCTGGAATCCAGCCTTGTTAGCCATGCCAGCCTTCCATTCATGAATGCTATTTTTTTTTTAATAAATGCACTTTAGCTTGACTTTTTTATATTATAGCGTGTGTGTTTGTCAGCTATATTCTGGGAAGGGACTGGGGTAGCAGAGTTATTATCATTTGAGGTAGCAAGGAGAATAATAGTAGAGGGTATTAGAGTAGATTTATTCTGATCTTGGGAAAATAAGGTGAGAAGGTACTGAAGCAGTAAATTAGACAGATCAGCAGGAGTATGGGACAGTGTAGGTCACTGAGGTAAGGCCAGAAGAGGGAACCACTAAATTGGAGACAGGAGGAAACTGTACTGTGTTTAGAAATGAAGAAAGGAGATGTCGACAGTATTAGGGTACATTCGAAACTTGTTAATAGTAAGGGGACTGGGCATCAGTACAATGAGTCTTAGAGACTAGACTTTAATACCAATACTACAGTATGGCAAATATCCTGTATCTTCAACTAATGCTATAGCAACTGAGAGCATTAGCTTTATATTCTAATTTTAATCAGCTTAAAGCCAATTGCAGATTAGTTGCTAGTGGCAAACACATTTGTGCTAATAACACTTATGCTAGTAAATGATCCCTATAGACAGAAATAATGACTGTCAAGGTATTTGGCTGTTCATTTATTTTTTATAAATCATCATCATCACATTATAGAAAATATTTAGAGCATTTGTATGGCTAGTATTAAAACTAAAATAAAAACAGAGGGAAAGAAAATTAAGATTAATAGAATTAACATGTCGCAAAAAATGCAGGTGATAATTGTGGGGAAGTGCTGCTAGCTTCTGCAGAACTTGCAGTGATTTCCTGCTTAAATGGTCACAAAAGAATATAACTCTAGATTGTTGAGGATTTACACTTTATAAATAGCTTTTATGGGGAGTTAACCATTCAATTTTTTCCAGGGAAAAATCTGAGAGAAAATGAATGGCAGCAAATTTAATTTGTGGTAAGTGGTAAACATGCACTAGCGTCAGAATAACAGAATAATATAGAATAATAAAAATAAGTATGATAGGTTGACACAAATATATTTTACAACAACAAACTTCTATGTTATAGTGTGAGTAGCATAAGCCTCACAATGTTCGAAGCTAGGGATTTTTCAAAACACAACACTGAGTCCACAGGAGAGCACACAGAGAGCATGGAGTTTTCAGGTAAGCAGCCACCTAGAATAGACTAGGATAGCATAAACCTCTCAAAATAATGGAAAATGTTTGTACAAAACACAAAGCTAATATTTAAAGGTCCTGTCAAGGCAAAAGAAGAGGAAGATAAATACTGTTATTTGTTGTTATATGTTGGAGAGAAAAGAAGGGACATGTATAACTCATGGGGAGGCGTATGCAAAGGAGAGCAAGCAACTCAGCGATTATCAGTTAGGAATCAAACTCAGTAACTAGAAATATCTCAATATACTTTAGCACAGTCTCTAGAACACTAGTCTACCTCTTACTCTCAACACAACATGAAATTCAGGCAGTGTGATCAGGTGACCAAGGTATATTTATAACTTCCCCTCAAACTGGTTACCAGTACTGGAAGGATTAACTCTTCCAGGGCTGGAGTAAAACCACAAGGTATGAAGTCAGGTGGCAGAGGATGCTGTTGCATCTGCAAAAATGTAATATTAAATAATAAATGCAAACCTGGGAACATGTTTTGTGTTATGAAGGCCCTAAGTAGAATGCCCTTCAAGTAAAGAAGAAAGGCATTAGAAATGCATTAGAAATGCAATGCATTTAGTTATGTCAAGCCTTCCCATTTTAGACCAGAGAATGAGCACTGTGGAAAGTCATATTGAAACGATGGCCAAAGTAAACAAATGTCTGTACACTTGAGGAGGAGCTTAATGCATCAGAGTAGGATGTGTGGCAGAGGAGCTCCAGGATAAAGTAAACAGATTTGCAAGTATCTCTTTCAATCAGGGTCGGACTGAGCTAGTGGGACACCAGGAAAAAACCCAGTGGTTCCCTCTCCCAATCTGCCTGCTCCAAACAAAAACAATTTGCGGCGGGGTCGCCATTTGCGTATGCCATCTCTTATTTTTTTCAACAAGTTCCACACTTTTAAGGAGTAGATATCTACCATTCTTATGGCTTACAAAAAAAAGCTGGGGTAACAATTTTGATCAACAATAATCTTAATTTTCAGTATCACTGACATTAGGATGATGCCCCTTTACACTAACTAATTTATAGAAAGTATTTACTTTTTACTAAGATGATTACATTAAAAAAGGAAGATTACTAATCTTTGGGTATTTTAATAGTGTAGAAGACTCCATATTAGACAGGTCAAGCCCTTCACTAACTAAGAATATCTGTTTAATTTTTATGATCCCTGGAAGCTTCAGCATCCATCTATGAAGAATTTTACACTTTGTTCTTCAGTACACACGTGGTTTGCTATAATTAACTTAGATAGCCAATAAAGATATCACCATTACACCACTTTTGTTATTTTTTATTTCAAAAGGGTTGCCCTGTAACATTTAACTGATAAACTGTAGTGATGAGCGAATAAATTCGACAGGTGTGAATCGCCAGCAAAAAAGCTGCATTGTCAAAAAAATATGGACATGTGTCAGAAAAGTTGTGTGCATAATAATTGCTGCGCTTCAAGATTGTTATGCGTATCAAAATAATTTTGAAACCCATTGACTTTAATGCATTTGGACAAAATAGGCACACATATAAAAATTGTCGTGGGTGTCAAAATTGATGTGTCAAAATAAATTTAGGAGTTTCGCAAATTTTTCGCCGGGACAAATTCGCCAATCACTAGCTAACACGGTACAACAACTTTACCTTACATCAAACTACTGCAGTAAGAATAAGAAAACAAAGTGCATACTTTTTGTTTCAACATTTGGACCTAATAGCAGAATTATACAGAAAATGTTATGTCGTTATTGGCCTATATTAAAAATGGATCTGACTATAAAAAGGGAACTAAAACATCAAATCTAATATCTAATATCTAATATCTCTAAAAAAAATTTTTATGGGTCCACCCAAGTTAGGAATATTTCCATGCTTAAAATGTAGTATCTGTAACTTTATCATTAAAAGCGCCTATGTGACTCATCCCCTAAAATGTAAAAGATTGCCACTTAAATATTACCTATAATTCCCAAATATGTGGTTTAAGGGCTATGGGTCCACCCAAGTTAGGAATATTTCCATGCTTAAAATGTAGTATCTGTAGCTTTATCATTAAAAGCGCCTATGTGAATCATCCCCTAAAATGCATTAGATTGCCACTTAAATATTACCTCTAATTCCCAAATATGTGGTTTAAGAGCTCAAATGCTCATGTGGTAAAATGTTTGTGAGGCAGACTACCAGAAAAATTTGAATTGGTGAGCACAAATATTCCATAACCAGCTTTAACCCTTCAGTTGCTAGAATGCATACACAATACACATTTTTGAGCACAAAAGTTTGAGGTGGCTAGTGTTAGAAGTGCTCAATTTGTCAACCTAGGGAGGTGACAGAAACAGATTGCATGCGCTCTGCATTAGAAGAGCCGAATTTCCGGGTTTGAAAACCGGAAATTTGGCTCTTAGTTACCAGGAGCGGCTTTTTTTGCCGCCCCTGGTAGCCAGCGGGGCTAACATACAACTCATAACCTATAATGTATCTGCATCTATGGTATTTTGTTTTTGGTGCATCACTGAAGCAGGCCACTAGATGGCAATACTCAATAGAGAGGATTTTACAGTATGAGTTCTAATGCTTCTGGTCACATGATGGAGCTGACATGCTTTTTGATGAAAGTGGAGATTTATAAGTTTATTTGGGTTATGAACAGGTCAAGACTGAGCTTCAAAGTAGTCCCTCAAGCACACAGATGCCCAAACAGCCCCAATACATATTCTATAAATACAGTGTCTATGGTATCTTACAGTGGCCAGTCTGGCATGTGCCTGAATGAATGTGCCACAGATTGCCAATCTGGGTCTTGTTGGGTACACTGTTGCATAATCATTTGATAAAGGAAAGTTTGAGCCTTTTATGCACTGTACAATAAACATATGCCTTGATGGTTGACTGAAATTTGAGCAGACACTAACTAAAACTTGTACACAGTTTACCAGTAATATGTTTGTATTCCAGTAGAACAGTGCTGTCCAACTTCTGTGGTACTGATGGCCTACATGGTGGAGGGCCATGGACTGCCAGATGGACAGCCCTTCTGTAGCAAATGAATAAGGCATTCATGGGAAAACCCAGACTTATTTTTCCCATCATTGATTGCATCATTACAAAAAATCGTAAGGAAAAACATCCCATTTAATGGTGCTTTTGCAGAATCTCCCTCCCCCCGCCCATAAATGCTATCAGCTTTTTAGACCAATGCTTTGGTTAGGAGTCACATTTCCTAAAAAATCATCCAAACAAGGGGGTGGCATCCAATCAAATATATGAGCAGGGGTAAATGGTTAAGACCACCATAAGGATTGTTACCTGTGCTCCCCTGCATTCTGCTTGGCTGCATTCAGCCGCAGGGGAGCGCAGGTCTAGACGCACTCCATTCTTTTCAATGACCTTGTACCCACGAGACGCATGTAAGTGCCGAACGCAGGTTCAGACACAGCATTGTGCAGGTAACAAACACCCGTGTGTAAGGGCCATAATGGATTTATCTTGACATGGTATATTGGCTTGGAAATATTAAGATCATAAATCTTTAGCAACAAAACATCTTTTTAAAAATGTACCTTGCACAGAATAAATGAGTGAAATTATGAATACAAAATGGGGCTGGGGAATATACAGTAAAATCCTTATTTTTGGCTGCATAATGTAGAGCAAACATACAGACTGCATGAAAATATTTACAGTACAAGAGGTGAAAGGCTTACAATATAAATCAGATAACAATTGAGCATCTGAATTAAGTAATACAAGAATATTAGCTATAGTGTAATACTTTTGTATTTTCATGAAGCCTGTATGTTTGATGTATACAGCCAAAAAAAAGGAGGATTTTCAACTCAGATTCCCTGGCTCCATGGTGCTTATTTAACATTAAAAATCTTCTAAATCTAAATTGAATTTAGAGTACAATAAATCCTAGGCCTTTTGTTTTCCAGCTAGAATAAAACTATTGTCATGCAAATTATTAATTTAGTCAGGAAGTTGTTGTTCTACTTTGCACAAAACTACTCAGTGTATAAGAATTGTGAAGAGCATTCCCTGTATAAAGGACAAAATGCCTCAGCATGATATTACAGAAAGTTGTAGAAAACATATGCTACTTTTGTCTAGTTTCCCAATTTAGGGAAAATGTGCAGAACCATAAGGACGAGTGCTACAGAGGCTACATAATACTGTCTATCATTTATGGTATAGTGTTTTTTCCAGTGAAATATTACAACATAGAAAATAGTCTTATCTCTAAAGCAGTCAATTGTCTTTAGCAGAAACAATACAACCATAAACATACTTCAATCCATGAATCCATAGAAACCACCAACTCTGCAGTGGTATTTCCCTAATTACCTAAGATTAAACCGGATTAATAATAATATACAAAAGGCACAATCTGAATGCTAACACTAAACTGACAATACCCTTCTTTCCTAATTTTCCACTACTAACTAAATGCTCTGTGTATGCTAATTTCCTAGTTTCTGAAAAAAACTCCACAATGTGACCTACAAATATGTAAAATGTCAAAAGAAAAACTGAGAAAAGGGAAACTGTGAAAGGGAATTGCTGCCAAAAGAAACTGTCAAGAAAATTTGGGAGAACTGAATAAAGTATTTTTAAAAATATGTTCAAGTAAGTAAAAATTATAATATAGTAATGAATTTAAAGGAGGAAAAAAGGGCCACACTCCTCATATGCATGGAGAGAAGGAAGAGGGAGGTGGTAGAGCTGAGTAGAGCCACGTTATTGTTAAGGCTCTTTAAATCTACATGTTGTGGTTTCATTTGTCAAATGGGCCCCACATTCTAAACCTATTCAAACCTGTACAGGGTTTCAGATGATCTCTGCTCTCATGTATGCCAGTAGTAGCTCAGTAAACTTGGCCAACAACTCTATAAACATTATGTGTTCTTCTTTCTAGCAAGTTTACTTACGCCTGGAACAGTAATATATGTATTTGCTAGATGTGCTAGTGTTGAGTAGTTAACAGTGTATTCAATTCATGTGTGCTCCAAAAGCAGAATAGGCTCTTTGCAGCCCAGAGTGCAAGCTGTACCCCCTGCCAGGGATAACTTACATCAAAACCACAGAAAACAGCAGCACCTAATGCACTTTAAGTAAAGTTTATCACCATTTCAAATATACCAGAGTGCTGCTGTTTTCTTTGAAGTAGTTAACAGTGTGCTCTTTGCACAAATGATTTCTGCCTGTTAAAGCCACACAAAGACCACCAGGAGAAGATTCTAGAGAATGTCAATCAAAATAATTTCTCATTTGCAAATATGCTAGTCAGGTCACACACAAAGGATTAAGACCATTTTATAATACTGTAAAAAAGTAATTTTTGTCAGTATTAAACGTGATAGTTACAGGAACTTTTCTAATGTGCTGCATTAGCTTTAACCTCTATGTTGTCAGAAGTGCCAGCATGACAAAGCAGCGTGTCTAAAGTGTTGGTAATTACACTAGCCAGGGGCCGCTCATTAACATATCTATGTTGTAACACAGCACAGTATTTATGTTCCAGCATGCTCTGTTTACAAGTCAAAGCATGAGATCATGCCAACCTTGAAGTGCTCCAGCTGTTATGTTGTTGTTCACTGTTGGGATTGGTGGGGTTTACAGTTCACACAGTTCAAATGGTTGCAACATTTTTCTAACTGGGACAATGTTTAAAATTTGTAATCCTATGCCATGCTAGAGACAAGAATTCAGACTTTACAAAAGATACAGTTACTGGTCTCCAGAGTTCTAAAAGCCTTCTTTTTGCATAGGCATTTTTGTTTTCTCCAAAGAGCTGCGAGAAACTGTTTTATTTTTATACAGCTTTATTGTGGGGCAGGGATTCTTAACACCTGAGCTGGGACCTGAAATTGGGCCATTGTGCTATTTAGGACTAGGCTCCATGATTCCCTTAAATTATGTCTCTTTGTAAAACAGACAGCAGTAATTAAAACAGGCACAAACTAATTCTTAAACAACTCTTTTGATGCAAGATAACTCCCAGACTTAATGCTTCCCATACTGCTTTAGAGGATACAATCACAAAGTCCCTGAATTGGCTTATCATATGATACAATATATTAAAAAAAAAAATCCTAATGAAACATTAATCATGAAAGCTATGGCATAGTTTTAAGAAGAAATGTAAACTAATTCCGTCTCCTTGTATAAAATTCAACCAACCCTCCAGCAGTTCAAGGAACCCCAATTCCAGCAGCCCTAGCATCCCTTAATTGCAGATGAACTGGATTAAAATTTATCAAAAGAAATTGTACAGCTCTATAGTGAGTGCTACATGCTAAGGTAAACATTTGGCTAAGGTTTCCTAATGTTGATTCCCTAGATCAGTGATCCCCAACCAGTAGCTCGCGAGCAACATGTTGCTCTCCAACCCCTTGGATGTTGCTCTCATTGTCCTCATAGCAGGTGCTTATTTTTGAATTCCATGCTTGAAAGCAAGTTTTAATTGCATATTATTATTATTAACATGTATTTCTATAGCGCCAACTTATTTTGTAGCACTGTAAACTAAGTATAGTACCAAGCAGAGCCTCCTGTAGGCTTCCAGTCCCAAAGGGGCTGCCAAATAGCCAATCACAGCCCTTATTTGGCAACCCCAGGGACTTTTTCATGCTTGTGTTGCTCCCCAACTCTTTTTACATTTGAATGTGGCTCATGGGTAAAAAAGGTTGGGGACCCCTGCCCTAGATGCTGATGAACTTAAACAGGATGCCAATCAGTAAATTCATTTAGGATCTTTCTCAAAATTGTTCAGTAAATACCACATTTTAGATTTTAGTCATTCAGAATATTGTGCTAGATTTTAGATAAAATAATTAGTGTAACAAAAAATGTTTACCTGTTAGACTGCCAGGTCTCTGCAGTGTGGCAGTGGCGTAGAGTTCTTGTGAGTGCTTATTGTACTGATCCGAGGTGTGAACTAAGCGTTTGGTAGGTGACAAGGTTGCATATGTACCAATGGTTGAACTCAACGAATGCAAAGGTGAAGAGGAGATATTAGACTGAATAGTAGGTGGAGAAGTCACACGTACAGATGAAGGAGAAAGGCCCGAAGATGATACCACAATGTTGATTGGCGAACTGGTGCTGTAGGACTTTGCAAGACGGCTAGGAGACTGCTTGGGTGAGGAAACCCTTTGAGTGGTACTGTATCCAGTGCTTTCTGATGCAGATCCCACCCTCTGCAGTTTAGATGGGGACCCTACTTGCTGCATGGATAAGGGAGAGCTTACTCTCTGTGCTGGCAATGTAGAGCTTGAATAATAAAGTGTTGAAGAATGCTGGGAATCAGGCAAATGGAAAGCACTCCCATGGCTTGGCACAAAGGACTCTCTTGACTGGGAGGCAGCATGTGATTGAGAGGGTTCAGATCCAGATGAATGAGCTGATCTGCTAGCTGTGCCCTGTAGTCAAAATAGAAAACAAAACTATAAGGAAGAAAAAAATTAACCCTAAAAATGCAAAGACTTAAACATATCTTGCTTTTTCAGAAATTTGTTTTTTTAATGGTGTTTTCATTTAAAAGGAAGCATAAACCATGCTGTGGCTGTAAAGATTTAGTTCTAAGGTGGACGCTTACAAAAAATTTTTGCAATTCAGTTAAAGGGTAAACTAATAAAATTTTGAGTGCAAAGAGCTTTGGCTAAAACTATGTTAAGCTGTAATCATGTGAATATGCTCAGAATAAAGTTTCACTTTCAGTACAAATTATACTTGTATTAAAAACTCTGGCTTTCTGAGTTACACCTACCCATAAACATGTATGTTTTAGAAATCAACTTATTTAGAGTGACACAAAACACAGGAAAAATATAGATCTTGGACAAGGAATTGCAGGGAAGGAAAAAAGAATCACATCAAGAGACCAACTTTCATTCATTCTCTGGTACAATTTGCATGTGAATTAAGACAGTGCATTGTCAGATATCTCTGAGCAGGAGGTCTCTGATCTTTTTAGAAATCTGTGAGGCAGCACAGACCTCTTGTCTGAAGTCTAATAATGCTGAAAAGAATAATAGTAGAATAGAAAATCCCCAGCAGATGCTTCCTTACTATCACACAGCATTCCAATTTTTTTGAGAGATATACAAGGCTCCAGAGATCATCTTGTACTTTTAATCTGTTTAGTGTAAAAGCATTCTGAAAATCCCTTAGGACTTTTGTGCAACTTTTTCAGTTTTACACAAACAATACCTTATGTACTAAATATCAATGCAATACAATGCATACTGTAAATCACTACTTTATCAAAACAATAACCTCTGCACTCATAGTAACACTAGGGTACAAAGTGAAATCACTTAAATCATTACAATATAAGCTCAATGTTAGTACAAATTTTAATGACAAAATCAGTAATACACTACAGCAAAGGCCTTTAGCCATTTTAGGTTATGGACCCCTTTTACAATTCAGCATTTCACTGAGTGCTAATAGCAGGGTTATATGAAAATATGTAGAAAATATTTAAAACAATGCTACATCCTCTGCAGTATATTTTATCGTCCAGTCTAAACGTACATAGTGAATGTTGTGGTGTTTATACAAATGGCCTGCAGGTGTCACTGTGCATACACAGGACTTTCTGTATAGCTTGAAAGTGAAAGTAAGACTTACTGCTGTTATGTAATGGCTGCATGACCCGCTAATAAAGCATTGTTATACCTTCCTTATCCTCGGCTACCAAACACAACAAATGTATAGTTGACAGACTATACCAATGTATAGTTGACTGATGATGGAAAGTAGCGATAGGAGAAAAAAATCATTATAGTTAGATTTGCAGCAAACGTTTGAGTTTAACAGTGTACAGATTTTTTCACAAAAACATAAAAGATTCCCCATGTGACTTCTTTAGTAAATAGGAATGTCATTTTCGCTGTCGCCTTTCCTTACATAGCAGCCAGTTAGATCTGACCCCTCCCAGTGTATATACAGTATAAGTAGGTGCAGAGTCGGCCATTACTCCCCACCCCACCAGCTGATCTGTGATCTGTGACCTGCAGATGCACTGGAATTCAAACTTGCACATGGTGCAGCGATGTGAGGTTATTGATTAGAGCACAGTGCCAGGGGTACACCAAGGGCAGATTTGGGGTACTTCAGTGCAGAGTAGTGGCAGGAGATGAGGTAGCTCTGCAGGGTATTTGCCCCCTTTGAGTAGGCCACACTCTTTGTTAGCAGGGACAATATGTGTGTTAGTGATATTATACCCCTGGTTTTCCTACTTAAGCACGCGTTGGATGGCCTGCTAGAGGAGGGTAACATGCCTGAGGAAGAGGAGCAGGAGTGCAGGCCCTGTAGGCAGGCAGGCAGAAGGAGCTGGGAGTAGTGATGGGGGAATCTGGGGCGTTTTGTTCACCGAAATGGCGAAAAAAATTGTGAAAAATCTGAAAATTCACGAAAAATTCGTGAAATTTACCAATTTTCACGAAAAAGTCATGAAATTTTAACTCATTTCCACAACTTTCCACATGCTAGTCAGGCTGCACATTAATCCATTTGGTAGCTACCCATCCGCTGGACTCCTTTCCAGCCTCAATTGTCACATTTCAATATATGGGGACAGAGGGGTGCTTTCAAAGAACCAAATACTGGATTTGAAAAAAATGAAAAATATATTTATTTACCAAGCATTATAAAAACAGAGCAGGTATCAAAAAATGCTAACTGTGGCTACCATACTTGTATCATGTCACCTGACGCGTTTCATGCCTCCCTTTGGCACTTCATCAGAGGAAATTTTAACTACTTCACTTTAAATTCGTGAATTTCAAGCAATTTCACTATAAATTCGTGAATTTTGAACTATTTCACAAAATTCATGAAATTCAAACGTTTTCACTATAAATTCGTGAATTTAGAATGTTTTCACGAATAATTAGTGAAAATCGGAAATTGATGCCACCAAATTTTCTCGGCCATTTCGCGAATTTATTCCTCTTCTCACAGATGTACCATCTATCTCTCCATTGCTGCCTATATGCTCCTCTCATAGACTTTTCCTCACTAGGTTTGTCTGTACCCCATCTGGCTGCTATCTCTGCTTCTGCTGCTGCCACCACTAGTACTACAGCTGCATTGTCGGCAAATGTTTTTCTAGTGGGGGGCCTATCAAGGCTAATGATTATGCTGGTATTACTACTGCCATATAGTTGGCAAATGTCCTCTGTTGTGGAGTCTGTCAAGGCTTCTAATAATGTTGCTTTTAATACTGCCGTGTAGTTGGCAAATTTCTTCTGGTGTGGAGCCTGTCAAAGCTCCTAATAATGTTGCTTCTAATACTGCCACATAATTGGCAAATTTCTTTTGGCGTGGAGTCTGTCAAGGCTTCTAATAATGTTACGAATACTACTACTACTGCCACATTGTTGACACATGTTTTCTGTTTGACGCCTATCAAGGCTAATGATATTGTTGCTTCTACTACTGCTGCTGCTGCTAATATGCCACATACAGTAGTTGGCAAATTTATTTTGGTGTGGAATCTGTCAAGGCTTCTAATAATATTGCTTCAAATACTGCTGCGTAGTTGGCAAATTTCATCTGGTGTGGAGTCTCTTAAAGCTCCTAATAATGTTGCTTCTAATACTGCCATGTAGTTGGTAAATTTCTTCTTGTGTGGGGTCTGTCAAGGCTCCTAATAATGTTTCTGTTGCTATTACTTTGGGGAAAGTAATGATAATAGGGGATTTTTAAAATACATGACAATTTTATGGCACATGTGTTGAAGAGCCAACCAGAAAAATGCTATTTTGGATCTAGTGATCTCTAACAAGCCAAAAATGTATAGTGAATGTGCAAGTAATTGAGCCCCTGGGTAACATTGACCATAATGTTATATCGTTTAATGTTTGGTGCAAAAAATAAATATAGACTTGTCACACATCGGCGCAAAATTTGAAAACGTAAGTACTTCCAGGTCACAGTTTCGATGCCTGATTATAGTGTTTGTTTGGAACATTCCTGGGTATCTGTTTACCTGTTTCTGGACTTCTGACCCCTGCCTGGACTTTGACTTTGATATTATTCTGCCTGCCTTTGAACTCTTGCCTGGACTTTGATCACAATTTTGCCTGAACCCTCACTTTATAGCCTCAGCTCAATATAGTTAGTGGCTGACTCTGGATTTGATTGAAAAAGATTTAATAAAAGTTAATGTAAACAAGGCACCAGGGCCAGATGGCATACACCCCCCCCCCCCCCCCCCCCCCAGGTTCTCAGAGAGCTTAGTTCAGTTTTAGACCGGCCCTATTTCTGATTCTCAGATTTGCTTTTATCTGATATGGTATCTATGGATTGGAGAAAAGATGTTATAATTCCATTATTTAAAAAAGGAATTACGATCTCAGCCTGGCAATTATAAGCCAGTAGGTTTGACATCAGGCTTGTTAAGGGATCACATTCAAAAATTTGTTCTACTGAATGGCAGCAATCGGCATGGCTTTATGAAGGATAGTTCATGTCAGACTAATTTTATTGCTTTTTATGATTAGGTAAGTAAAATGCTGGACAGTGGGGTAGCAGTAGATGTGATCTATTTGGATTTTGCCAAAGTGTTTGTTTGATAAGGTGCCCCACAAACAACTGCTTTCTAAACTAAGGTATGTGGGCTTAACAAGTCATATGCACATGATAGGAAACTGGCTACACGATCAGTTACAAAGGGTAGTTGTTAATGGTGTATTCTCTGCTTGAAGTAAGGTTCTTAGTGGGGTCCCTCAGGGCTAGTGATGGACGAATCTACCCAGTTTCACTTCGCTGAAAAATTTGCAAAAGAATTTGGAATTTGGAAGTCGTGGAACGGTTTTGACGCGTCGCGTCATTTTCGTCGCGTCATTTTCGTCGCATTGCGTCAAAAACGACGCGCGACTCGTTTTTTTGTCGAAAATTGTGGGAATTCGCCCCTGGCAAATAATAAATTTGCCCATCACTACTCAGGGCTCAGTATTGGGTCCACTTTTATTTAACTTGTTCATCAATGATTAAGGGGGTGTTTTAATGTATCAGTGTTTTCAGATGACACAAAACTATCCAGCCCAATTAATTCCATCCAGGCATCCTTGCAACACAATCTTGACAAACTGGTGATCTGGGTAGCTAAGTGGCAAATGAGATTCAGTGTTGATACAGTAAATGTAAAGTCGTGTACCTGGGATGTAGAAATATCCAAGACATTAATGGGACTGCACTAGGCAAATCCATAAGGAAATGGACCTTGGAGTCCTTGCAGATAATAAACTTGGCTGCTGCAAGCAATGCCAGTCAGCGGCATGAAGGACAAATAAGATCTTGAGTTGTATTAGAAGGGGCACTGATTCACAGCATTCTTCTACTGTATAGAGCACTGGTAAGGCCCCATCTAGAATATGCAGTACAGTTTTGGTCTCCAGTGCTCAAACAGGTCATTATTGAATTAGAGAGGGTACAGAGAAGGGCAAGTAAGCTGGTTAAAGGTATGAAAAATGTTAGCTATGAGGAAAGACTGGTCAAATTGGGGATTTTCCCACTAGAGAAGCAGTGCTTAAGGCATGATATGATAACTATGTGTTAATATATAAGGGGATCATTTAATCATCTCTCTAATTCTTTATTTACCAGTAGGTCTTTCCAGCTGATGCAAGGTCACCCATTCCTATTAGAAGAAAAGTGGTTACGCCTAAATATTCGGAAGGGGTTTTTACAGTGAAACCTGCCACACAGTTGGCAAATTTCTTCTGGTTGAGGCCTATCAAGGCTAAAAATAATCTTGCTTCTACCACTACCACATGGCTTGTACATTTCTTCTAGTTGAGGCCTGTTAAAGCTTTGAATAATGTTGCTTCTACAACTGCAGCATGGTTCGCAAATGTAATTTAGTGTGGGGTCTGTCAAGACTCTTAATAATGGTACTTCGACTACTGCTACATAGTTGGCAAGTTCCTTCTGGTTGGGGTCTATCAATTCTGTCTGTAACATGGACTTTTCATGTTGGTGGGGCCTAGTTGTCAGTCACTCAAATTGGGTCATATTCTTTACTCTCCAGTGTGTAGAAAATGTAGAGACACCTGCATTCATACCAATAACAGTCTCTTAAAGAAATGCTAAAATCTTTCAAAGCTATTGTCATCACATGCCTTGTGCTAATACTATTAAAGTTCTGTTGTCTCTAAGTGCCCTCTAGACACCTGCAGTCATATTGGCATTCTCTTCAATGTGTGTTTACATTTGAAAACACTTCTCTGCTTTTGCTGTTGTCTGTGGCCTTTTAAGAAAAAATACTAAGTACTAGTAAGTCCTGCTGCTAAGTACAGAATTTAGCGAATTTTTAGGCGATTCAAAACGCAATAGATTCACCCATCACTAATAGATAGATAGACATATAATAGCTGCTGTTAACAGCTAAATCATATCTGTTGTGCATCAAAACTGGTGCAGTATGTACTGGTTCTCACCTCTAAGAGGTGATTATAAATTATCCCTAAAGCAAGGAACATATGTATGTTTGTTTGAAATTGGGGTAAAATCTAAGCTTCAACCCTATTTTTTTTTCTTTAATCAAGGTACCACACTTGGTTAACTCTGCTTTTAAATGCAAATATTTAAACAAGTTAAATCTTCCTGATTAGAAAACATCAAGAACAATGTCTTTTGAATTGTGATTTTTAGAAGCACATTTATCAAATGGTGAGCTCTAACTTTCATCCAAAGATAAATACAATTCTAAAAATGAAATTTTCTGTGGTGAGTTCTAATCTCACATTTTCATATATATATATAATGTCATATAAAAATGCAAACACCTGTTCTGTTACATATTTTTCTATGATTATGGTTACAAAGGATTAGTGCTTAAAAAAATTGAGGTTATTGGTTTGTGTTCATTTTCTGAATGGTTATGTATCATTTACAAATGGATATGTATCAAAAACAAACAAAATGCACAGTTATATTCTAAACCTTGATTTTAATCATCTTTACAACAGGTCTTTGTTTAGAATTCTCACATATTCTCTTCATTGTTACTTTATTATTTTGATAAAAGTCTTTGAAAGAAGTCGTTTGAAGAAGAAAATAAGTGCCTTTTCTTTGTGTACATCTTAAGTACTGCAGCCTTGCAGCCTTGCTTAAATATCCCAAATTACATTTACAATTACAAAGTAAATACAAAAATATTAAAATGCATTTTTTAAAGGGAGGTGGTATTGTGAAAAAAATTGAACAATTTTTCTAGCCATTTTTATTTGGCCAAACAATAGGCCAAATATTTGTCTGTCCCTTCTCCACAAACAGGTGACCTTTTTTTACCCAGTCAATGCATGGAAAAACATTTTGGCTATAGTGATAACCCCATATATTGTACCAGTAATACCACATACACAAAGGTTTTTGGGGGCACAACCTCTCTTAGTCAGCAAACAGTTTCAAGACATTACATAATTACAGACAGCATGCCACAATATATATGCAGTAAAGACACATATTAATAGTTGTATATTCTGTAGATAGTAGCAAATGAAAATGGAATTAGTAGAATAAATCCCAAGTCTTTCACATAGAGAATCATTGAATGTCTGTTGATTTAGGTTGGTATGGGCTTGATGTTTGTTTCCAATGTTAATAAATAATCCCTTACATATTTTTACTCCATAAATTAACCCCTCCTTGATGCTAATTCCTACAAGCCAAGTTAACTCACAAATAGAGATTTGGTTTATTTTATACTCTTTTGCTCTAACCACTCTACAGCTGTGCAATGTGTAGAACATTTAAGGTCCTTTCAATAACTCACATTTCTGCTGCATTGGTTTAACCAATATCCTTTTGTGCACAGCAACAATTTATTCCAAGTAATGTTCCATTAGTTTCCATGTAATTGATATGATTCAATTTTGATCTTCTCTACCCTGTTCCTTCTTTTAGTAAAGTGGTACAGTTTGTTATTTTTCAGTTATCTAAAATAACATCTAGTTAATTAATGATGCATTCCTGTAAGCTAGAAAATAAAATGTACAGTCTTGTTGCATTGTAAAAAGAGAAGCAGATGTGATTCTGCTTCAGATACCATGGTACTAACTCTTTGAGGTTTATTATTCAGGAAATATTTTATGATCACATACCTTTTTTTCTATATTATGTATGAGTGGGGGAGTGGGGGAAGGCTTATTCCATCTAGGTAAGCATGACCTGTGATATGCAGGAATGTCCTACTGGCCCAGAGTTTTCACATTGCTTGACTTAGTAAAAGAAAGGAGGTCACATTAAGGCTTTTTTTTGACTACACATGCTCAATGGTAGAGACTGGATTGTGTCAGAAGCTGGACATAAGAACAATTTGGAGTAAGACTAGATTCTTTCATGGCTTGTTATAAGCATAGAGTAGTTAATACATTAGTCAGATGCTCGAATAAAGAAAACAGAAGGTTGGATATAGTTGGCATTACACACCCGCATTGGGAAGCAGATAGGTTTAAGGACAGCATAAACACCTTTGGAGCAACTCTGTGATGGTCTAATACTCTGGGGCTGGATACCAGTGTGAATATTTATTAAGATTGCAACTACAGTTGTGGGATCTGAAATATGGAACTGCCATTTTCAGAGTCCTATTTAAATATACTGTTCTTCAAATTTAATTGATTTGCTTTATCTTTGTAATAATAACACAAAAACATGTGCTTAATCATAACAACATTAGCATAAATCCGTGGGAATAATGTCCCGAACATTACACAGAGAGCCCACTTAACAGATAGACATATGTTTGTAAGGCATACTCTGCCGAGAATATAAGGTGCTAGTATGGTATTATATATTTGAATACAGTAAAAAACAGATTTTAAGTTTTTCAAGACAGCGGAAAAAATCATGTAAAATCCAAGAAAATGTAAAATCAGGAAAATGTATTATGCATTATATATACTGTATGGCCAGAAAAATGGTGTGAAATGAGGAAAAAAAAGTAAGTGAATGTAAAATTGTGTTTTCAGTGTATTTTGCTGCAAAGAATTTGGGACATAGATGAGGTTAAGGCTTTCTTATAATAATTTTAGTACAGGTATGGGACCTATTATCCAGAATTTAAAGGACCTGAGTTTTTTCCGGATAAAGGATCTTTCCACTAGAAAATCATGTAAACATTAAATAAACCCAATTGGCTGGTTTTGCTTCCATTAAAGATTAATGATATCTTAGTTTGGACTTCTGGATAATGGATTCCATACCTGTATCAATTTCCCTTTTTAGTATCTCAGAGGTATATACCAGCCATAAGAGCTGGAACCAGGGGGTCACAGTATTCAGCAGTACCTGAACACTACAGCTGAGCTCTTCCTAACTTGCATTGTTGCCTGCATATGATAAATTTTGCTTAGAGAGAAAGGTAACCTAATTATCACTGACCTCAAGGTGGGCATATGGGAGAAAAGATCCCCTTGTTTTGCATCCTTGCCAAATGGGCCAATTTTTAAATATATGGCCAGCTTTATGAGCCAAGTTATGGGTTGGGGCATAAACCCTGTACTATCAAAAGGCAAGATAACATTATACTTTTGAGAATTCTGATGCCTTCGAGATAACATTTCTGAATGTAATGGCAGGGGCATGATTGGCAGAGGACAGGAAAGAAAGGCATGCATACTAAAGGAGAGTGTGCACAGTATCCAGGAGACAGAAGAGAATGGCACAAGTGTTAGGACGGACTGGAAGTATAGTATATAGGAAACAGGGAATAGAAAAAGATGAAGACATTTCAGGAAAAAGGGCATGTGAGGAAATTGAATATGGGGAGACCAGTAAAAAAGAACAGTATCTGGTCAAGTGAGGCTAATATGGTATCTGACAAGAGGAAGGAAAGTCATGTAAAAAGGTAAAAGGTAAATGAGAGGGATGAGAAGAAAAAGAAATAGAAAATGACAGGCCGGAGGAAAGGAATATATCAAACAGAAAAAAGTCAAGCAAAAGAAACAACAGGAATAGAATAAGAAAATGTGGAAGGAGCAGAGCTATAAGAAAGTGACAGGTGAATTCTGTTTTATACATGGGTACGTGCTGGACCGGGGGGCATGCACTGTGTCAAGTTTGTCCTAGGCCCTAAACGGAGAGCTTATGTAAGAAGGATCTATGCTGCACCATGTTTCCACCAGTGTTTAAGCACAATACACAGAAACAAAATGAAATATATTTTAAAAAATAAAATGAATGCGATAACCTTGCCATTTGCATCTTGATTGCTGCCTGATGACAAAATAAATAGATGGAAGGCTTTAAAATTGAGTACAGGGATCTAGACTCTAAGATTAAGGGAAGGCCTTCCAATGTCATTTTTTTTCCTAAAATTTTACCCGTGCCACCTGCAAGTTTAGGAAGACAGAGAGAGCTTAGGGAGCTCAATCGTGGCTCAAGTCTTGGTGTAGGAAGGAGGGGTTAGGTTCCTAGAGCACTGGACTGATTTTCCTAGGGGTACAACCTGTACAGTTGTGAAGGATTGCACCTCAATGGAAGGGGGTCCACTGTTCTAGGGGAAAGAATGATTAATAGGTTGGAGGAGAGTGCAAACTTTGACAGTATAAGGGCATCTTTGCAACAGATTAAGTGGGACATGCTTTTCACAGGGTTAAACACAAAAAAAATGGCAAGTCTTTAAAATGCTGTTTAGTAAATATACATGTCAGTATAGTTCCCTTTTTAGCAAGGAAACTTATTACAAAGCAAAACCTTTTTGGTTTGGTGTTGAGTTGGGTAAGAAAAGATGTGCTTTTAAGGCTTTCAAGTTAGCTGGGAAAGCTGAATCATTTATAAGGTACAAGAAGGCCAATAAATCATACAAAAAAGCAAGCAGGCTAAAATTGATATGGAAAGGGATATTGGAGCTAGCAGTAAAATGAATCCAAAATTATTTTTAAAATGTTGTTAATACTAAAATAATGAAGCAGGAAGGAGTGAGACCCTCAATACCAGAGAGGGGGTCAGCTGGTTGATGAGAACAAAAAAAAAAGCTGAGATTCTGAATTTTTCATACTGTACTGTATGTCTACACAAATGAGGAAGCAGTTAATGAAGGTGTAAGGAATAGCGCTTACCCTGGTGGTCTAGCGGCTGCCCCCTGTGCACGCGGGAGCGCCCGCCGTGCCTTCGGCGGGGACACTCGCCGCGTGCATCCTTCCTTCTCCAGCGCCGGTCTTCCTATGGCGTGCGCGCCGGCGCACTTCCGGGTTTATGCGCCGGCCTGATGACGTCACGCGCAATGGCGCGAAATTCAAATACTATTTAAAGGGATCTTTTAGTGCAGAACCTTGCCCGTTGTTAGGTTCTATTTGTTAGTTCCTGGGTGTGTTTCCTGATTGATTCCTGTCTGATCTACTGGTATTTGACCCTTGCTTTGCCTGACTATCCTGCTATTCTCCAATCCTGACCTTTGGCTTGTCTGATTATTTCTGTCCTCTGGTATCCTGTCCTTTTGCCTGTCCCCTGACTACTCTACACTCTCTAATCCTGATCCTGGCCTGTCTGACTATTCTACGCAGCTTGTGCTGTTCCGGCCTGCCTACTCCGTTTGGTGGTATTCTTCAATCCAATTCCTTGGTGAGACGATCGTGCCCCTGTGCTAGCCAGAACCTTTGCTTTACACCTCTCGTTAAGTCCAGGTGGCATCTGAGAAGCCGAGGGCTCCTCCCGAGGCCAAAGGCGGTCACTTAACTGGTGAAGCCGAGCTGAGACAAAGGTGTTTGGCAATTGTTCTGGTATTGGGTGCCGTTCGTGACAGAAGGTTTCTGTATTAATAGTCCCAGTATGCATGCCAGGGTGAGCTTAGCTCTGTGATTGTCAAACCTCTTTACTTAATTTTTCAGGATTCATTGAGGTCTGGCATGGTGCAGAGAGACTGCCAAATTGCTAATGTGGTGCCGCTTTCAAAAAGGGATCCCGTTCTCAGCCTCAAAACTATAGGCCAGTGTGTCTGACGTCAGCGGTAGGAAAGCTTTTTGAAGGATTAATAAAGGATAATAAACTGGACATCAGAGAGAATCATAATACTATGAGTTTGTGTCAGCACGTAGTAGATCTAGCCAGCTAATTTAATTTATTTATTTTTTATTTTTTTTTAACAGTTCAATTTTTTATTGAAATTGTACATGTATTCACAGATATTCAGATTTTATATTACTTATTGCATATCATTGTTACAATTTAACATACATCTGAAATAAACTTTTATTAAAGTATAACAGAACCTGTGTGTAAATGTGTATGTTTTAATTCTTGTAAAGGACCCCTGACTTAGCTCTGCTACATTGCATATTAGTACATTTATTATAATGTATTTGTCCTACATTGTGTATTAGATGTCCTTTGGTGATGAAAGGGAGACTGGGATTATAACTGGGAGAGCGGAATGGGGGGGGGAGGAGAGGAGAAGGGGAAAGGGGGAAAGAGAAAAAAGACCTTTTTGCAATAGTATGCTCTTGTGCTCCAGAGTGGACATCATGCTGTTTAGAGTACAATACACTTCTAACAGTATATTGGGTGAGTGTTCTATATAAAACCTGTAATCTCCTAGGTATTTAACCACGGATCCCATATTTTCCCATATTTGTCTGGGCAGCCTCTCCTTGCATAAATTAATTTATACTGTACATTTGGATCATTTGGTTGACCTGTTTTTTCCATAGCGATAGTGTTGGGGGGTTACTATTTTTCCAATTCATAACAATATATTTCTTGGCTGCTGTAAGTATGGTTGGCTAGGAGGGTTTTAGTAGCTCGAGTATGGGCCACATTGGAGACCTGGTTTAGCAACATCAGCAAAGGATCCGGTTGAATATGTATCCCTATAGCGCTTGTAATATGGCTGGAGATATGTAGCCAGAATGCATTTATACATATGATATATGATCACATCATGTGCATGAAGTCAGCTGGTGAATAGTGGCATCTGGGGCATTCATCCGAATGCTGGTCTGAGATCTTGTGTAGGCGATGGGGGGTTCTATGTAAAAATTTGAATTGGATTAGCTTGTCTCTAGCTCCAACCAAGTATTCAAGCTGTGATTCTAGTATTTCCTCCCACTTCTCCTCTGTGATACCTGGGATATCTTGGGACCATTTCCATATAGGCGTATGATCCAGTGAGGAATTAGACATAATCAGTTGGGCATAAAATTTCGAAAGGGGTTTAGTAAGTGATCCGTTGTGCGCCATTTCTTCTATTCGCCTGGGTGTTGTTGTGTCCACTACATGTCCCTGCAACTGTGTAGTTAACACATGTCTCAGTTGGAAAAATCTAAATAACATATTGTTAGCCAGTTGAAACTCTTCCTTTAGGCCCTGGAAGTCAGATATACAATTATCCCTACAGACATCTTCTATATATTTGATGTTGTATCTGGCCCAAAGCTGGGGATCTGGGACACTTTGCAGCTGTGGGATATTTGGGTTGTGCCAGAGTGGAGCATAGGAGGAGAGGTGGTTAGATGATCTGGGGAATAAATGGAGGGCTGTTTGCCATGCCTGTTTCACCTCTTTCATTAAAGGAGTTGTTTTAGGTGTGTAACTACATCCCCTGTACTCCACAGAATCCAAGGAAAAGACGGCACTCTGATCAGGAACAGATTTAATTGGGATACAATGCCCTACGCGTTTCGGAAAACAATCCCTTAATCATAGGCAACTTTCACCAAACAAACAGTCAGTTTAAATACACAAAGTAGGTGGTGACCCCTATGGGTACATAATTAGAATACAATGTTTAAAATTTGTTACAATCTTTGGCTTTTAAAATTAGCTACAATCTTTAATGTTACTTGTTAAGAACAATAGTGTTTAAAAACTGACAAAAAAGTTTCTATACTAAAAACAAATCCCGTTCTTGTATCATAATTTTATATACGGCTCACTGGTTTAAATCCTAAAATGCAGCTCTCTATACCATATGCAGCAATCTAACAGAAAACTGAACATGTCCTTGACCGGTCTATATTAGACTCATAACATCAGTACAATTGGTAATGTGTAGGAAGCGGTGCTGAGATAAGATGGGGGTGAGTTGCCTAATGTGTATAAAGTGTATAAATCTCTATTATAGAGTTAATGAGTCTATCTAGCCCTCATTCCAATGTGAAGATTAATATAAATATGTCAGATCATGTCTAGTGTTCAATCCTTTAGGCTTTCTAGTTTCCAACTTAAGAATCCAGAACGCTTCCCTCAAATTTAAGGTGCGTAACAAATCTCCCCCCCTAGAAGATGGTTTCACCTGTTCTATTACCTTAACTGACAGGTCCTCAGTGCCCTTCACTGAACATAATGTGAAGTGTTTGCCAACTGGAGTGTTTTCATCCTTATTTTCAATTGCTCTTATATGTTCCCGTATTCTTTCCTTTAGACTACGAGTCGTTCGTCCCACATATTGTTTCTTGCATATTTTGCACTCAAGTAAATATATCACATTTTTAGTGTTGCAGTTATAAAAGGCGCTACTTTGAAACACTCTACCAGTAACATTTGATTTGAAATTGGACCCCATGGAGATAACCTTACAGGTTTTGCATACAGTAGCACCACATCTGTAGCTGCCCTTTGTGGAAAGCCAATTGTCTTTCTTTCCCTCCCTCCCAAGCTTGGTGCCAACATGTTTCCAAGTGTCGGTGCCCTTCTGGAGACATACTTCACCTCCGTTTTTCCCAGAATGTTGGACAAAGTGGTATCATTGTATAAAATCGGTAGATGTTTTTTTACGATATTGCATATATCCCTATATTCCTCACTGAATTCCGTAATGAAAAAGATTTTTTCTTTCTCACTGGCCAGATGTTCATCTTGAGATGAGGGCCCATGGGTAGTTTTTCCTTTCTTGTATTTCCTAGCTTTCTCACATGCTGCATTTATCAAATTACTAGTATATCCCCTTTCCAACAATCTGTCTCCTAGATGTTTAGATTGGTCTTTAAAGGTACTGTCCTTGCTGCAGTTTCTCCTGTATCTGACGAACTGGCTGAACGGAATCCCCCTTATGGTGTGTCTCGGGTGACAGCTATTAGCCCTTAGAATAGTATTGCCCGCTGTGGGTTTTCTATACACGTTTGATTTTATATGTCCCGTATGTGCATCCCCATCTAAAGTGAGGTCCAGAAAGTGAATATTGGTTTTGTGATAATCTAATGTGAATTGTAAATCATGGTGATTATCATTTAAATAAGCGTGAGAATCTTTAATTGAATCTGTCGGTCCATCCCAAATGAATAGAAGATCGTCTATATAGCGACCAAACCAGATGATGTGTTCACGATAGGGATTTTGACATCCGTAGATGCGGGACCGCTCCCACCAACCCATGTAGAGGTTGGCATAAGTGGGGGCAAATGAAGCCCCCATAGCGGTCCCGCATCTCTGGAGGTAGAAATCCCCATCGAAGAGAAAGAAATTGTGTTTAAGCAAGAAATCCAACACCAATAGAACATAGTGAGAAAAATCATTTGTGAACAGGTGTGTATCCCCTAAAATTTCTGATATGGCCTGTGTGACCAAGTCATGTGATATTGACGTGTACAGTGATTTGACATCCATTGATACCCATGTGTAGGTGTCCAGCCAGGTCAGACCCGCTAATCTGTTTAGCAGATGTCCTGAGTCTCTAATGTAAGATTCTAACTGTAGTACCAAAGGTTTTAAGCAAGTGTCTATCCAATCTGAGAGTCCCTCATTTATGGACCCTATACTGGCCACTATTGGCCTGCCTTCTGGTGAGATAGCATTCTTATGTATCTTGGGTAGATGGTGGAAGATCGGGACCACAGGTTGTTGTCTCACCAAATAATCTTTGTCCCGGGGGTCAATAGCTCCCAGAGACACCCCGTAGGAAACTAATTCTTCAATCAATTTGTTAAATTTCGATTGTGGATTAGATGACAATTTTAAATAGGTGTCCAAATCGCTTAACTGTCTAGAGGCCTCTCGTATATAATCCTCAGTGTCCATGACAACCACACTGCCCCCTTTGTCAGCCTGCCTAATTGTAATGGCCTGATTCTTCCTAAGTGTGCTAATTGCTAGCCTGTCTTCTCTACATATATTGTCTGGATAACTGCCCCCCCCTGGATGTGTTTAACATGGTGAGATCATTCTCAACCAAATCCTGGAAAATGTCCATTGAGGGGCACCTTGATTGTAATGGGTAAAAGTTAGAGGGTAGCTTCTTGTCACTAGACAATTTTACATTATCAATTTGTCCATTGGGTACTTGGGTCCCATTCTGGCTCTCACAGTGTAAGGAATTTAAGTCTCTAAGACAGCAGTGTTCTCGAAAGGTAGTGAAGGTTAGATGATCTGGGGAATAAATGGAGGGCTGTTTGCCATGCCTGTGTCACCTCTTTCATTAAAGGAGTTGTTTTAGGTGTGTAACTACATCCCCTGTACAAAAGGTTTTTTAGCTCCTCGTATGAGCCCATTATGTGGGCCTCCAGTGTTGTGGCGGGGTTGTCCCAAGATGGAGAGGCCCAACTCCAGGCTACTGTGAGTCTGGCTGCTAGATAGTACATTGTCATATTTGGGGCAGCCAGGCCTCCGCCATCCTTGGGGAGTTGTAGTTTGGTTGCACCTATCCTTGGGGTGGTGGCACCCCAGTATAGATGGGTTATATGGCCTTTTAGTTTTAGGAAGAATTTTGCTGGAATTTTGATAGGTGTTTGGTGAAAAATATATGTAAATTTCGGGAGCATTGTCATTTTAAATAGATTAATGTGCCCTATCAGGGACAGGGGGAGTCTGTTCCATACTTTAGTTTTGTTTTCCAGCTCCTGCATCAAGGGATATAGATTAAGGTCAACAAACTGTTTTAGGTCTTTCTGTACCATAATGCCTAAGTATTTAAAGGATGTGGCCCACTGCAAGGCCCCGCTATATGGCGGTAGATGAAGGGGGCGGTTGTCTATTGGAAATAATATAGATTTCCCCCAGTTGATTTTGAGACCTGAGTACAGAGTGTGAGTATTTACAATTTGTAGAGCTGCATCAAGGTCTGATGTTGGGTTTGCTAAGTAGAGAAGTGTGTCATCCGCAAATAGTGACAGCTTCTCTATGTGGGAGCCCAATTTGAGACCGGTTATGTTTGGTGGCTGTCTGATCAAACAGGCTAGCGGTTCCATGGCTATGGCAAACAGCATAGGTGACAGTAGGCATCCCTGCCTAGTTCCTCTTGTTAAGGAAAAGTTTGGTGAGAGAGTGAAATTGGTTTTGACACGAGCTTGTGGTGCTCTTTATAGTGCTTTTGTCCACTTTATAAAGTTTGTACCAATACCCAGATGATGCATTACTACCCAGAGATACTCCCATTCAACTGAGTCGAAGGATTTCTCATTGTAGGGCCGCTATAACTCTTTCCCCTGAGTTGTCATGTGTAACAGATATGTTTGTGAACAGTCGCCTTAAATTTATATCTGTGGATCTACCATGAACAAACCCAGACTGGTCTGGGGCAATGAAGGAAGGGAGAATTCTAGACAAGCGTCTGGCTAAGACTTTGGCAAATATTTTTGCATCACAGTTTATAAGGGATATTGGCCTATAAGATGTACATAGTGTAAGGTCTTTTCCTGGTTTTAGGATGAGAATTATTAACGACTTGTTAGCTGAGAGAGGCAGAGGAGAACCTTTACAAATTGCGTTAAATATTTTAGACAACTTTGGAGCCAAAAGGGAATTGTATCTTTGATGCCATTGGTAGACCAAGAGTCTTTCCAGATGGGCATGAGTTTATGGCATCTACCACTTCTTGGGTGGAGATAGGGGATTCTAGTTCATGTACCTCTGGGGCTTCAAGCCTAGGCATACAGTAGGTATATTTTGGACATAAGACTGTATTTCTTCTATTTTAGGGGTAAGCTTTGTTTGGTATAGTTCATAATAGAACTTATGAAAGGCTTCATTAATTTGGCATGGGAGTGTTAACATATTACCCTTATCATCTTGTATACCTGGTATAATAGTGGATTGTGAGGGATCCCTGGCCAACAGAGCCAGTAATTTCCCTGGTTTATCTCCCATTTCTAGAAGGTTTGCCTTTTGGTATAGTAGAGTTTTATATGTTTTCATTATTAGATACTGTTTGGTTTAGGGTGAGTATTTCTGCTGAGTATTGGGCATTAAGGCGTTTAATTTGGGAGATATATTCACCTCTAGTGAATGCTTTGAGAGCATCCCATACTATATTATCATCAGTTGACTGCTCTTTGGTGGTGAGGAAATCAGTGATACTGTTTTCAATAGTTGTAGATAAATCTGTATGATTGACCCAGTATTGGCTCAATCTCTATATACTATCAGAAGGAGTAGTCCCAAGATGAATGCTCACCAGAATCGGTGAGTGATCAGATATGCCCCTGGGTAGATGCTTTGTCTCTACCATCCCTCGGTTCACCTCTAATGAGCCCAGTGCCATGTTAATGCGTGATAGGGTCTTATGTGCTTGGTTGTAACAAGTATATTGCTTAGTATCCGGGTTTCTGATACGCCATAGGTCAGTTAAGCCAAATGCCTCAACCCACCTGAGGAAAGTCCCGTCAGAGCGGGGTGGTGTGGGGTATCTGTTTTTGGATTCGTTTAAGACAGCATTGAAATCACCCATGGCTGGTAAGTTTGTTCATTACAGTGTATACCACTTTGTCTGAAAATGGTGGAGGTATGTACACATTAACAATGTTAATGAGTGATCCCGTTACCCGGGCTTGTACAATCAGAAATCTGCCTTCCGGGTCAGTTATTAAATGTGCTAGACTAAATGTGCAGTTTCTACTGACCAAAATTGATACCCCTCTTGAGTAAGTTGAGTATGCGGCATGGTATGCTGCTGACATCCCTCTTTTTTTTAGTGCTAGCACTTTGCTACCATCTAAATGGGTCTCCTGGAGGAGTACAATGTGTGGTCTGTGTTGTTTAAGAAACTGAAATACCAGGCCTCTTTTAATTGCACTACCGAAGCCTCTGACATTCCATGAAAGAATATTTAACCTAGCCATAGTATAGCCTTAAGATGTAACAGACAGGTTCTATATCTATAAGAGTGTACTGCGATTCTGGTTTTACCCACACTGTGCACATTATCTCTTGTTTTTGGTACATTGCATACTGTTTAGGTGAATAGAAAAAAATAAACATTAACATTAACATGTTCCCAACACCCACCCTATCCACTTCAAACCCCAACTGTAGTAGTGGATTTACGCCCATAACCTTAACTGAGTTACTTCTAGGTGGTGGTCTTCCGAGCCAGTGGTACCTAACAGTACAAAGACTGAAAAAAAAAAAAAAAAAAGATAGAAAAAAGTTTACTTGGAAGATCAGTCAGTTGTCCCGTGCTTGTAGGGCTATTGTCTATTGCCGGATGTGTGATGCCTCAGGGTGTCAACTTTGGTGTAATGTCTTGCGGCTAACGAGGTAGGTATCTTCGGGGTCTGGCTTCCAGCCATGCCATCACTTCCTCTGGTCTTGTAAAGAAATGCGTGCGGTCTGTCTATTTCTTGAACCCTTAGTTTTGTTGGAAACATCATGGCATAAGGTAGATTTTGCAGGCGTAGGCGCTTTTTAACCTCCGTGAATCTTTGTCTTTGTTTACGCACCTCTATTGAAAAATCAGGGTATATGGAGACTTTAGTATTCTCGTGTGTGATTTCTTGTTTTTTTGCCCTCTACCCTTTCTGGCAAGCCCACCAGCCTAATATTATTCCTGCGGAGCCTATTTTCCATGTCGTCTGTTTTGGCCTCTAAGGCTTGGATTTTTTGTGTCCTTTCAGAGATGTTATTAGGCATGGGGGTTACTGTGTCTTCTAGTTCGCTGATGCACCTCTCTGTTTCTGCAGTGCGTTCTCTTATCTTTTGCACGTCATGTTTGAGCAACGCAAAGTCTGATTTCAAGTCGTCAATTTTGCCTATCGTGATGACATGGTTATTACTGATAAGTGCCATGAGTTCTGCCAAAGTAGGTTGAGACATACCTACCTGTGCCTCTGTGTCCGAGATATTAGGTGGTGAGGATGTATAGCAGTCCATTGGGGGAGTCTGTGGTGGGCTTGGGCATTCCCTCTCCTGTAGTGCTGAGGTTGTTGGAGGGTCTCTCACATATTTGCCAAGTTTTGATGCCGTTGTAGCACTTATACTTCTGTGCATTCTGTGTTCCGAGTCTGTTTCATGGCCCTGCTGCGCACTGTGCCTGAGTGCTGGTGGCGTGGCGGCGCCATCTTGGATATTTGGGGTAGACGTAACCGCTCCTTGTTTAGTGCTGGGACCGCGGTTTTTCCCCATACTGCCGTCAGTGCTTGCCCCTGTATAGCGCAAGTCGGTGAGTCTCACCTCCGGTTGTGCAGGATTTATGGCAGGGTTATTTGCACGGGCACGGAGCTGATCTAAAACGCGTCCATCTTGTTCGGCTCTTGGCCATGCCCTAATTTTATTTATTTTTATGAGAAGGTGAGCAAGGACCTCTATTCTGGTATGGCAGTGGGTGTGATTTACTTAGACTTTGCTAAAACATTTGATACAGTGTTACACAGAAGGTTACTG
The DNA here is from genome assembly GCA_024363595.1 of Xenopus borealis. Lineage (NCBI taxonomy): Eukaryota > Metazoa > Chordata > Amphibia > Anura > Pipidae > Xenopus > Xenopus borealis. Next base: position 70,083,264 of record CM044441.1, read on the forward strand.
ATTAAATTAATGAATGTTGACCTGGAACATAGTATTTGTACCTGGATAAAGAACTGTCTAAAAGATAAACTACAAAGAGTGGTGGTGGTGGTAAATTGGTGCAGTGTTGTTAGTGGAGTACTGCAGGGCTCTGTACTAGGTCCCTTGCTTTTTAACTTGTTTACTTGGAGGTGGGCACTGAAAGTGCTGTTCTATTTTTGCAGATGATACTAAATTGTGCAGAACAATAGGTTGCATGCAGGATGCTGCCACTTTGCAGAGTGATTTGAAGTTGGGAAACTGGGCAGCAAACTGGAAAATGAGGTTCTATGTTGATAAATGCAACGTTATGTACTTTGGCAAAATTAATATAAATGCAAGTTATACACTAAGGAGCAAATTTACTATTATTCCCCAAAATTAGTTCAACCAAATTTGGTATTCGATTAGCATTCGTTCGTCGATTGCTAAACGAATAGTCTTAGGCTACCTTTTATTTGATATTCGATCATTCGACGATCGAATATAAATTTATTTGATCAGTCGAATAATTTATTCGATCAGTCGAATAAATCATTTGTTCATTCAAATAATTTGTACGATCAGGACTTAGCCTCAGAAGCCTAAGCGAGTGCTCCCATAGGCTTCTATTGCAATTCGGTAGCTCCAATCTGGCGAAGTAGGCAATCGAATAAACTTTAAAATTAAAATCCTTCGCTGATCGAATGATCGAATATTCGTTCATTCGAATCTATTCGAATGTATTCGATTGTTCGACCATACGCTATTCGATGATCGAATATGCCAAAATTTTCATATTCGACAAAATGAATAAATCCTAGGTTCGAAATCACGTGAATTTAGTACATCGGTAGGGATGGCGCGAACAGTTCGCCGGCGAACTTGTTCGCGCGAACATCCGCTGTTCGCGCTCGCCGGAAGTTCGCGAACGTCGCGCGACGTTCGCATTTTGGGTTCGCGTCAATTTGGCGCTTTTTTTTTTGCCGCATTTTTTTGCCCTCTCACCCCAGACCAGCAGATACATGGCAGCCAATAAGGAAGCTCTCCCTGGACCACCCCCACACACCCCCTGGACTAAAAAAAAAAAAAAAATGTGCATACCTCCCGAGTCCCAACTGTCCCTCTTTTGCGAGCTCAACCCTCTGTCCCTCATTTGTACTGGAAAGACCCTCTTTTTGGAGGACCCTCTTTCACTGGAAAGACCCTCACTGAACAGCCAGAAAAAGAAGCAAAGATTTGAACTTGGCTTTTGGCAGAGAGTCCAGAACAGCGTCCAGAACAGCTAACAGGTGCAGGTAAGATACTTTGTAACACTTTTGACATAAGAAAATAATGGATTTTTCTTTTCCCTTTATCCCCCTCTGGCATGCCACTGTCCAGGTCGTTGCACCCTTTAAACAACTTTAAAATCATTTTTCTGGCCAGAAATGTCTTTTTTAGCTTTTAAAGTTCGCCTTCCCATTGAAGTCTATGGGGTTCGCGACAGTCGCGAACTGTTCGCGCGTTTGTCGCAAGTTCGCGAACGCGTCCGCTAACTTTTTTGCGGCGGTTCGCGCCATCCCCATACATCGGCCTCCAAGTGACGTGTGTTGGGAGTTTCCTTAAATGAGAAGGATCTAGGGGCTGTTGTAGATAACAAGTTGTCTAATTATGGGCAGTGTCATTTTGTGGCTACTAAAGCAAATAAAGTTCTGTCTTGCATAAAAAAGTGCATTAACTCAAGGGATGAAAACATAATTATGCCTCTTTATAGGTCCCTGGTAAGACCTCATCTGGAGTATGCAGTGCAGTTTTGGACTCCAGTCCTTAGGAGGGATGTAAATGAGCTGGAGAGAGTGCAACTAAACTGGTTAGAGGGACTTAAATTATGAGGGTCGACTGTCAAGTTTGGGGTTGTTTTCTGTGGAAAAAAGCAGCTTGCAAGGGGACATGATTACACTTTACAAGTACATTAGAGGACATTACAGACAGATAGCAGGGGACCTTTTCACCCATAAAGAGGATCCCCATACAATTGGCCACCCCTTCAGACTAGAAGAAAAGAACTTTAATTTGAAGCAATGTAGGTGGTTCTTTACAGTGAGGACAGTGAGGTTGTGGAATGCACTGCCGGATGATGTTGTGATAGCTAATTCTGCTAATGCCTTTAAGAGCGAAATTTATCTAGGCTCTAATGAAAACTAGCAAATCTTTGTAATGAAATGCTCGCACTGATGTAGTATTGCTAGCAAAAAGTAGCTAGCGTTCGTAACTTCACATTTTAGTGAATTTGTAGTGGTAACACATTTGTACCTGGAGAAGTGGTGTAAAGTGTGACAGAGAGATCGCTGGCAAAAATTCACGTTTGGGAATTTGCCCCAAGATTCCTACCAGCTTAAGTTTCAGCAGTACTACGCATAGGGAGGGGGCTCACAAAATTGATGATACTGAGACAAAATAAAAATGGAGATAGATTTGTCAGATTTGCCACAAATCTCTATTTCCACCAGATTTTGCCTTTTGTACAACATTTTAAACCATGTTTTACTGTCATTTTTATGAATTTGTCTTTAGTTCTTCCTAAACCTGTCAGTTTGCTATCAGGTGACAGTTGTACAGTACATCTGCCTTGTACTAATGCCTGAGGCCAATCTGGTAGAACACATGATTTATCACATAAACTTTGAGTGAATTTCTAATCTCAACTCTCATAGGGCTTGTCCACACGGGGAGATTTCGGGGAGATCTGTCGCCTGGCGAGGCAATTTTGAGCGACTTTTAAAATGGCGTAGCCGCGTGTGAATAGGCGCAGGCAACTTTATGTGTAGCTGGTGCGCACAGCTACCAAGCTATTCGGGGAGATTTGTCGCGGCGATTAGCCACCAGGCAACAGATCTCCCCGAAATCTCCCCGTGTGGCCTTACCCTTAACTTTTCTCTTCTCTTTACTTAACTCTCTCTTGGCTTTACTTTAAATAAAGATCTATAAGATATATTCACTCACAATTCTAACATTGCCTCATTCACTAAGCAAAAAATAGAAAATCATGTAAATGTTAGGTAATAATATATTTTTTCATCCATTTTATGTTGGGAATAAGCTTATTTTATAGATAACATTTAATCTTTTTTTGCTTCTTTATAAACCTATTTTTATTCACTTCTGGTTATACAGAAAAGAGGGTTTATACCCTGCCAATATGCTGCTCGTCCCCAGGAATATGCAATTTAGTCCTTCATACTGCACCTACAAGTGGGGTGAATAGAGAATGAAGGAAGCAATGCAGAGCTGACAAAGGAGGAACAGTTACATTGAGCTTTACTCTATTTTCAAAATGTCAGGAGAAAATGTTGTTTTTCTTCTCCATTTCTGTAATATTAATAACATATTCATAAAATCATCTGTAAACTGTCTTTCTTTCACCAAAAAATGAAAAGTGGCATTTGAGCCAGTATTTTGGCAAATTTCTATTTGTGAATATGGATATTGTATTTATACCAGTTTTAACAGCAGTTTCAAAAAATGCTATCTCCAATTTTGAGAACCCCACTGGAGATTTAGGTTAATTATTAAAAAGTACCTTTAATCCATAAACACTTTTAACTTTTATAAGGAATTCCATTCTGTAACAAAACACATCATGAGTGAACTATCAATAATCTGATCCTTTTCTCTACTGATGCAGAAAAGCCTTAAACATCTCACCCAAATAGAAAGGAATGTAGGATATTTGCTTCTTTACAGCAATCAATTTGTAATTTCATCACACACACACGAATAATGGTAGAACTGCTGCAAACCTAGCCATGCACAAAAAATCTATATCAATATTACCATTCTTTACAAAGAATATATTTAAACATGTGAATTAGCATTTGCTGAGAAAGTCTAACATGGAAAATAATCTCCAAAGAAATATTGATGAGCAATCCAATAACTGTAGCTGTGTTAAATGAATTATAAAGAAAATGATCATAAATATCAATTACTGTAAAAGATACTTAAATTTATAGGCTGATCTCTTACATAAGGGAAAAGAATAAAGACTCATATAATTTTTGCACATGACTTTTCCAGTTAACACCATTAACTAATGTAGCGTTTCTGAGCAATGCGACTGTATCTTTTTTTATAATGATATCTATTGCCCTACAATTTAAAGTGGTTCTAAAAACAATAGCACCCTTATGGGCTAAAAAATACAGGTATGGGACCTGTTATCCAGAATGTCTCTGGACTAGTGATGGGCGAATCTACCCCGGTTCGCCGAAAAATTTGCGAAATTCGCGAAAGAGTCGCTGCACTTTTTTGACGCGCGCTGCGTCACGTCATTTTCATTGCATCGAGTCATTTTCGCCGCGTCTCTTCAAAAACTAATTTAGCGAATTTTCACCAGGCGAATTTTCGCTGGCGTTTCGCGAATACATTCGCCCATCACTACTCTGCACCCATGGTTTTCGAGATAAGGGGTCTTTCCTTATTTGGATCTCCATACCATGTTTAAATCGTTCAAATATTAAATAAACATAATAGGCTAGTTTTACCACCAATAACAATGAATTATATTTTAATTACGATCAAGTACAAGGCACTGTTCTTACTGAGAAAAAGAAAATTTGAAGTTTTGAATTATCAGATTAAAATGGAAAAGTCCATCAAGTTCAACCCCTCCAAATGAAAACTCCGCATTCATACACACACTCCTCCATACTTTCACATAAAAGATTTATATCCATATCTATACTAACTGTTACCTTAAGTAGACTTGCTTGTGTCATATCTTAATTATATACAACAAGGATATATTGTATGTACATATTGTGTGGTGTATTTAAGAATGCTATGTGATTTACAACTTAGATAGTATCAGGACACAGCAATGACAACCTTCAAAGACATACTATTTAGCACACAGTTGCTAAATCCCCTCCCATTTGTCCAAGACCAGCTGATAATCCAGTCCTTCCTATCTCCAAACTGCCTTGTCCACCTTCTAGTGTTCTGATTCGTGAATGGACTGCCTGAGAAATCCATGCCCTAACTTATTGGTCACTGACCAATCAGAACCTAACACAGGTACCTATGAACAGTCTTTTAGCTATTGCAATAGGCTAAGTTAGACAGAGAGAGTTGGGAGTTCCTGGAGTGAGGAAACAGATGCCAGACCAAATGGAAGGATGAGTATCAGGGAGGCAGTGGATTTAGATCCAACATATTCATAGTTGTAATTGTCCTTGTAAATATTTGTTATACATTCGATGTAGTGAAACTTGTTTATGTGTATTATTTCTGTAGATATGTGTCTATAGCTTTTGTAAATAAATGTATATTTTGATTGAACTCTTTCGTTAAAGAACCCTTATAACCAGAAATACTTAAGTACATGTGTATATGAGAATAAATATACATATTTACTTAAATATATCCTTGGTCAATACTAACTATAGAATTTAGTATCACAATAGCCTTTGATATTTTGTCTGTCCAAGAAATCATCCAAGCCATACTTAAAGGCATTAACAGAATCAGCCGGAAGTGCATTCCACAACCTCACTGTCCTCCTACGTTGCTTCAAATGAGAGTCCTTTTTTTCTATTCTGAAGGGGTGACCTCTGGTATGGTGATCCTCTTTATGAGTAAAAAGGTCCCCTGCTATTTGTGTATAATTTAATCTAATGTACTTGTAAAATGTAATCATTTCCCCCACATTTTTTCCAGAGAAAACAACACCAACCTTGACAGTCTACCCTGATAATTTAAGTATTCCATCGATCTCACCAGTTTAGTTACACGTCTCTGCACTCTCTCCAGCTCATTTATAACCATCTTAAGTACTAGAGTCCAAAACTGCATTGTATACTCCAGGTGAGGCCTTACCAGGGACCTATATCGAGACATAATTATGTTTTCATTCCTTGAGTTAATGGCCCTTTTTATGCAAGACAGAACTTTATTTGCTTTACTAGCCACAGAATGACACTGCCCATAATTACACAACTTGTTATCTACAAAAACCCATAGATCCTTCTCATTTAAGGAAACTCCCAACATACTTCAATTTAGGGGCAAATTTACTATTATTCCCCATAATTAGCTCGACCAAATTCGCAATTCGATAAGTATTCGACTATTGAATGCTTATCGAATTGTTTTAGCCTATCATTTTGATCGATATCTGATTTCTCGATGAATTCTTACGATCTGACACTAATTGTTCGATTTCACGAAAATAGCGTGAAATTTCCTTCGAGAGTCCGAAAAATATGTACGATTCGAACGATGGAACTCTCCGATCATACGAATGGTATTCGAGCAGGACTTAGGGGCAAATTTACTATCATTCCCCAAAATTGGTTCGACCAAATTTGATGTTCGATTAGTATTCGATCGTCGAATGCTAAACGAATAGTTGTAGGCTACCTTTTATTCGATATTCGATCATTCGACGATCGAATACAAATTTATTGGATCAGTCGAATAATTTATTCGATCAGTCGAATAGATCATTCGATCATTCAAATGATTCGAACGATCGAAGACTTCGATCGTACGAATCCTATTTGATCAGAACTTAGTCTCAGAAGCCTATGGGAGTGCTCCAATAGGCTTCTATTGCAATTCGGTAGGTCCAATCTGCCGAAGTAGGCAATCGAATAAACTTTAAAATTTAAATCCTTCGGTGATCGAATATTCGTTCATTCGAATCTATTCTAATGTATTCCATCGTTCGCTATTCAATGATTGAATATGCCAGAATTTGTATATTCGAGCAAACGAATAAATCCTATGCTCGAAATTCGATCGAATTAGATCGAACTTCGATCTATTCATGTGAATTTAGTACATTGGCCCCCATGTCTCTGAAGCATATGGGGAGCTTTCCATGGGCTTCTATTGCAATTCGGTAGGTTCAATCTGCCGAAGCAGGCAGTCGAATAAATTTAAAATTTTGATTCCTTCGATCATCGAATGATCGAATGATCGAATATCCGATCATTCGATCTATTCGATATTCGATGATCAAAGAGGCCAAATTTCACTTTACGATTTCACGAAAAATTCGTACGATCGTTGTTCGATCGAATTCGATCAAACTTCGATCATTTCACGTGTATTTTGTAAATCGGCCCCTTAGTATATAACTTGCATTTATCAACATTGAACCTCATTTTCCAGTTTGCTGCCCAGTTTCCCAACTTAGACAAATCACTCTGCAAAGTGGCAGTATCCTGAATGAAACCTATAGTTCTGCACAAATTAGTATCATCTGCAAAAATAGAAACAGTACTTGTCATTGATAAACAAGTTGAAAAGCAAGGGACCTGCGGTACTCCACTAACACTGGTCCAACTAGAAAATGTTCAATTTACCACCACTCTTTTAGCTATTTTTCTATCCTGGTACAAATACTATGTTCCAGCCCAACATTCCTTAATTAAACCAGTAACCTTCTGTGTGGCACTGTATCAAATGCTTTAGCAAAGACTTAGTAAATCACATCCACTGCCATCACAGAATCGAGGCCCCTCACCTTCTCATAAATATATTTGAAATGTTATATTTGATAAAAATATGTACATTTTTCCAAACCAGATTAACAACATAACATATAGAAGCTTTGCATATTAATTTATAAAGATTGACAGAGTTATAGCCATCACTGCACAGGTATTGAATCCATTATACGGAACACTGTTATCCAGAAAGCTCTGAATTACTGTAAGGCCATCTCCCATAGACTCCATACCAATCCATAAAGTAAGAATAATCAAGATTAGTTGTCAAGTCAGTGAGGGAACTGCTGAAACTACATTATGTACATTTTGCATCTGCTCTTAAAATGTTTGTTGTATCACCATATATTACCTGAAAAGGTTTACCTTGTATGTCAAAACATAAATTGCTTTTACAATAAAGACTGACTTAATCCCATATACCAGCTTTTGGGGCCAGGCAGTTCAAATAAGCAGACCATCCCACTTTTTTCTGTAATGCTGCAACTCAGATAAAAGTATACCCTATGTAATGTAATAGTAAAATATATCATGGATTTAACAATAAATTGAATGAATAAAAACTGGATAAATAGATAGTAGGCTGTGTAAAATTTTAATTTTTTTCAATATAGCTAGTGTGCCAAAAATTGTATCTATTAATGCTGGAGTGACTGGATGTCACATACTGTAATAGCCAGAACACAACTTCCTGCTTTGCAGCTTTCCTGGTTTCCACTGACGGGTTATAAGGCAGTAACCAATAAGAAACTTGAGGGGGGAGCATGGGTCATAACTGCTTGCATTTGAATAGTGATGAGTGAATTTCTTGGGTAAAAAAATTGGTAAATTTTTTGGGTGAAAAAATTTATTGTACGTGAAAAATTTGTGACCTGCATGCTTAGGATACATTTCAAATTAAACAGTTATATCTATAGTAAATCATGAAATCAATTGGACTTGCTGTATTTTTTTTTTCCTTGAAGAATTTTCACTAGTCATCTGACTGGCTTTCTCAATTCAGAATGTTCTGTAGAAAAATACTTCTGGATACATACCTTGGAATCATACACCAATCAGCATATTAGGATGGGGGTCAGAGACCTCATGAAGGTAAGTTGTTGAGTGTATTAATATGATTGGAGCTATGAAGTATCAGGGAGAGGTGCTAAAACAGCATTGTATGTGGCAGACAATAGGGGCATATTTATTAATATTATCATACTGGCCCTTTAAGAATTCAAATTTGACTATTCGCCACCTAAAACCTGTCGAATTACTGTATAAATCAATCTCCAGTGATTAATTTAGAGTTGTTTGTGGCCTGACATTCATGTTTTTTTCTGATAATTCAAATTGAATTTGATTCACATTTTTGGGTCGCAAACAATCATCCCGCAATCAAATTTTGAGTAAAATCAGATTCATGTGAGTTAAAAAACACACATGAATTCGAAAGTCGACCCATGATAAATGTGCCTCCCATGTGTCTCACCCCCCCCCCGCCTCTGTTCAAACTTTGTTTTTCCATTTTCACATATATGGCTGCTTTGACCCCTCTTTTTAATCAGTCCTCCTCCCTGTCCAGAATGTGACTTGGCAGACTTTAAACATGTGTCTTTTTCTTTTGGATGTAGGTACACAGCTGATTCCTGACCAGAGGAGTTGGCTCTACTGTGCTGTGCCATACATTTGTGTAACTGTTGTTTGGTTTCTACTCACTGTACTACACTGCATACACAATGCTACTCCTCTTAAGTTTTGGTATTGGGTCTCCAGGGTATATAACCATAAATGTTCTGAATTGAGAAAGTCTCGGATGACTAGTGAAACGTCTTCAAGGAAAAAGAAAATACAGCAAATCCAGTTGATTTAATCCATTACAATAGATATACAATGACCTAGATGAATGAGAATCTTCACAGTCCCATGTGCTCCCCCCTAAAAGTTGCACACTAACTCAGAGTTAGAGAGCTGAAAAGCAGGAAGTTGTGTTCTGTTATGTTAGACATCTGCTCACTCCAGCCTTTGGCAAACTAACTATACTAGAAACATTTTTATTTGCACTGCCTATCTAAAGATGCAGCCACTGGGATGTGTGAGTTAAATGCGTCATGACTCAGGGTTAATTGAAGAAACTGTGTTATCTAAAGTCATATTAACTCATTTAATGCATTTAACCTTTTCATTAGCATACCAAAGCACCATTGGTGAACTCTTTAATAGGATGGGATGCTGTGACACAATATTCTGTGCTAAGTGGGATAAATGGGATAAATGAGTTAAGTTTTTCTGTGTCAAATGCACAATTCAAAGTGGCTTCATCTGTATTTACCCAGTTCTTTTTTTTACACTGAACTGTGTCTTTAAGAACAACAGATATGTAAAATGTAGATTAAATCATTTTTGTAAGATCCAAAATTTGATTTAACAAGTTCCCTATTGTTCTTTCATACTCCTTATTAGACAGTAGAGGTGTTAGTATTTTATATACACGGGAAATGGAAAACTGCATTTTAGTTGAAGAGAGTAAAGAATCTATGGAAAGGTCGATATCCTGTGGTGAGGTGGTGCCTATAATGACTGGACTGCAGATATAAGTAAAATCCCAAGATATCAAAGTATATAATTCTCTGAGATCTATAAATTACTACAGATTTTTAGTGGTACACATAAGATGTCTCACCTGTGTCATGCCCCATTCTACCCAAGTGAGAAGTTGGTTACCAGCAAAGTTTTTAGTGAAATATACTTACCAGAGCAAATCAAAGTGTCAGTTCATTAGAATGTGTGTTGGTATTTTGAATTTAAATTCATTTGTATTCTATGGTGGGAGTTAGAGCTAAGTGGCAGCAGTAAGCTTTAGCACCTCACTGAATTGCAAAGCTACTGAAATAAATGTCATGTAAGTAATTTTTATTGATGGCTACAGGCGCACCACAGATTGGCCCCTTAGACTCCATGCCAGCTTGGCAGTATGATCTGATATATGTGTAGCATAGTAGCAATTGGTCAGTGCAGTTATTAATGGACAAACAGCTTATGGTCAAACTCTGAATTACAGGTAGAGTTTAGTGTATGGTGCTGGATCTGTTGGACAAATTTCCTACATTTCCAGGCAGGGACATTTAAAATAAATACTTTTCTGTTAAACTTATTCTACTCGGAAGAAAGATGCAGTCAGGGTAATATAAGTCCACCTTCTATCATCAATGGTAATGTTTTGATACAGATGTCTGTGTGTACGTATACTGTATTTAAGTGTACATGCAGCCTGAACAACAAGTAACATGTACGCTTTTCACTTATTCAATAGGATAATATAACAGAAGATATATTAAGCATAATGACTGCAATGTCATGGGGCATCTAAAACATTTTTTTCACAGCACAGAAGATCATAATATATTGTAATTTGCACTCAGAGAAAATACTGCATTCCTCAAATATATTTAGTTAGTGAAGAGAAGACTTTTACACTGGAAGCTTTACAAAAATGACAGCCTCAGCAGAATCAATGACAGCTAAGTGTGATGGAATAATGTGTAAAGATGTCTGGTCTAGCAGAACAGTAAAGCTATGCAGCTGCCTGCAGCTCTAATAGGGAACATGAAGATACAGTACTTGTCCACTTACTTGGCTGTAGCTTTGAATGGCAGATCTGGCTTGATTACTGCGGCTTGGGAACTGCAATGCCGATGATTCCCCCAAGGCAAGGGTCTGGTTGCTATGGTAGCTTGATGAATACTGGAAAGACCCTTCAGGTTTAGAATTGAGCTGAAGTGCACTCTGGGATAGGAGGCTGGGTCCTGAGTTAAATAAAGTGATTTGGAAAAGTCAGTATTGGCATCAGTGAAGCAGAAAAAACATCAAGTTGTGTATTTATCAAGACAAGCCAGACACTGCTAAATAAGTTAACCTCTGAACACCTACTGGTTTCATTTGGATTACAGTTATGTAGGATATGCATTGTTTTATCACCAAATACAGCAAAAAAAGACAGACTTAATCTGTAGCAATGGTATTTATTGCAGACTTGTTCTCATCTCAATGACCCTAATGTACATTGCACATTAAATGGAGTGGATCAGTTAAGTCACATAGTGGTACAGTATGTTTTAACTGTATTAATTTAAAATGTGAAATTATTGCATTGTTATAGGTACAGATTATAGCATGTTTAAATGTTCATTTTTACTGATTATTCTTGAGATACATGAATAACAAAGCTGGTAACTGTATTTTGTTTTCTGCAGATAGGCATTATCAGTGTTAAGTAACAAGAAAAAGAAAGAAAATATCAGTTATGACCCTATATGTGGGAACATTACAGTAGTTTATTAGTTTGAGTTTTTTCAACTCAAAATTTCACAAACTAGTTGTCGTGCAGCCTTGGGAGGCACACTGTCATTGTTCACAGCCATTTCTGGTTAATTTCTTCTCCAGTGACTTGTACTAATTCTATTATGTCCACTGCTATGCCTTTGTCCCTTGTAATAGCCCTTAAGGGTAAGGGCACACCTGGCAATTCTGGGAGATTAGTCAGCAAGCGACTAATCGCCTCTTCTTTGGGATGACTAATCTCCCTGAACCGTTTCCCCCTGTCTTGCGCCTGCTATAATGAAAAACCGTCACCTGAAGTTTGCTTAGGAGGCCTGTCGACTAATCTCTCAGAATCGCCAGGTGTGCCCTTACCCTAATTGTTTAGAAGTGAATTCATTGATTTCAGTGATTATAGCCTTGTTCTTATTATTATTGGCAAATTAGAGAATTTGTTTGCACTGGGACCCACAACAGTAATTGGACCAATATGCAGTGCCTTGCTCACACTATCTTTAAAGTTTATGAACTGAAATAACAACGGATGCATACACAGACCAATGTAATGAGGGAATGTAATATGTTTCACAACTCTTGTGAATGTTAGTGACCCTGTTTGTGTCCTTTTTGATTAAAGACTCCAATGACTTCATCGCAAAGTTTGCAAACAAATGGATTTTGCATTTCTTTATTTGAAATATAATTTTGCAAAGTCTTTTTAGCAACAAATTATCTAACAAAACTCCAAGGCAGGTGGTAACGCTAAACCTTTGCTTAGTGAAAATGCTAAATGTAATATTCGCCAATTACTGATTTTACATTTTGAGTAGTACTTAACATTCACTTTTAATTATATTCCCCCCTAAAAATCTATAAAAGGTACCCAAAGGACCTGGCATCATTCCTATAGTGTACTTTGCATAACTTCATAACTAGAATTACAAAGAAATATTACTCTTGGAAGACATCATGTAAACCACATTTTTGACTTCTTGAAATAGTAGAGCTAATTCAGATAAACTGGTGCATTTAAAAAAACCAAAATGCTGTGATACATTTCTCATTGGGTGAAAACACTTTTCAGTTTTTCCTGATGAGCAGAATTTCAATAAAGCTGGCCTAGTTGTTTGGTTCATATATATGCAGAAATGACTGTGTTAATGTACTATTATTTTAAGTGGATTGGAAGTAGAAGTTGTTTTATATAAAAAATAAATAATAATAAATGTATTGTAACAGAGGACCTCCTGATCTCTCATGACTTACTTGGGGGGATGTAATAAAAGCCATAGCAACCAATCAGCAGGAATTTACTGATCACCTGTTTAAAAACAAACATCATATTGGATTGCCATAGGTTACTGCTCCTTTAATGACAAATCAGGGATTGAAACTTGTGTATTGAAATAGATAATGTACAATATGAAGAAATTAAAAGTCACCTTGGAGCTTCATGACCTGTATAAAAGCAATTGGCTTTGGGTTATGGAACTCGTGACTTGTAACTTATAAAATACCTATAATAGGGAGTACATTATTAACTAAATATATTTATATACTTGTATATTTAGATTTATAGATATGGTTTATACCACACTCATGCTAAAACACAACTTAAATCAGATACTGAGGTAGAGGTCTGCTTTTTCAGATACCTAGAACCTACACTGAAACTTTGACATGCTAATAAATATAGGTATTCGATTCCTTATCAGGAAAGCCATTATCCAAAAATCTCCGAATTACGGAATGGCCATATCCCATGACTCCATTATAATGAAATAATCCAAACTTTTAAAAATGATTTCCTTTTTCTCTGTAATAGTAAAACAGTAGCTTGTATTTGATTCCTACTAAGATATAATTAATCTTTATTTGAAGCAAAACCAGCCTATTGGGTTTATTTAATGTTTACATGATTTTCTAGTAGACTTAGGGGCAGATTTACTATTGGTCGAATTAGAGGGTTAATTACCTTCAAATTCGACCATTCCAATATCAAATTCAAAGGGTTTTAACGAAATTCGAATAGTAAAAATTCGATCGAAGGATTCGAACGATTTTAACCATTCGATCGAATGGGAGCTTCCCATAGGGAAGTATAGCAATTTGGTAGGTTTAAAATTAAAGGGCAAGTAATTCGACCAGCGAATGGTCAAATGATCGAAAAGATTTTTATTCGAATCATTTGAGTTGATCAAATTATTAAAATTAGATGGTCGAAGTGGCCACAAAAACTATTTGAAAATTCAAATTAGAATCTTTTTGAAAATTCGATCGATTTTCGAATCATTCACACAAATTTAATAAATCTGCCCCTTAAGGTATGAAGATCCAAATTACAGAAAGATTTGTTATTCGGCAAACCCCAGGCCCCAAGCATTATGGATAATAGGTCCCATACCTGTAGAATGTTTTCATTGCATAAAGCCTATTATATTGACACGAATGGCACCCAATACCAGAACAGTTGCTAAGCACCTTGGTCTCAGCTCGGCTTCACCCGTTTAGTGACCGCCTTTGGCCTCGGGAGGAGCCCTCAGCTTACTCAGATGCCACCTGGACTTATCGAGAGGTGCAAAGCTAAGAGTACTGGCTAGCACAGGGGCATGATCATCTCACCAAGGATACTGGGTTGAAGAATACCACCAAGTGGAACAGGCGGACTGGACCAGCACTAGCGGAGTAGAATCGTCAGACAGGCCAGGATCAGGATCGGAGAGTAACAGAGTAGTCAGGCAAAGCAAGGGTCAAAACACAGTAGATCAGACAGGAATCAATAGACTAAAAAACCCAGGAACTTCCAAATAGAACCTAACAACTGGCAAGGATCTGTAGACTAAATTCCCTTATATACCATTTGAATTTGGTGCCACTGCGCGCTGACGTCATGACCTCAGCGTGCGTGCACCTTTAAAACCAGGAAGTGCGCGCGATAAGGAAGCCGGCAGCAAGGAAGGGAAGAATGCACGCGGCGAGCGTCCCTGCCAGAGGCATGGCGGGCACTCTCACGTGCTCGGGACACAACCACTAGACCACCAGGGTGAACGTAAGTCCTTACATGTATGCTGTGCAGTATTTTCTAAATATACAGCTATATTTATATTTAATTATAAGATTGGGGGATTGTGGAACAAAAAATTACAGCAAAGCTCACTTATTTATATTTTGCACATTGTCTGCCTTATTCTAAATTCAGTGCATTTGGCAGGGCTGCATGTGGGCATCTTATTGTTTGCATGTCAAAAGTACTTCATTAATGCTTGTATCACTTTTTAAGTTGGCCATACATGCCAAAGATGATATAGTATAACCAATGAACAGTCACAAGATTGATCGTTATTTATCAAAAAAAAATGGAGTGCTAACATGAAAACTACAGTCTTGTAAATGTGACCATTCATTAAAAAAGTTGCTCGTCCATGTAAAGAAGCCAGTCAGGTATCAGACAGGAAGATCATTCTTTGACACTCAGAGACCCATTTTCAAAGGTCAAATTTGGTGGTTTTAGAGGTTTTTGAAACTATGATTAAACTCACTTTCTCTTAAATCACTATTTCATGAAAGTTATTAAAAAATCCAAATATAAAAAGTATCAACTGCTATATTTCCCTGATACCTAACTATGGTGCATAGTTTCCCCTGAACCTAAACATCAATTCCTCCCATATCTTTCTCTCTCTCTCTCTCTCTCTCTGCATACATATATACATACATAAATTCACTGTCCTTTGAAATCAATTCAGGAAAGCTAGAAATATATACCTTTGCCCCAGTTTTTTTGCCTGAAAATCTATGCTGGAATTTTTACTTTTGGTATCTTCTTGCATAACAATTTGTAGACATTTTTATGTGTTCTTCACATTACAATAGTTATAACATTTTATTTTTACAGGACTGATGAAGATCTTTTGAACAGCATCACTGTTCTGCAAGATGCATCTTAATATCTATTATCATGATAGACTCTAGTATTGCTACTTTAAGTGAAAAACAAAAAGAATGGGCATGCTGGTTTATAATAGTAATAAAGTAATAGAAGGAACCAAATCCAGTCTATGAAATTGCAGCATGAATTTGTTTTTCATGTGCTGTTTTAAATCCAAGAGTTTTAAAACTAGCTTTTAAAATTAATTTAAATGAGATATTCATTAAATTAATTAAATATTATAAATTAGGAGAGAATTTTGATATTACAGAATGCTCCTTGCAGTGCATGATTTTAAATACAGATATGGGATCCATTATCTGAAAACCCATTATCCAGAAAGCTACAAATTATGGAAAGGACATCTCCCATAGACTCCATTTGATGCAAATAATTTACATTTTTAAAAATTTCCTTTTTCACTGTAATAATTAAACATTATCTTATACTTGATACCAGCTAAGGTATTAGTAACCCTTATTGGAAGCAAAACCAGCCTTTTGGGTGTATTTAGTGGGTTTATTTTACACGATTTTCTAGTAGATTTAATTTATGAAGATCTAAATTACATAATATCTACCATTAAAAAAACCATTTTGCATGTCAGGCCTTCCCCTAATCACATTTTTCTAAAAACAGCATTACTGACTGAATTTGTTTTCCTATTTTCCTATAGTAATCAATATATCATACACTATTCCACTCTATTCGATACGCTCGAATATTGCATATTCGATGATCGAAGTGGGCAAATTTTCATATTCGAATATCCGATAAAATCGTACGATCGGAATCCAATCGAATTCGATCGAACTTCGAATTATTCACGTGAATTTTGTAAATCTGCACCTAAGGGGCCGATTTACGAAATTCACGAGAAATGATCAAAGTTCGATCGAATTCGATCCTTGTGCGATCGAATTCGATCGAACAAGGATCGTACAAATTTTTTGTGAAATCGTAAAGTGAAATTTGGCCTCTTCGATCATCAATATCGAATAGATCGAATGATTGTATATTCGATCATTCGATCATTCGATGATCGAAGGAATCAAAATTTTACATTTATTCGACTGCCTACTTCGGCAGATTGAACCTACTGAATTGCAATAGAAGCCTATGGGAAGCTCCCCATAGGCTTCAGAGACAATGGGGCAGATTTACTAAGGGTCGAATTTCGAATGACAAAAAAAATTCGAAATTTGACCAGGGAATAGTGGGGAATTAAAAAAATTTGAATTCGAATTTTTTTAGTGCAATTCGATCATTCGAATGATCGAAAAGGGAAATTCGATCGAATTCGATTCGACTTCGAACGATTTTTAAACGATCATTCGAATTTTTCTTATTCGAATCATTCCAATTCGAATATTCTATGGTCCAATTTGGTCGAATTTGCCTAATTTGCATATTCCAAATTCGAATTTTGAAAATTTGATTGAATATTCGAATCCTTCATGTGAATTTATGTGAATTTAGTAAATCTGCCCCTAAGTCCTGCTCGAATACCATTCATACGATCGTTTGAATCATACGAATTTTTCGGATGCTCGAAGGAAATTTTACGATTTTTTTCATGAAATCGAACGATCGGTATCCAATCGTACGAATTCATAGAGAAATCGAATAGCGAGCAAAATGATAGCCTAAAACAATGCGATAAGCATTCGATGGTGAATGCTTATCAAATTTCGAATTTGATCGAGTTATTTTTGGGAAATAATAGTAAATTTGCCCCCTAGTGTATGATATATCAACTTGTTAGACAAGCAGCCAGCACGTGACATTGATGTGACTGTACTGGGTGCTAATCAAAACTGATTATAGATATAATCTGCCATTTAGTAAAACACATTAACATAGTTTAGTTTGCAAAGATAGCATTATTTAGCTGCACATTTCTATATATATATATATATATATATATATATATATATATATATACTTATCGAATTTCGTTTGAATAGATTCGTAGGATTTTGGGTGAATAATAGTAAATTTACCCCTAAGCAAACTAGTAAACTCTATTGGTCAAAATCAACATCCCAGACATGGGAGTACCTCTGCCATTATGCTCTATAATTCTAAATATTGTGCCATATTCCACCTTGCTCTTTATTAGTGTATAGGATGGTAGAACAGGAGTGTGCAGCCAGTCATATTTCATTGTTAGATTGTATGAGCTCTACACATGTTGCATTCATTTCTGATAATTCATTATACCAAAACAATAAATAAATTTTTTCATGTTTTCACATGCTTGCATCCTGAATGATCCAATACAGTATAGTCCTGTAGAAAGCCATGAATGGTTTTTGGCTCTTGTTTATTGTCTTGTATAAGAACTAAACTGATTGGGTCAAATTCACTAAAGGCGAATTTTCTCCACGCCATGCCAGTTCACCAAGCTTAAATTCGTTACAACAACACTATTTCACTAATATGTGAAGTTGCAGATCAGCAGCTGAACTGTGGCAAATTTTTGCAAGCGTTACGTCAGCTGGATGAGCATTTCATAGAGAATTTCTCACTTTGTAAGTTTATGCCTAGCGAAGCTTTTCTAGCACTCTTGCACTTAGGTTAATTTGAATAGGGTACCTAAAATTTGTATGGATGTGTTTAATAGTAATGTTGGCCACTTTTTCAAATACATGTCCAATGAGCCACAATAAAGACAGAGGAGATCCTCTAATGTCTTAGACATGAGCCCACCCTTAAACAAATGTGGCATGCCCCTCAAAGTAGTTTTAAAAAATTCCTCACGCATTGGGGGAAATTCACGAAAGCATGAAATGGCTAATGTTAGCCCAAATTCGCTTGCGTGATGTCATTTTGCAACTTCGACAATTTTCAGTCTCTGGTGTAACTTCACTAGTGAAGTAGACAGACTCTAGCGCAACTTCGCATCATTACGCCAGGCAAAGTTGTGCAGTGACGAAGGGACGTAACTATGCTAATTCACTAAGATGCTGATTTTACTGAATGTTACCTCTTGCGCAAGACTTGACTTCTCCACCTCAGACCAGGCGAAGTCCAATAGAGTAGATAGGAGTTTCTTTAAAAAAAAGTTGGCATCTTTTTCTTTTTTAAGGGGGATAGGCTGAAAAAGATTGTAATTTTATTTTGGGTACCCTCCTTACCCCTACATTTCCTAACATATGGCAACTCAACTATACAGTGGGAACATGTGTAGGGCATAACAACAACTTTATTTTATTTATTAAAGGTTTCCTGGGCTTGTGTAGTGTAATGTAGTTGGTGCATCATATCCGTCCATTATGCTTTAAAGTTGGCACCGTATGCAAATGAGGCATTGCTAACATTACTTGCTTTGCCTGATGAAGTAATGGTAGGGCAAATTTGCTACCCTTTGCACAACTTCGCATTTAAGTGAATTTGCATACCACTGGCAAAACGACTCCTGCCGAAGTGCCGCGAAGTGCAGTGAAGTTCTAGCTGGTGCAACTTCGGATGTTAGTGAATTTGCCCCATAAATCTTTAATAGTTTGGACTTTTGAAGGCAATCCTGCTTTAAAAAAAGAAAAGTCGTCAGCATTTTTTATAACTTTAATGCATTTCCAGCATACAGGATATGATGTCACATAAGATTGAGGAAGATATAGCTTCATTTTATCAGCTATCAGGTCTGAGGTGGTGAAGTAAACTCTGGGTAAGAGGTAACAGTTCCTTAAAAATTGTAATCTAAGTGAATTTGCTTAGTATCGACCGTTCGCCAGAGCGAAAAGTCACCTGGTGATAGGGTGCGAATCAATGCTGGCGACGGTCTTGTTCACTAGCGAATTGTCCTGTACGTCTGTTATTGAATTGGCAATGCCCCTGCAGATGGGATTTCTGCCAAATTGATGCTAGAGTTGGCCACTTTACCCTTTAGTGAATCTGCCCCATTGTGTTCTACAGTGCTATTTGCAGCAATGAGCAAATCTGTCCTGTTTCACTTCACTGAAACTGCAACTTTTTTGTCCAAATGCACATGGCGCATGTGGAATTTCGCCGCAAATCTATGGCTGGCGAACAAATTTGCTCATCACTACTATTTGGTGTTATCTCATTTGTAAACAGATACAGTATATGGATATTGCAAGGCAACTTTGAGCTACTATGTGATGCATACTGTATGCTTTACTGCCAGCAATTAACATTAATGCCAGAAGGAATGTAACTTTGGACATTTTGGGGCCCACATTGGGGGAAATTAATCATGACCAACAAATCATCCTATCTGTCCAGGCCCTTATTTAAACTATTGTAGTTTGACTAAAACAAACACACTCTTTTACCAGATCTAAGTAAGAATACATTATATTTACATGTTTAAACACATATTTTTGGTGCTACTCTATTAATATAAATCACTTTAACATGTTCCTCCATGATGGAGAATATAACTTCTTATACTAGCTAACTTGAATCTCAAAAGTTTGACTTACTAAAGCCCTCATTCTAGAGTTTTTTCCCTCCCAACTTCCACTTCTGTCTGGTCTACCTAAGGGTCCATGCTACTTCCCTTGGCCTCCTGTCTTAGGCTTTTACTCTTTCAGCTGCAGATAGGGTAAAATACTTTTTGTGGATGGCCATATTTACCAAAATATGAAAAAATAGTTCAGTACCGTGAACCTGAGGAAAAATCTCCCACTAATTAGGTGGCAGAAATTTCCTCTCACAGAGGAAAGACATATGCTAACTTGCAAGTTCATTGTACATTCCAGTAGAATCAGAAAACATTTAGAATCTCTGCTCATAGAGATGGGTTCACCAACCAACTTGATTTTCAGTTTTAAGCATATATGCAACATGCAATCTTGTCTCATGCTATCCACATTGATAGGTTTGCAGCAATACACTTGTAGTGTTAACTAACACCACAGATCTGTAATCATTTGCATTAAAAAAAAAATGATTAAAGAAAGTCAAACACTAACTTTCACTAGACGAATAATCCTGAGGGTCAAGAATCCCTGACTCCTGTAATGACCTAATACATGAGTCCACCAATTCTAAGCCAGTTGTTAGCTCATCCTCTATGTCCTTTTGGCCATCTGCAAAACAAAAATGACAATACCCATAAACTTAATTACTCACATTCACTTTAGGATCTTTATGCTTTACAGGCTTCTATTTTACATTGTACAAATACAGTATTTTTAAAATATAACATATGTATCTATGCTTCTGTAATTTCATAAGTATCAATACTTTGGTTAGACTTTTTATTGTCCCAGAAGTGCAATTGATTGAAACCATGGGACTTGTATCTACTACACTAGTGATGGGTGAATTTATTTGCCTGTCTCGAATTTGTGGTGAATTCCTGTGATTTGCTGCCAGTGAATAAATTCGAGAAACACTCGCCTGTAGTGATGGGCGAATCTCCCGAGATTCGCTTCGCCGAAAAATTCGCGAATTTCTAGCGAAATTCTCGAATCGGCGAAAAATTCGTGAAACGAGTCGCGGGACGCTTTTGACGCGCGTCGCGTCAAATCGCGTCGCGTCAAATCGCGTTGCGTCGTTTTCGTCACGTCGCGTCAAAAAACGTCGTGCGACTCGTTTTTTCGGCGAATTTTCGCCAAGCGAAATTTCGCTGGTGATTCGCGAATTTATTCGCCAGCGGCGAATCGCGGGAATTCGCCGTGAATTCGGCCCTGGCGAATAAATTCGTCCATCACTACTCGCCTGGCTCATTTAGTTTCGCCCATCACTATCTACTACCCACTTCTCATTTCCATTCAAGACTTATATACATATACATGATATACATGATATACATGATACGTGATATACATGATATACATGATATAGCGTAAGCTTAGGTGGCAATTATAAACTGAAACTGTTTCAGGTAATGTCCTATAAAAAACACATTCAGAATAATATTACTGAATAGTAGAATTGAATCATATAGCAAAAATTAATATATTCTAAGTAGTGCACACAGTGTTAGAAATAACCTCCTCGTTGACAAGATATATGAAATTAAAGGAATTGTTCAGTATAAAAATAAAAACTGGGTAAATAGATGGCTGTGCAAAATAGAAAATGTTTCTAATATAGTAAGTTAGCCAAAAATTTAATGTATAAAGGCTGGAGTTAGTTGAAGTTATAGTTAGTTAGCTAAACATGTAATGTATAAAGGCTGGAATGAATGGATGTATAATAGCCAGAAAGCTACTTCCTGCTTTTCAGCTCTCCGCTGAGCTGCATGCTGAGGATCAGTTGCAAACTCACTGAACATTTATGTCCCATGTGGCCCCCCTTAAAGTCGCTGATTGACTCAGAGCTAAAGAGCAGCAAAGCAGGAAGTTGGGTTCTAGCAAGCCAAACCAATGGTTGGGGATCATTGGTCCAGAGGATGTAGAGGTTTAGGTAATTAAAAAATCTGTGTGTTGATGTATTAAATATTCAGATAGATTAGAATTGCTAAAAAAACAAATGTCAATACAGTAAGGAAAAAACTTTTGATGTTATTTATATTTACATTATATTAAACTATACAACAATTTTAAAAAAAGTGTATTTAACATTACAACATGAGTTACTGTGATATTATGGAGTTGCATTTTCTCATTTGCTGAAAAGGCTACAAATCATTCTTAAAATTCTGCATGTAAATCTTCAGTTACTAAAGTCAACCAGATTATTGCATATTATTGCTATAAAAAGCTTAGGGAATCTTATGTAACTAATGTATTTCATGATGCACATACAGTATGTTGAACAAAGGACAAAATTCTGCTGCATGACTAGGCCTAGCCAGCGATTTATTAAGATGAAAAAGTATATGTTCCTCTTTCTACAGTTTACCTTGCTTTATAGATTATTCTTTTGCAGATAGCTATATTCTTTGCATCAAGAATGGACATTTAGTATCTTTAGGATCTAATTTGCATCCATCTATTTAGAGAGCTCAACTGTTTCCTTAAAATGTTCTGCATTAAATCTTAAATTCTAAAAGGTACTGTATATGACCCAGTTTTGTCAAGATCCCACTTTTTGTATAATCTTTATTTTAATTTTCATAACATTCGCATACATAACGTCTCATCGTTCAATTTACAGGTATGATAAGGCATGTTTTCCATTCCGTGTACATATAATATAAGAAAAAATTTAAGGAGAAGAAAAAGAATATGCTATAGAGCATATAGAGAGTAGAAAAAGTTTGTGTTAGGCCAAACACTTTATATTGCTCAATCTAATATATAGTGGTGTGTACTCATTAAAAGATTGCTCCTGTTTGGTTAGATATTTTTTATGGCATCTGATTCCAGAAACATAACCCATGCTGTCCACGTTCTAATATATGTTGTCTGTTTGTCATGTGCATATGCCAGTAATTCCTCCATACGTCTTATCTGGTCCATTTCAGAAATCCACTCACTGAAAGTGGGGGGTGATGTGGATTTCCAGTGGGTATCACTGTTCTGGCCACCCCTAAGCAGTATATCAGCAGTGAGTTTGTATGCCTATTCCTTTTACCTGGGATCATTGATAGTAAACCAATAGTTTGGGATTTCTCTATGGGTAGTTCCGTAATTTTATTAATTGCTTCAAACACCTTGTACCAAAATTCTTTCAACTTTTTACAATCCCACCAGATGTGCAACATAGCTCTTGCAAGAAATCTGCCGGGCTTGTTACTCTGTTCATAGAACATGCTTTTACATTTTTGTAATGCATGTTGTGACCTTTTATTTAGCTCTGCTTTAATTAATTCCCTCGTAGCAGTGAGTTCTTGCATGGTAGTATTTGTTAGAGAGTTTTTGTGCAATTGTTCTCATTCTGCTGTTTTGCGGGACACACCTGCCAGATATTCTGCCCTAGTACCGTGTTTTATCAACACTCCCCTGAGCACCAGCTTTAAGGCCTCCCATTTAATTGAGGGGTGTGTAGTGTCCTCTTTGTGTGTTTCAGTGAAAGTTTGTATAGTATTTTTTAACGTCTTGCATACAATCATCATATTGCAATAGTAAAACATTCAACTTCCATGCCCAGTCTCTTTTATTAATAAAGGGTATAGCAAGCTGTAAGAGTACTGGGGCATGGTCAGATAGCAATTGCCTTCCGATATCACACTTCTGTACCCAATCTAATATGTGATGTGAAATAAACAAGTAGTCTATCCTACTGTACTGTTGGTGTACTTGTGAGAAATAGGTATAGTCTCTATCCCTTGGATGGTTAATCAGCCAGGAATCCATCAGTTGGTTTGAGTGCAATAGGGATTTCATTTTTTGTATGGTTTTATATGATAAGCTTGATCTCCCTGTGGAAGAGTCTAGTGATCGCTATATTCAAGTCTCCACCCAGGATGAGTGGACCTTCTGTGAATTCTTCCAATTTGCCAATATTTTGTCTAGGAACAAGGCTTGTTTCATGTTTGGGGTATTACAATTTTCTAATGGTATCTTATGATTGTGAATTTCTATTTTGGCAAATACATATCTGCCAAAAGAGTCTACTTTAGAGTCCAGTAATCTATATGGAATTCAATTGCTGAGGCTTTGCTTTACTTCAAACTGCTTCCTTGCTTTTAAAAAAGAATCACATTTGAACAGATCACTAGAGTCCTGTCTTTATGCATCACATAATGCAGAGTCTGGCTTACTACATTGCTAATTAGCATGGCAATCATTAGCAACTGAAAGGAAGTAGCGATTAAAAAAGTGCTAAGCAAGAGTGGACTTGTCACCATAAGCATCCTTCCATGGCTGCTTGGAGAGCTGTGTTTAAACCCAGCTGTTTTTGGCAGCAGCATTAATTCCCTGTCACTACATAAGCAATATACAACTGACAACTAAGAACTTGCAAGAAATTCAGCAGAAGCAAATGCATCTGTACACAAGGCATCATATCTTACTGTTCAAAGATGTAGTTGTGTGTTTCTGTGTTACAGATCATTTTTGTTCTTATTTTGTAAAGATCAAAGTTAAAACAAAGCTACATAATATTGGAAGCCCAAGGGCCCATAGCTGTAAAGTAATGTACAATGTATTCAGCCAGGGCAACTTAATATGCATGTAAATGTGGCTTTTAGTGGCTCATTTGCTGTTTTTCCTCTGTAAGATGGCAATTTAAAGGGATCCTGTCATGGGGAAAAAAAATTTTTTTCAAAATGCATCAGTTAATAGTGCTGTTCCAGAAGAATTCTGCATTGAAATCCATTTCTCAAAAGATCAAAAAGATTTTTTTTATATTTAATTTAGAAATTTCCCAGCTGCCCCTGGTCATGTGACTTGTGATCTGATAAACTTCAATCCCTCTTTACTGCTGTACTGCAAGTAACCCAGCAGCCTAACAATAGAACAATGGGAAGGTAACAGATAACAGCTCCCTAACACAAGATAACAGCTGCCTGGTAGATCTAAGCACATCACTCAATAGTAAAACCCATGTCCCACTGCGTACTATTCAGTTACTGTACATTGAGAAGGAAAAACAACAGCCTGCCAGAAAGCAGTTCCCTCTTAAAGTGCTGGCACAAGTCACATGACCGGAGCAGCTGGGA
Organism: Xenopus borealis; assembly: GCA_024363595.1. Lineage (NCBI taxonomy): Eukaryota > Metazoa > Chordata > Amphibia > Anura > Pipidae > Xenopus > Xenopus borealis. The sequence continues at coordinate 70,108,507 of CM044441.1, forward strand.
AATTGACAAAATGGCTAGCCCCATGTCAGATTTCAAAACTGGATATAATAAAATCTGTTTGCTCTTTTGAGAAATGGATTTCAGTGCAGAAGTCTACTGGAGCAGCACTATTAACTGATGCATTAAAAAAAACAAACATGTTTTCCCATGACAGTTTCCCTTTAAGTTTATGACTGAACACATAGGGGCAAATTTACCACAGGAAAAACTCATCCACATTCTATTAATTCCTGTGGGATTTTTAAAAGCATATTTATCAAACGGTGAACTCTAATAGAAAATGCAGTTAAACAACATTTGTTTTTGACATCACACCTTGTACAGCAGAACAAAATATCACATAAGTGTCTGGCAGGGGATTCACTGTGCTGACTGCCTAAAATAAATGTATGATAATGGTAAGTAGTGATGGGCGAATCTCCCGAGATTTGCTTCGCCGAAAAATTAGCGAATTTCCAGAGAAATGTATGATAATGGTAAGTAGTGATGGGCGAATCTCCCGAGATTCGCTTCGCCGAAAAATTAGCGAATTTCCAGAGAAATTCCCAAATTGGCGAAAAATTCGTGAAACGAGTCGCGGGACGCTTTTGACGCACGTCAACTTTGGCGCGTCGTTTTCGTTGCGTCGCGTCAAAAACGACGCATGACTCGTTTTTCTGGTGAATTTTCGCAAAGCGAAATTTCGCTGGCGATTCGCAAATTTATTCGCCAGCAGCGAATCGCGGGAATTCTCCGCGAATTCGCCCCTGGCGAATAAATTCGCCCATCACTAATGGTAAGTTACTTTTAATTTATTTTTTAGGGCTGATCCATCACTTGAAGCCAGAAAATAAAGAAGCCTAAATAGAACTGCCATGACAACTTAAAAGTAGCTAAGAAAAAACTGGAGATTGCAAATGTACTTCTACATGATCTTGACAGGTTTGAGAGTGAATATTTTTGTATTCGGATTCTTAGCAGCTTTGGGGTATAATAAATCTCAAAAAATTCAAGTTTATTCCTATAAAAATTTGAGAGGTCCTCTTTATAAACTCAGAAACATTTCAGGTTTAATAAAGCTGCTCTTGTGCTTACCATTACATCACCAATAGGGATCCAAAGGGGGCCACATCACTACTGCAGAGAGTGCAATCATTCTCTCTGCACTAGAAGAGCTAAATTACTGGTTTAATAACTGGATATTTGGCTTTTAAATGTAGAGACCCTGAATTTTAGATATAGCAGTTCCCCCTTTGTATTTGGACACCTAAGTGGTCCATTAGTATACTCAGGCAGTTATATCTCCTTTCCTGGGTCCACTGGGATTTACTCTAGGTTTGCCCACTAGGTGGCAGCATGTAAAAGTATAAAGGGATATAGCACCATGTTCTCAAGCTCTTTCCTGGGACCTCACCTCTGCAGTTATGCTAAGAGTTATATAGTGCTAGTCATAGTTGCCCTAGTAGCAAAAGCAAGACTCAGGGAAGATAGTGAGCAGCTTCCACTCTAATGCAGAGGAATATTGGAGCTAGGAGCTTGTGGTGTGTGTACCATGAGTGCAGGGACTTCAGTGGGTGAGTTGAGGACCAGGTAGGGTGCCAAGATACAAGGCCCCAGGCTGAGGATCCATATGCACAAAGCTCTACTCTATGGGAGGAATTGCCCCAGAAGCGTGGTAACCTTTATCTTGCTTGAAAGGGATTATGATGTTCTTACACTGCATTACATAAAAGTTCCTGTAAATTCCTTAATTTTAACTGTTCACTGTTAATAAACCAGTTATTTTGCTGCAATAAAATATATCTGTGACTGGATCATTTGCTACATGGAACTATATATATATAATATATACTTTATATATATATATAACCAGCAAAAAGGATCCGCGCTCTCAGGACTTATATGTAATTAAAATATATACTTTATTTTTTAAATGCGAGACTAACGTTTCGGCCTCTTCCGAGGCCTTTCTCAAAGTGTCTAACAGTTGTAGAAATGCAAATAAATACAAGTACTGGCGGGAAATTAGACAAATTGGAACTGACGTAATGACATGGTCATGAAAACGTAACTACATTTAAATAAAGCTCTATAAGCATGTTGATTTGAGCATACAAAGCACATATCTAAAAAGTAACACTCACTAATTATGTTTAAAACAATATAACTTATACAAAGTTAAAATCAAGATATTTTATAACTGGGTTCTAAAACATTGTAACCACTGAGCTATTACATATATCATAACGCACTGGTAAATAAAATACCAAGGAATGAGATAGTTCAACAGGTCTGGATAGGAGATTAACCTAATAATACATTTAGACTACTTATTTCAGCAATAAGAAATAAAAAATACCCACTAAGTTTACGGGGTCATGGTCAATGCAGTGGTTAATAGCGCTAAAACCATTAGAACATCAGACAAGTGCTCAGCTGTTAGTATTTAATTGACAGGTCTATCCCCCACGTAAATCCAACTGTGTGTCTATATAACTTTTAACATGTTGATTTTCAGTTACGGCAATGAGACTCCTCGAGCTGCGTGGGCATGTGTGATCTCTCTTTCATGAATGTGTCCCGGGACTATGGGTTATCTATGTATATATATTAATATGTCAAAAAGTGTGCAGCGATTAGTGTAGGGGCCCACTATTCTTCCATTATTCAGGTATCATGATTAATTACCATGAATGCCTGTGTCACCTCCGTGTTGAGTGTGTCTTAGTGCTTACGTCTATTTAAAAGACAAAAGAATCCACTTGTGAAAAAAAAACCATAAATATATATATATATACATAAGTATATCTCAATATAAAATTAATATGGTTAACCCTCACGTGTTAAACAACATCACTGTATGAACAAGTATAAAAAATATAAACTAATGTGAAAAATAAAAAAGTGAAATATATATATATATTCAAACAAAAAAGTCCAGACAATTGGTGCAATTAAAAGAAAACATTTTTACCATACAAGCTCCCGCTTCTTTTTCAAGCATCAATACAAGGCATGACATCATATCCTATTTAAAGGCATAGGTTTTAGACACACCCATACATCAAAGTAACCCTTCATGTCAAAATCACTTTGAACAATATATATTTTTTTACATTCACATACTGTAATATAGCAATTATGCATTCGTGTAAGGTACATTACAGGCATAAGCAATCAGTGAAGGGTGTGTTTCATTATTGTCCCAAATTTACCCCAACTGGATTATATGTATGCAATTAGCACAAATCTTTACCTAAATAAAGTTATAAAAATCATACTCTCTGTTGAGCCCTTTAGGCTGTAGTGTAGTGTAGGACATGGTCACTAAATTTATACATAGAGGATATCCCAAAAAGTTACTGGATCAGGAAATGGTTCGGGTCAAAGGATTAGATCGGAGTTCAGTCATACAGGAGAAACCACCAAATACATACAAGAGTAAACGTATTCCTTTTTTACACACATACCACCCCTATGTGAGGAAGATCCATCAAGTAATACATAAACATTGGCCCTTATTAAAGAGAGCATATCCCAACATATCGGAATTCCAAGAGCCCCCTCTTCTATCCTACAGATGCCCTAGGAGTTTGAGAGATAGATTAGTAAGAGCGGATCTCGGTACAGAGCGGGTAGGTCCTCAGAGATTACTAGCACCATTGAGGAATGGCATGTACCCCTGTGGGAGGTGTAACCAGTGCTCTAGTGTCATTCGCACAGATGTGTTCACACATCCTCATACAGGTAGAAAGTTTACATTACGGGGTCACTTTACTTGCAATACGGAATGCGTAGTTTACATGTTAAAATGTCCCTGCGGACTTGCCTATATTGGGGAAACCATACAACCTATACGTGACAGGATCAGTCAACATAAATCCACGATCAGGAAAGAAATTGTTAAATTTCCGGTACCTCACCATTTTCATTTAGCATGACATTCGGTGGCTACCCTCAGATTTCTTGTGCTGGAGTCTGTTGCCCCCCCCCCACGACGGGGGGCAACAGACTCCTACAGCTCCAAAAGAGGGAGAAGTTTTGGATACACACTTTGCAAACACTACAGCCCAAAGGGCTCAACAGAGAGTATGATTTGTATAACTTTATTTAGGTAAAGATTTGTGCTAATTGCATACATATAATCCAGTTGGGGTAGATTTGGGACAATAATGAAACACACCCTTCACTGTTTGCTTATGCCTGTGTAGGGATGTGAAAATTAGACACCCTCACATATTTCTGACAGGCACATCCCTAGTATTATGGACGCCTAATGGGTCATAATGGGGACCTTTTGTGCTTATGCAACCCCTGCAGTTCTCACAGTGTACACAAGGTGGCACTGTGTAAGAGTATAAAGGTCATGGGAACCATGCGGTCAGTGTTCATTGCTTTAGCCCAACCTTGCAGGCTGGAAGGGAATGGGCATGATCCCTAGGCGCAGAGGCCCTAGTAAAGTATAGCATACTCTGTCATAGATCACTCTAGGAGTGATAGCTAGGTAGATAGTTGAGCAGCTCACGCTCCGACAGGAGACTTAGAAGGATTAAGATCCTCGGGTACTCATAACCCAGAAATAGGGACTAAGTGTACAGACCTCAGGGATAGGGTTTCCCCTCAGGTTCCACTTGGTACAGCTGCTGCATTCTGGTGTATTTCTATTCGCATTCAAAGCTCAACTACTGCCGACATGACCCCTTGCCTGAAGGGATCCAGCCCATGTATGGTGCTGTGAGTATTTGCTCCTTTTGCTGTGTATGTATCTCTATTATTGCTGTGTACCTTACATCCATGCTGTGTAACTGAATATACTCCACTGTGGTGATTGTTTCTATTGCTCTGCTGTTGAATAAATGCTGTTTTGGTTCATCATAAAGAATTACTGGTGCCCAATTTATTTGTGCTTATCGCACATGGTTACAGTTCAACTACATCCTTCCTCCACCTCGCTGCGAGGGCTCACCCCTGAGAGAAATAGTTTCATTCGTGGTTTTAATACCATTTGGTAGCTTTAACTGATTATAGTCACACCAGTTTACTATAGCGCTACACCTGTAATACCCTGTACCTTACACAAATGCATAATTGCTATATTATGTGAATGTAAAAAAATATATATGGTTCAAAGTGATTTTGACATGAAGGGTTACTTTGATGTATGGGTGTGTCTAAAACGTATGCCTTTAAATAGGATATGATGTCATGCCTTGTATTGATGCTTGAAAAAGAAGCGGGAGCTTCTAAACGTTGCAGCATAACCTTACTTGTATGGTAAAAATTTTTTCTTTTAATTGCACCAATTGTCTGGACTTTTTTGTTTGAATATATAATTTGTCCATAATTTGGACTAAGTCACGGACTGGGTTTAAGCTCCACTCCACTTTGCATATATATATATATATATATATATATATATATATATATATATATATCTTGTCTATATCATGACACACTGTAGGTCTCGCAATGCCCAGTTTATATATGACTGGAGCAAATGGAGTCTTGCCATATCTGTGAGTAAGATTGTGATTTAGCAGCCCCCCTTGCAATAATATCATATACAGTTGGCTTACTGTGATTTCACTGGCTTTGTGTGTCTGGGGTAGATACAGTTTTAATGTATTTATATAAACTTAGGTAATCCACAGATCCCTCAAAAATATTGCAGAACACCTATATTGTATTGTATTGTATAGCACAATACATTGTATATATTGTATTGTATAGTACAATATTGCTTGCAATTTCACAGCATTCAGTTTGTATATATTTGGTGTAAATGCAATGTCACCATATTTGTGCATCTACAGTATACAGATTCAGAAGCCCCCAAGACTATATTATACATGGATTTCTTACTGTAGCTTTCCTTTTTGTGTTGGGGTGAATGTATGTTTACAGTATTGTGTTTAGGTTTTCAGTGTATGAGAAGGTAAGCAGGGACCTTGATTCTGGGATGGCTGTGGATGTGATTTACTTAGACTTTGCTAAATTACAGAATGTTGGCCTGGAACATAGTATTTGTACCCAGGGCCGACATTAGAAATCACGGGGCTCCGCAAAACAAAATTGTCGTGGGCCCCCTGGGCTCCGCTCACCCAGGCACCCAAGCCCCGCCGAATCCACATCAAAGTTAAAAAGACCACACAGACATCAGCGTTAAAAAGGTTACCCCCCCGGGCTCCCTTATAAGTTAAAAAAAAAATTGGTGCCAGGCCCCCCCATAAAAGTTTTTTTTTTAAAAAAGCATTGGTGCCAGAGCCCCTTAAACAAGTTAAAAAAATTGGGGCCCCAAAAATATTTTTTTTTAATAAAACATTGGCGACAGGGCCCCCCTTACAAGTTAAAAAAAATTGGGGCCCCAAAAAATATTTTTTTAATAAAACATTGGCGACAGGGCCCCCCTTACTAGTTAAAAAAAATTGGGGCCCCAAAAATTTTTTTTGAAAAAAATTGGTGGCAGGGCCCCCCTTAACAAGTTAAAATAAAAAAAAATGGAGCCCCATAAAATATTTTTTTTAAAAATTGGTGGCAGGGACCTATAGAGTATTAAAAGAAAACATTTGAGTCCAGGGGATAAAAAAAACCCACATTGGTGCCGGTAGAATTGAACTTGTGGCTTCAGGAATTCAGCATCAGCTCCTTTCGTGACTTCGGGTATTTTCGCCGCTTCAGTGTCGGCTCCTTCGCGTCTGTTCGGCACTTCCACATTCCGCATCAGAAGAAGCTGCACAGGCTTGGCGCTGGTAAGGGGGGCCCGGCTCTTGGGAAAATGCAGGACTGCGGGGCCCCCCTTCAGCCCCGGGCCCGGGACACTTGTCCCCCCTGTCCCCCCCGATGGTGGCCCTGTTTGTACCTGGATAGAGAACTGGCTAAAATATAGACTTCAAAGAGTGGTGGTAAATGGAACATTTTCTAATTGGACCAGTGTTGTTAGTGGGGTACCTCAGGGCTCTGTACTGGGTCCCTTGCTTTTCAACTTGTTTATTAATGACCTGGATGTGGGCATTGAAAGTACGGTTTCTATTTTTGCAGATGATACTAAATTGTGCAGAGCTATAGGTTCCATGCAGGATGCTGCCACTTTGCAGAGTGATTTGTCTAAGTTGGGAAACTGGGCAGCAATCTGGAAAATGAGGTCAAATGTTGATAAATGCAAGGTTATGCAAAAATAATATAAATGCAAGTTATACTAAATGGCAGTGTGTTGGGAGTTTCCTTAAATGAGAAGGATCTTGGGTTTTTTTATAGATAACAAGTTGTCTAATTCTGGGCAGTGTCATTCTGTAGCTACTAAATCAATAAAGTTCTGTCTTGCATAAAAAAGGCATAAACTCAATGGATGAAAACATAATTATACCTCTTTATAGATCCCTAGTAAGACCTCATCTGGAGTATGCAGTGCAGTTTTGGACTCCAGTCCTTAAGAGGGATATAAATGAGCTGGAGAGAGTGCAGAGATGTGCAACTAATCTGGTTAGAGGGATGGAAGACTTCTTATGAGGGTAGACAGTCCAGGTTGCAGTTGTTTTCTCTGGAAAAAAGGCACTTGCGAGGGGACATGATTACACTTACAAATACATTAGAGGACATTATAGACAAATATCACAGGACCTTTTTACCAATAAAGAGGATCACCGCACCAGAGGCCACCCCTTCAGACTAGAAGAAAAGGACTTTCATTTGAAGCAGCGTAGGTGGTTCTTCACAGTGAGCACACTGAGGTTGTGGATTTCTTTGCCGGGTGATGTTGTGATGGCTGATTCTGTTGATGCTTTTCAGAGTGGCTTGGATGATTTTTTGGACAGACATTATATCAAAGGCTATTTTGATACTAAACTCTACAGTTAGTATAGGCAAATACGGTTTGTGTGAAAGAGTGGAGATGTGTGTGTGTGTGTATGCTGGGTTGTAATTTGGAGGGGTTGAACTTGATGGACTTTGTCTTTTTTCAACCCAATTTAACTATGTAACTATATGTAAGGGGCCCAAAGGCTCAGTAGCTGACCAAGGAGGAAGCACCAATCCAACACAGGATGAGGCAGAAGAATACTCAAGTCCAGGCAATTAGGTCAATGCAGGCAGCAAAGATTCAAGAACGGGTACTCAGTAGTGATGGGCGAATGGGCGATGTTTCGCTTTCTAGCGAAATGGCGAAAAATTCGCGAAACGCTGCCGCATCTCGTTTTCGACGTGTGCATCGGAAAAATAGATGCTGTGTCCATAATGGGCTGCTGCCAAATTTTCATGGGAATTTTCTGCAGGCGACTAAATTCGCCCATCACTAGTACTCAGGCAAAGATTAAACACGAATATCAATAGAAACAAGTCACACCCAGGAAAACATGGAGTTGAACCTATTTTAGGGCAAAGTCTGGAGTTCTCTGGTGCTTTAAATAGGCCTCCATTTGGTGCAAAAAACGTACATGGTGACGTTATCATGCTGGCCTTTCTGCGCTGGCAACTTTGCTCTGGCTTCCAATCTGGCACATTTACACGCTTGTGTTTTTGTGCTGGTGACTAATCCAGCGCTGTCGTTTCTGAGCTGGTGTCTGGATGATGACATCAGTGACCTGCGCCCAGGAGGAACAGCAGTGAGGGTAGAGGCGCCGCCATTGTGGAAGGACAAAACGCCCTGAGGAAGGTAAGTTTTCCTTACAATCAGTTAATACCCCTTGGGTCTAAATCATTTAATGCCTATAAAATGTTAGCCCTCATTCATTTTCATAGCTTAGTATTTTTTATTATTTATTGGGGTATGAAGCAGTTCCACGATTATCAATATGAAATTTGATGATTATCTAGTTTAAGTAACACCTTTTGGACCTGCTCAGTGCTATATTTTGGTCTGTTGCACTGCTGCTATATTATTTATTTAGCTTGGAATTGGTTAATTCTAGTTAAGCTCTATGCAGTTCCTATTGCCAGCTACTGCGTGTCTTATTATTATATTTCATGGCATTGGTAGGAAAATATATATTTCTCTATTGTATGACACTATATTGGCAGGTTATGCATAAAAATGGATCTGGTATTTGTTTTGATAACCCTGCATAACATAGTACTGGAGCACCTGTACTAAGTATAAGGTAAAGCTAACACTAACTAGCAGGAATACTTTCACACTTAGGGGTACCACTGCTCTGTTTATGGAATCCCTAGGTAGGTTTTTAGTTTATAGTTCAGTGAGAATGCTTGTGTTACATTGGGGGGGGGGAATGAGGAGTTTGGATACAGTGAGAAACTAATAGCCTCATCTTACTCATGACAAAGCTATCAGACTTCTGTCACTACAGTGGAAATAATATCAAAGTTTAAGTCAAAGTGGCTCTCTACTGGGCCCTCTGAGCTAGTTAGCTTCGGCTAAAGGCAGGTCTCTCCAGAGTAGATGGGCTGCTGAAGAAGCAGCATGGGCTAGGTGTTTGGGTGTTTTTTTAGGCATGTACAGCTGAGGGCCTACAAAGTAGTTGGGCAGGTTGATAATCACTCCATTATTAATAAAAGAAGGTAAGTTTTTCAATAGTCCCCTTCCCAGTCATGACAAAGTTATCAGTTATTCCCTCTGGCTAGTTTTCACTACAGAGGCCATAATATCTAAGCAGCAATACAAAGTGGTTGGATGACCTTACACTTTATGCTGGGCCCTCTGAGCTAAAGAGTGGAAGGGCTACTAAGGAAGCAGCATGGGAAAAGTAGTTGATTTTCCCCTCTATGCTGGGCCCTCTAAGGTAGGCACTTGCGGCTGGCTCTGTCACTTTGTCACTACAGAGTCAATGGGCTGCATGGTGAAGTGATTGTTAAACCCTACCCTCTGTGCTGGGCCCTCTGAGTTGGGCACCTGTGGCTGGAGGGAGATTTCTACAGAGTGGATGGACTGCTAAGGAAGCAGCATGGCAAAATGGTTGGTTGACGCTATGCTGGGTCCTCTGAGCACATGTGGCTGAAAGGAGGTCACTGAAGAGATGACGAGCTGCTAAGGAAGCAGCATGTCAAGGTGGGTTGGGTACTTTTACCCTCTGAGATGGGTATGGGCAACTGAGGGCCTCCAGATCAGTTGGGCAGGTCAAGCATCACTTATTATAATGAAATATACAGTATGTTTAGTATCCAGAATGGAATAAAAAGGTATTTTAAAAGTCTGTGTAAGCATCCTAGTCTGGAAAATGGTGAGTAAAGGGTAGTTTGTTGCACGATAATGCTATATATTCATAGGTCAAATCTCCTGGCCAATGGAATGTTTTGCCATGAACTGGTCTGGCAGGGCAGTGAGAGACCTGTAAGCTTTTGCTTCATGTTTTATGTTTCTAGGTTTTGATATTATGAGGGAGTTTAATCAAAATGTGAATTTAGAGCTTAATAAATAAAAACTCACCCATGTTCTGTTCATTCCTATGGGATTTTTAGAATTGTATTTCTCAATGGGTGAATGTTAGAACTCACCATTTGATAAATTCTATTCTAAAAATTTCATAAGAATGAATTTAAATGTGGGTGAGTTTTTATTTATTAAGTTCTAAATTCACATTTTGATAAATATGCCCCATGTAGCCTTTTATTCTACATCCAGTTTAGAATGTTCCCAGCTATCAGACTGTCACTCTGGAAAATAATTAGCAGAAGGCCTGAAAAGTATGATAAGCAATAACAATATATTTGTAGCCACAAAATAGTTCACACAGTGATCTTGAAATGTCATTGACCCCTGACAACCAGATAGTTTAGATTGCAAGCTAAAATAAGGTGTAATAGCTAGATAAGTAATTAAAAAAATATAAGATATAGCCCATACATATATAGTCCATTCTAAAACATACTAAAAGCTTTCTCGATTATGAACTAACCCCTTTATTATGCCCATACTGTATATCAATTTTTCTTCTTTTTTTTAACCACCTAAAATGCTGCACTATAGGAACCTAAGACGCCTAACGTAATGTATGTGGCAAGTTGCACAAGCAACTAGAAAATTCACCTGTAGCATAGAGGTGAGGTCACTACTGATGAAGGTTTGCAAAATTTGTTGATACTCCTACTTTATAAAAAAAAAAACATCTATTTATATATAACACTCTTATGCCTTTTGAATAATATATTATCTTTGGCAATGGTATAAAATCAATTTTACCTTGGGTATGCCAGCGGAACTGTTCTTCCGTTGAACTGAAAGAAAAATAAGAAATATACAGGAACATTAAAGCAAGAAGTTTTATTGTTTTTTCATATAAAAAACAAAGTATTTTTAGATATGGATATGGCTGATTTTCTATATATGTGGCATGCTGATAAGAACTCAGGAACCATAACATTTTAGAACATGCATGTGTGTTTGTTTTTTATGAATTTGCCTTTCAAAACTGCTGAAAATGTAATTCCTAAGTGAGCAGTGCACTAGAAATATTTTAACAAAAATCTACAATTAATAAAGCTACATCAAAGTATGCTGCAAAAAAGCACATGTATATTGCTATCAACAATTGAAAACATCAACAAAGTATTGAGACACATGAACAGTTTTTAGCCATTGCAATTATTTAGGCAGATCAACAAATGACTGTGCCAGTGATTAAAATAATAACAAAAAAAAATGTGCATTCCTAACTGTGACTTATTTATTTGTGATTGTAGTGGGGCCACAAAAATTGTGTCTCTCTGTGTAATCAGTGTTGACTGCAGGTTGCAGCATCTGGATAGCAGAACTTGGCTAATGCCATTTATTTGATGCAAGGAAGGCAAGCTACAAATGAACAAATGTCCTATTGTTTTTCTACATGTATGTATTAGTCACATGAATAAAAATTGCTTGTTATTGCTTAATAATTGATCATTGCAATTCTCTAAGTAGCCTTCTTTGAAGCACACTGGAAGCATGGATGAGGAAGCCAGACAGCTTTTCAAATATTATAAATTTACCAACATTGTAACCCTCTCACAGTCTCTTCTAGCAAATACATTAGTGGGCCCATTTACAAATCCAAATGCATATTGCAAAACTCAGGAACAGAGGCAAATTGGTCATACAGTTTACCTTAACAAAGCAGCTGATTTCCTAGAATTCCAGTGTAATTGCTTGTGTGAGCTAGTAAGTTGTGTGAGTAAGTTATGTTCTGCTTGTGTTCAGGGGATGCCAATCAGGCGTGTAGGTGCAAAAATTTGCCTGTGCCATATACTTTGCACATTTAACTTTCTCCAATGACACCAATTATCTTCACATTTCCATGAACACATATTTTGGAAGATATCAGAACATCCATTCGAGTAATTCTTTACCATCAAAGCTCTAGGCATGCTTTTTGCTTTATACATACTTTACTTGAAATGGGAAGCCCACCCACCCCAAAGGTGGTCTGTGACTTTTAGGGGTTTCTTTAAAAAAGGAAATTATTTCTGAGACATTGTGCAGTCAAAAGCTATTGCTTGTCAAATCCAAGCAATCAATCTACTGTGTTTCCTGATACTGTAATTAGATCATCAGAGTTTAGTTTTCCTTAGAGTATGTGGTTTAGGCTACATTATCAAAGCAATCATGACTTGTAATAAAACAGCATTTCCTTTGTGGCAACAACAATTTCCTTTGTGGCAACATAATTATAATATATTGGATCCCCACTACCAGTGTTGTTGGGACCGTTTCTACAGCCATACAAATAAATAAGGATCCATGTCCACAAAAACCTTTGCCACTGTTGTCAAAGTTTACTAAAAAATATAGAAAATGTTCTTAGAAATGGGGTATATAATCTCTTTAACAATGCTTTACACAAGAAGTAGCTGGGTGGCTGATCCATTCAGCGTTACTGAACACATTAAGGGGCATATTTATTAAGGGTCGAATTTGAATATCGAATTTGAAGGATTTTACCGCAATTTGAATATTCGAACGACCGAATAGAAAAGATTCGATCGAATGATTCGAATTATTTTAAACATTCGATCAATTTTTTTACTCAATCTAAAAAACTTAAAAAAACCCTATGGGAGCTTCCCATAGGGTTTAATAGCAATTAGGTAGGTTTAATCTGGCGAAAGTCGAATAAAAAGTAATTCGACTGACGAATATTCGAATATAATTTTATTCGAATTATTCGATTCGATCAAATTTTCAAAATTCGAAAACAGTTGAAAACTTTTGAAAATTCAATTGAATTTCGATTCATTCATGTGATTTGATAAATCTACCCCTAAGGGTCGAATTAATTTGAAGTGAAAATTCTAATCAAATTCGAATTAAAAAATGTGAATTTAAAATTTAATTTTAGGCTTATTCGAGTATCGAATAGCCCAAAATTTGATTCCAATTGGCCAAATTCGAATTTGATTGCTGAAGTACTGGCCCTTTAAAAAAAAATTTGGTATAAAAATTCGGCAGATAAAACCTACCGAATTGCTATATATCCCTATGGGAAGCTCCCATAGGATTTACTTTTATTTTTTTCTAAGCAATATCAGAAATGAATCTCTCTAACAACTGATCTATCTTATATACAAAACCAAGCATTTCCATTAATGCACTACATCATAACACTAGGGGGCCTATTTATAAAGCTTTGAAGGGGAAAACTCGGATTTTTAACAGGGGAAAAATACTCAAATTTGTAGACATTTATTATATCCCAAAACTGAAATATATATGAATAGATATGAAAATCTGAAAAATATTCCATTTAAATCCCTTCAGGGTCATGGAGAAATCAATGGCAGATGGTCCTTTTAACTACTGGAACATGTTTTTCTCAATAGATTTGGGCTGTTTGCCAAATGTTTTCACATGTTTTAAAAAAGGATTATTGGTAAATTAAGGGGATTCAGGTTTGGGAGTTTGGTGGAATTTCTTTTTTATTGTGAGAAAAAGTTGAGTTTTAGTAATTACCCCCTAAATTCCACTGAAATGATGACAGAACTTAGGTTTAATTAATTTAAATGGTCCAATAGGATCAGCATAGCTCTTATAGGACCATGACAACTTTTACCTGGCAACATTTTGATAAAATGACCGCTAATATTCGTGGAGGCAATGTCACTTCGGGCCTTTTGAAAAAAGAGCTAAATGGATTTTCCATCTAGGCACCAGACAACCATTGGGCTTAAATTATGATTTTGATATCTCTTGCTTTATTTAACTTTCTTAATTTTTTGACCAACCCCTACAGTGTTCTTCATACATATTCATATTTATATTTATTTATTTATATTAAACTTATAATTATTATATTTGATATATTCCATATTTGAAGAACATAACTATTTTCTTGTATAAAAATAAGTGATAGTGCTTTCTTAACGATTGCTATCTACACTAGTTCTCTTTTTCAGAACAATGAGCCACTAGGGGCAGAGTTATATATACTCTTCTTGTCAATTAACTGCAATCCCGCCCTTGTTACTCCCCATTGGCTCCTACTCTTTTAAATATTGTGTGTATTTTGCATTATTTAGCCTATGATTAAGTGTCCCATGTAGACACGAAACGCGTCAGGCTTTTATTTTTTATACAAGATGTAACAATAAAATAATTTTTTACTACTTTATCAACACTTCGTGACTCCTGGATTCCATTTGACTTGATCATATTGTTTGGGGCTCCGGATTAGTGCCAGCTCTACTTTTTGGTATTGTGCATACATTTTTCCCCCTTTGCTGAGGGTTTGGAGCGTGAGCACCCGGGCCCCCTGTGGAAAGCGGTAAGCTTCCTCATATATTCGTTTTTTTCAATGTCTTCTGCTTTTTATTTAGTCCATTTCATATAAGAACTTAGGTTTAATTCATTTAAATGGTCCAATAGGATCAGCATAGCTCTTATAGGACCATGACAACTTTTACCTGGCAACATTTTGTATTAGTGGTTTTTGTGGTTTTTCCACTAAATAAATCTCACATTTTATCATTTTTTTAAAACAAATAGGAAAAACCACACATTTTTTGAGATTTGTGGGGAAAAAAACCTAAATTTGATTGTTAGCAAATGGGTCCCTAAGTGGCCTCCAGATATTCCAATATTTGTTTAGTGGTGGGAGTTTGCTCTTTTCACATATATTTCAGCAGAGACACAATAAATAAAAAAATGGCTGAGTAATTTCAGAAGTGCAACGTCAGAACAGAAACAAACCCCGTGAATACTTGGACACTAGTCCTTACTAAAACATAAACGGGGTATAAGAAATTAGTTCAGACTTTTTCTGTCTTTTTCCCCTACTCTCACTTAAAGTTTGACTTTATATGAATGTTTGAATATTGATCGTTATATACAAAAACTAACATATGATGTATACAAGCAAACACTGGATGTCAATATGCAAATGATAACTTATATATGCTTCTTAAGATCCATATGTAACGACTGTAACAAATGTGTTAATGTTTTATCTTTCTTTGATGAAAATAAAATATAAGTTACAAAAAAAAAAGAAAGAAAGAAATTAGTTCATTGAGGCCAAAAGGACTCAACGTATTGAGTCTGTGTATCCATTGGAGTTCCCGTTGTAACAGGATCTTCTCTCGATTGCCTCCATGAACCGGTTGAGGTACATGATCAATTATCATACAACGAAGCCTTGCTAAAGAATGTTTATGATGCAAAAAGTGGGCCTCCACTGGAGTGTCTGCCTTTCCCTTCTCCAACGCTGTTCTAATTGCTGAACGATGGTTGGCCATATGTTCGCAGAACGTGGTAACCGTTTTACCCACGTCTAATAATCCACAGGGGCATTCAATGAAGTAGACAAAAAATGTAGAGGTACATGTCAGTTTATAGTTGATCTCGATAGTTTTGCCCGAGTGAGGGTGGTTAAATGTAGAACCTTTGATTAGGTTACTGCATGTTGTGCATGAAGGGCATCGGAAACAACTTTTTTTCTGTACATTTAACCAGGTGGAATGGTTTTCCATTTGATAGCAGTGAAGGGGGTCCATTTTAACTAAGATGTCTCTTAGGTTGCGGCCTCTCCTATATGCAATTTTGGGTTTAGTCCTGAAAATTGAAGGGAGAGAAGTATCCCTTTCCAGTACGGTCCAATGGTTTCGGATTGCCTGAACGAGAGGTCTTTTATCTGGGCTATATGAGGTCAGAAATATCAGCTGTTCTTGTTTTATGTTCTCTGTAATGGTACCATTGTGTTGAAGAAGATCATTCTGAGTAGGGCTTTCTCTTTACATGCTATTTGATCTTTCAGTTTGTACCCTCTCTGTTCAAATCTGGAAATAAGTTCTTCCAATTGGGTAAGTAGTTGTGACATTTGGCCTCAATGAACTAATTTCTTATACCCCGTTTATGTTTTAGCAAGGACTAGTGTCCAAGTATTCACAGAGTTTGTGTCTGTTCTGACATTGCATCTTGATAAATACTCATTATATTATAGTGTTTAATTTTTGATACTCCTTTGAGCTATTTCTATTATTATTATTTAATATACAATATATGGTATTTGGTGATCAAATATTTACCCTGTAAAGTGAGATTATTTGTCTCATAGTCTGCTTTACGTTCCCTTAGGTTTTTCTTTAGGCTGTGATTACACTGTTTCCATCCAGTGTTTGGATTTGTGTTGATTTAATTTATCAGTGACCCTTATATGTGCACATATTTAGCATTTATGACTCTCGGTGTACATTCTTCCTTCTTTTCCATCACCTTTAATTCCTTTTCTTCTCACCATTTCTCTACATCTCAGGTGTCCCACTACTAAATTTTCATTTTTTTCCCCTTCTTTATACTTTTTTATATATGGTAATCAGTTCTCACCTTCCATGTAGTCTCAGTTTTTCTACTAACATTTTTTTATTTAGTCTGATTTGGTTTTTAAGGTCCTTGTAACTTTGGATGATTGATTTTTTCAATTTCCCTAATCCCTTTTGGTGTGCTGATTTTTTCTTGTCGAGGTTCTATGACGTAATTGGCTCCACGTCGATTGGTGATTCACTTTGGGCTTAGAGCATTGCTCTGGACTGGTTTTTGTTGTGAACGGATTGTTCTGTGAGAGTGATCTCTTGTTTCTATCCGATCAACAGCATTTTTTTCTTATAACCACTATTTCAAGCTACTCTACTGGCCGGTCGACAGTGGTGTTTTACAGTGATAACTGAATCAAATTATGTTTATACATTTACATCGTTTATCACTTAACTGTACCAGCCAGATAGATGTGCTGGCTTTGCCTACACTTTTGACTGGATCATCACTGAAATAACCCACAGCTGAAGCAGAGTGAACGGTTGCCCCGTGTGATGATCGGGGCATGGATGCACCGATGGGGATACATCCATGTGGCTACATGAGATGCCGGTCCACATTATGGGTAGTGGTATTGGATCGGGGGCCATGGGGGGGGGACCTCTGTGTGGAGGTCGCGTGTGTGCACCGGTGGTTGACTATTATGACTATTTTTCAACTGAGGGATATCGGGATGTCTGGGGAGCGCTCAGTGTCTGGTGCACTGTTTGGACTCTCCTCTGCACAGGGTGTGTGGGGGGGTGGCCCCCTTGCGTCGGCGTGCCCTCGGGGGCCGGCATCGTTTTCGGCGTTGCTGTGCAGGGGTTCGTCTTGCAGCATGTCCAGCTGATCCCACCCATCAGCCTATCGGATGATATAGATACTCGCCTACTGATCTCCCTTATCAGGTGTTATTTGGAACATATGTTCGCTATGCACTGCTACAATTTTGTATAGCCTATTTTTGGGTTTATTTGTAATTAGAGTTTTACATTTCCTTCCCTTTATTTAATTTCATTTTATTTTTTTGTTCTGTTCACACAGTCCGGTGTCTTTTCCTTCCCTGCTCTTCCTTTTTTTTCTTTGCCACGATATGTACACCGAGTTGCCAGCTATTTTTTGCAACACTTTGTATTACAATAGTTTTTTTTTTTCACTTTAGCCCCAGTTCCGTGATACTTTTACCCATGCAATACTTATTTCCCAGCCTCTGCCCTTCATAACATATCACATGACGATGAGGAACACTTTAACTGATACTTTATTAGACATCCTCAAACATTGGTTAGTATTTGTATACATGATTTCTTCGCATTTGATACTTTATGGTTACAACTTCACATGGCTTTTTTTGTGCTCTACTAGGTAACATGAGTTACATGCTGAGTATGTTGCGGCAATTCTTTATTGGAAGCATTTTGGTTATATTTTTCTATTATGTCCGTAATATGTTTTGTTAGACACATTTTTATTATATACATTCCCGATTGTTATGTTGCGATAGTATGTTGTTTGTTATCTATTATGTAAATTGTTACGATGTCATACTTACGTCACTTCCCCTAATACTTTGTTTGGCGCCAAATTAAGTGTATTTATCCTATCCCCCTTTTCACTTTGAAAAAGGCTGTTGTATCAGCCGAAATGTCAGATTTGTTTTATAATAAATTGTTTTTCATCACCTTAAGACTTTTGAGTGCGGACTGCATCCAAATTCTATATATATATATATATATATATATATATATATATATATATATATATATATATATATATATACTGTACTTGTGATATCTATAGCATAAGCTTTCACCATGCATTGGTATTTCACAACTCATGTTGTGAACTCCCTCTACTGGATGCTTGTTGTAACAACACAAGGCCACTTCCTGTATAAATCCAGCAGATTCATAAAGCCAGTTACAGCAGTGAATTTTAACCTATCTGGTTACCGTACTTCCACCATGTGACCTAGATCAATGCCTTGTGGAAGTCCAGACTCCATTTTACAGCTCATGGTGTGGAAGAAGCATGCGTTTCCATGCTCTCCTCATGGTAGCATTGCTGGTAAGTTGCACCAATTCACTTCCACAGCTGCTAGTGAGACATTTCTGCAAAGACATTTCATGCCAACTAGTGTTTTGATGCTTCAGTTATACGCTCACTTTTATATGTTTGCATATTGTTCAGTTCATTGCAAACATACTTATTGTATTTTCTGTTATTTGTTATAGTTTCATGTTTCTACTCTCCACTTTCACCTATTCTCCTTGCTATCCAGTAAAATATACAGACTTCAGCAATCAGTCTCTTTATTGGAGTGTGGGTAGTGATGGGGCAATTTATTCGCCATGAGCAAATTCGCGGAGAATTCCTGTGATTCACCGCCGGCAAATAAATTCGCGAAGCGCCAGCGAATATTCTCCTGCCGTAAATTCGGCGTAAAAAAAAAAAACGCACATAAAAAAGTGACGAGCGTCAAAAAGGATGCGATGCATCAAAAATGACACAATGTGCGTCAAAAACGTGACACAGCTTGTTTCGCAAATTTTTCGCCAATTCGCAAATTTTGCTGGAAATTCACGGATTTTTAGGCGAAGAGAAACGAGATAGATTCTCCCATCACTAAGGGGCAAATTCACTATTATTCCCCATAATTAGCTCTACCAAATTCGATATTCGATTAGCATTCGATCGTCGAATGCTAATCGAATAGTTTTAGGCTACCTTTTATTCGATATTCGATCATTCGAATATAAATTTATTCTATCAGTTGAATAATTTATTCTATCAGTCGAATAAATCATTTGATCATTCAAATAATTCATACGAAGACTTCGATCGTTCGAATCCTATTCAATCAGGACTTAGACTCCCGTAGGCTTCTATTGCAATTCGGTAGGTCCAATCTGGCCAAGTAGGCAGTCGAATATTTTGAAATTTTAATTTTATTCGCTGATCGAATGATCGAACAATCGAATATTCGACCATTCGAATCTATTTGATCATTCATTATTTGATGATCGAATATACCTAATTTGCATATTCGACCGATCGAATAGATCCTACGATCAAATATTCCATCGAATTCGGTCAAATTCGATTTTATTCACATGAATACATGTGAATTTTGTAAATCGGCCCCTAGGTGTGGGGAGGTTTAGCTGCATCTCGAACTACACACTGCCCCAGGGTAATACGTTGGGAGGACAGAACAATTGCGAACAGTAACAATTTAATATTTTAAATGACAACCATTTTTGTTGTTTTAGATGAAAATAATATTTTATATATATATATTGTTTGGCTTAAGACCTAAGAGTGCGGACCTTTCTCCTTGGATATATATATATATATATATATAGTATATATTATATATATATAATAACTGCTATAATTAGAATATCTAGAGCTGCATCCATTATAATAAATTAATTCATTGTGAAGGACAGAACTACATCTCCAATGTCAACCCAGCTGCAAGGTAAAAGACAAAAAGACCAGCAAAAATAAATATTGTATACAGATGCAGTCACTTGGATTTGTGTGTTAAATGCGTCGTGACTTAACTCATCT
>CM044441.1:70137179-70176809 GCA_024363595.1 Xenopus borealis
GGGTATTACAAATTACCGGCAACTACATTGACGGTAAATTTGTAATACCGGCCCCGACCCATGAAGGTATTTTACCGGCTAGGCCGGTAAAATACTGGCTGGGTGGCAACCCTAGTTGCCCATGGCAACCAATCAACAATTACATTTAAACAGCCACTTTAAGTTAGAAAATGTATTGGTTACTATGGGCAACATCTCCAGAAATCTCTCCAAATATTTATCTCCAATGTTAGTAAACATGCTTACTATTATCTTGCAGCCTAACTGTAACATCATTATAATAGGCCTAATATCCCTTCAATGAGTCACTCTTACATTGTGTATATGATGTTAGGCTCCAGTGTCTCCTCCTAGCTCTAATCTTGCACCGTTAGCTATTAGCTCTCTCTTAATAATCTGTTTAGCTATAGTTCTACTACTACATAATAGATTTAGCCAGAGATATAGGACTGATCATGGGCACACACATTCTGTATAGTATGGTGAGTTGGTCTTATGAGTAGTTTCATAGTTAGCTGTAGTTCAACTACTACATTATAAGTTTTAGCCACTAGGGATGGGTGAATCTTTTCGCCTTGTTTCACTGCGGAAATGATGCCCATAGAGTTGAATGGCGTCGCATGGCAAAAAAAAAAAAATTAGCCACATGTCAAAAAAGTTTTGACACCCATAGACTTTAATGAGAGTTGGCAAAATTTTGCCAGTGGCAAATGTTTGATGAAATGGGTCAAATTCACCCATCCCTATTAGCCACAGACATGGGAGTGATGTGCATACACATTCTGTATAGTATGATGTGTGGGTCTTATGAGAAGTCTCATAGTTAGCTGTAGTGCAACTACTACATAATAGGTTTAGCCACAATGTGGGAGTGATCATGTGTGTAGGACTTATGAGCAGCCACTCCTGAGTACTGTGTGCAAACTAAAGGGGTCCTTTATACAGGTGAATTGCCCTTTAAGCTGTAAATCTCCCAAGAGAGATTTGATTATCTCAAAATTATAAAAAGTAAAAAATAGTTGCACCTGGTGGCTGTTCTGGGCTTTCTGCCAAAGCCAATGAAGTTACAAACTTTGTTTCTTTTTTTGGCTGTTCAGTGCAGAGAGAGTCGGGACTTTCCAGTACAAATGCGGGACTGGGGGTTGAGCTGTTAAAAGAGGGACTGTCCCTCTAAAAACAGGACAGTTAGGAGGTATGTGATCTGTCCCACATTTTGGATAAACCTGTTATGTAGTAGTAGAACTATAACTAAGCAGATTATTAAGAGAGAGCTAAAAGCTAAGTGGTGCAAGATTAGAGCTAGGAGGAGACACTAGAGCCTAACATCATATACACAATGTATAAGTGACTCATTGAAGGGAAATTAGGAATATTATAATGATATTACAGTTAGGCTGCAAGATAATAAACTGTCATACAAACTGGCTGCTAGTGGATTCAATGATTGTGTGTGCTAGTTCAGGTAAAGCACTCACACAAGCACACTATATTTATTACTACATGGCAGCTGGGTGTGGCTGCTTCATTTTCCCTCTTAGTTTAGACAGGAAGAGAGAAACAGGAACAGGAATATGAATCATAAGACAATGGCAAAACAGCAGGAATGCCCTTAACCAAAATGGCCACACAAGCAGGCCAATAAGCTTTGTTCTTATTGGTTCAGTAAAGTAACTGACAGCATTGCTTCACAGAATGGTTATTTTATCTGTTTTGTGTTACAAAACTTTAATTTTGTCAAAAGAATGAACTCTGTACTATAAATTCTTGCTTTCTGTCACAAATATCTATTTTGTCATTCAAATCTAGCTTAGCATGCACTAGTTATTTACACTATTATATATTCTGTACAAGTTTTATTTTACATAATTCATTCTGTAAGTAACTTTGCATATAAGTGTGTCTTCTCGAAAAAGTCCGAGTGAAAAAACTCAGTGACAAAAACATTCGAAATGTACGATTGATACTCAGAAAACTTGACGTCATTGAACTGCCGCCACGATAACTCAAATTTATCGAATTATCGGATGAAAACCAGTGTGGTTCAGGATATGAAGAGGCATCTTCCATTTCCCGATTACATTCCTTACAGTTGAAACAAGTGACAGTTTAAACCTCTGATATAGCTTTTTGTAGCCTTCCCCCTAAACCATGACACTGAACAATCTTTGTTTTCAGATCTTTTGAGTGTAGCTTTCAGGATCCCATGTTGTCACCTTCATCTTTAATACAGATCTTTTTTATTGCATCTGACATAGCCTCATTTTAACTGTGTGGCATGTTTTGTTCATTAAGGCAAAGAGGAGCTTTATGTGATGATTAGCTATATGCTTCAGTGGTTTTAAGAACCCTACCATCATTACCCAATCAATTATATGATCACTTTGATATAGTGAAAGTAAAGAATCATCTCTGCTCATGAAAAATGCACATATTGATATACTGGACTGACATCTTTTATCAACAAAACATATTTTTATTTTATCAAGCAAAAGTAAAATCAATGGTTATTATTCCACAGTTCATTTTATTTTTCAACTCATTAGCTAGCATTGACCATTAGCTATCAGACCAACTATTAGGAACAGTTCAGGTATTAATAGTACTTAGGCACAATGCAATTCAACTTATACTGGCCATTTAAACATATATTTGGTATGGTAACAAGCCAAACAATGAAATGTTAATTAAGTATCTTTGTTATGTAACAATCTTGACATATGCAAGTGCTTAATCAAACAAAGTTAGTTGCCAATATCCCTATTTAAAAGTCAAGCAGTGCTGAATCTCATTAATTCAATTCATTTTTGAACAGGCTTTATGGAATTGTAGCATGGGCTGCCTAGTCAATACATAAAGAACACATAAAATGGATTGCCTTGCTTTCAGGTATATTTATGTATTACAGGCTTACAAATATTAATAATTTAAAAAAATCAGAATGTAGACATAAACAATCCTGAACCACCACCCACCAATTAATCATCATGCCTTGTAATAGGGATTTGAGTAAAGGTTGGAGTACTGTCAAAAAGGTTCAGGTTAAAACCTTTGTTATAAAAAGTGGTGCAAAGGTGATACCTTTATTGGCTGACTAAAATGATAATCACAGCAAGCTTTCAGAACACTTCAGTTCTGTTTTTAAAGCTGATTACCAGCTTTAAAAAAGTAACTGGATTGCTCTGAAAGCATAGTTAGCCAATTAAGGTATCATCTTAACACCACTTTTGTTGTGCTTAATATCAACAATTTTACCCTATAAGTCTTAGGGATTTTTTAATAATTAGTAACCAATACCAGGACAATTTAGAATCTGGAGTTTTCTTTAGCCATAAAATACCCATATTTTATCTCACACACAGACAATAAAAACACAGAATCCTCCCATAACAGCACATAAAAAAATGAAAACAAGGTTTAGAACTGTGAAGAGTCTCTTTGACTAATGGAGTAGAACTAAAGATGTAGTAATTTGAACACACAAGAGAAAGGGAGTGTCACATATCTAAAACCCCAAGGGATTAACCACATTCCGCTTCTTATGTGTTCCTCCCTTTTGTCTTTTTTTGGCCTGGCCCTCAGCTACTAAGGTACTGAATGAGAATCCAGAGATTCCCACTTGGTCAAGTGAGGGATTAAGAGCTTGTAAAGACAGAACAGGCTAATGGTGAGGTTAACTTGAAAGCAGTCCCAGAGACAGGACCAGAATTAACACAAAGCAGGGAACAGAAATCAAAATAAAGTAACCAGGACATACAGTAACTGCTACAGATGGCACCAAATTAATATAGAGTTGGAGATTTATATAGAAGCTGAATGTAAACTCAGAACATCTGTGGCCAAATTAAGAACAGAAAAAGCAGACTACTCCTACCTGGAAATTCAAGGATAACAAAGCACTGAACCCAGAAAGAACTCAGCTTTCTACTGAAATACAGCAGAGGGATTGCTCAAGCTGCATGTTCATGGTTTGAATTCAGACAGGATGTATAGGATGGGTAATGTTAGAGGCTACTCCATTTCCATCAAAAAAAATGTTAGCTTTGATGTCCCCACTTTCATATCACCCCATGATAAAGAATTCCTACACCATCTCTCCCTTTCTATTAATGTACAGAAAAAAATGTGAGCAAATAGAAGACTAAATATTTGCAATTTGTACACTCAGGAGAGCTGTAGCAGGTAACATAGTAAATTAGGTTGAAAAAAGTCACACGTCCATCAAGTCCAACATTAAGTCAGTACATAACCTGCCTAACTGCTAGTTGATCCAGAGGAAGGCAAAAAAACATTTAAACCCTCTTCAATATTAGGATGGTTAACGTTAGAGACAAACGTGCTCAAGATATGTAAAACAGTCTGTCATCTCCCTCTGGCCCTGTCTGTAAAATAGTGGATCAGAATTCCATAAGTTAGCACTGCAGGAAAGAGGGCAACATATACAGGACGCCAATTTCCACTAAACAATGATAAGCATAACAGCTGTATCAGATAAGCAGAAAGACACTAATTTGCAAGAGAGTTAGGTGGTTAGTTCAAATGCTTTCTGCTTCTGCACACTCTCGATTCATTGTTCTTCCAGCACCACCTTAGCTCTCTTAATGGAGTGTCAGACCTTCCTTTACTGGCAATGCCACTCGATTAAGTAGAGTTTTAACTATTGTTTCAATGCCACTTCATTTCTATGACACAAATCTCACTTTATCAATTATATTATACTGTCAGTTCTTATCACTCTGTCATAATCTCTGTTTAAAACAATTAGCAATTATCAGCCACCCCTTGACTTCTCCAAAATGAGTTACTTCATCTCCATCAAATAAAGTGTTAGCTTTCGTGTCCCCACTGTCATATCCCCTCCATGATACATAATGACTACTCTTCTACTCTTACTCTCCCTCTTTGAATCAGACTGTCAGCTCTGCCTTCCTTTCCGTCCATCAGGTCCAACTTTAGGTCTGTACATAACCTGTCTAACTGCTAGTTGATCCAGAGAAAGGCAAAAAAAATATTTAAACCCTCTCCAATTTGCCTCAGAGGGGTAAAATTTCTTCCTGACTCCAAGATAGCAATCGGACTAGTTCTTGGATCAACTTGTAATATAAACCATCTTCTATAACCTTGTATTTACTAACTTGGAAAAGGAAAAGGATATTGCAGAAGGCAGTAAAAAGAATCCAAAATTATTTTTTAAATATGTTAATAGTTTAAAAAGGAAGCCGGAAGGGGTAGGACCTTTATTATCAGAGGGGGGTCAGCTGGTTACATAGTTACATAGTTACATGGTTGATGAGAACAAGCAAAAAGCTCAGATTCTGAACGCATACTTTTCGTCTGTCTACACAAATGAGGAACCAGCTAATGAAGGTTTCCATATTTAGTCCCAATTCTAATAATACATCTAATGATGCATGATTCACACATGATGACATTCAAAAGAGACTAGAACATGCAAGATAAACGAAGGTCCAGGGCCAGGGTACTAAGCGAACTTAGCTCTGTGATTGCCAAACCTCTCTACTTAAATTTTTAGGATTCATTGAGGTCTGGCATGGTGCTGAGAGACTGGCAAATTGCTAATTTGGTGCCGCTATTCAAAAAGGGATCTCGTTCTCAGCCTCAAAACTATAGGCCAGTTAGTCTTACGTCGGTGGTAGGAAAGCTTTTCAAAGGATTAATAAATGATAGGATACTGGTCTTAAAAGCAAATAACAATACTATGAGTGTGTGCCAGCATGGTTTTATACGTAATAGATCTTGCCATACTAGCTTAATTTCTTTTTATGAGAATGTAAGCAGGGACCTCGATTCTAAGGAATGTTGGCCTGGATCATAGCATTTGTACCTGGATAGAGAACTAGCTAAAAGATAGACTACAAAGAGTTGTGGTAAATGGAACATTTTCTAATTGGACCACTGTTGTTAGTGGGGTACCGCAGGGCTCCCTTGCTTTTCAACTTGTTTAATAATGACCTGGATGTGGGCATTGCAAGTACAGTACAGTTTCTATTTTTGCAGATGATAGTAAATTGTGCAGAACTAGAGGTTCCATGCAGTAGGCTGCCACTCTGCAGAGTGATTTGTCTAAGTTGGGAAACTGGGCAGCAAACTGAAAAATGAGGTTCAATGTTGAGAAATGCAAGGTTATGCAAAAATACTATAAATGCAAGTTATACACTAAATGGCAGTGTGTTGGGAGTTTCCTTAAATGAGAAGGATCTTGGGGTTTTTATATATAACAAGTTGTCTAATTCTGGGCAGTGTCATTCTGTAGCTACTAAATCAATAAAGTTCTGTCTTGCATAAAAAAGGGCATAAACTCAATAGATGAAACCATAATTATACCTCTTTATAGATCCCTAGTAAGACCTCATCTGGAGTATGCAGTGCAGTTTTGGACTCCAGTCCTTAAGAAGGATATTCAAATTTTAATGAAGACATTTCACTGCCCATCCAAGCAACTTCTTCAGTTCAACGGACTGGTGTGGGGAGTTCTTGGCATGTAGACTCTTCTAACAAACAAACTGTGGTAAAACCATCACTAATAAGAAATATCAGAGTGCTGATCTCTTCTATTTCTATTAATCATTTTTGGATTAACACACACACCTGGACTATATATATACAGATGCAGCCACTTGGATTTGTGTGTTAAATGCGTCATGACGCTAATTGAAGAAACTGTGTTATCTAAAGTTATCTTAACTCATTTAATGCATTTAACCATTTCATTAGCATACCAAAGCACCATTGTTTAAAATGATGAACAATTTAATTAGATGGGATGCTGTGACGCAGTCTTCTGTGTTAAATGAGACAAGTGTGAAGTCTGAGTTTAGTTATTCTGTGTCAAACACACAATCCAAAGTGGCTTCATCTCTATATATAATTTCATGGTTACATTCCTGTTATAAAATCTCCATATGGTATGTATCCTTATTATAAATCAAAGTATATTTGTCCAAATCTACTACTAAACACAAAGATATTCAAATAAACATAATTTAAACAAAAACATATAGGTCATACTCCCTATTGAGCGCTTTTGGGTGTAAAGTTTGCAAAGTGCCTTGTGGCTCCAAAATGGAGCAAGAAGGAAGCCCAGGGGATAAGTCTGAGTTTACAGTATCATAACCTTTCATCTGGGCCACTTACTATTCTATTAACTCTACTTAGCTGGCTCACAGTTATAGATTTTTTGACATGTTGGGAATGGTACCTTTTATAGTGAAGAAGCTGATTCGGTTTCACAAATATTGTTGTATCAGCTTCACCCACCTCTCTTTTACAAACCATCAGGTGCATAATTATATTTTCTCTATATTATATGAAAGTGAATAAGAAAGAGGGGTGAACTCCCTCTAATCTAGCATGAAAACTAGATAGGGAATCAAAGTCACTCCACCACACAATGAAATTATCATCGATGTACATAAACTAGGCCATACAAAGTCTGGTATACTCCACAATAAATAAAAAAAATCTTCCAATTTTGGCATAAAGGTATTTGCATATGACGGGGTAACATTGGACCCCATCGTAGTCCCACACGCCTTCAAAAAATTTTACCCTAAATGTGATGTAATTACATCATAAAGTGATATCCAGAATTTGCATAAGGCAACTTGCTGTATAGAATATTTTGTCACCCAGAAGTGCCAGTGAGTGTGACCCAGAGAGTTAAACACCCTGGTCTGATTAGTGCTTATTTACTTGAGCCTCTGGCTATGGGTGACTGTATATACTCTGCACAAGTGATTTTACTGATAGAACACTCTGGATCGCTCAGTTCCGGCAGGAGTTCCGATCCACCTCTGCAGGTACTTAGACGGGTTACGCTGCCTACATTGCTGCTAATACCGATGTTTTGAATCTCACTGCCCTTTGAGCTGGTCTGTTCCCTTCCAATCTGCATGTTGTTCCTTTTCTCCATTGCCATTCCTGTAACACTGTTTTATTCTTTTCACTATACAAGGCTATTCATTGCTCTGTTCACATTGGTTTCTAGGAACCACAAGCAACAGTTTTTTGTTGCCAACTTCTGTTTATTTAAGCATTTAGTTATTAGACTATGTTCTTTTCCCTGACGAAGGTTCCAACATGGGACCAAAATATTGGATTAAATAAACAGGGATCCCCAACCTTTTGAAACCGTGAGCAACATTCAGAAGAAAAAGTAGTTGGGGAGCAACACAAGCATGAGAAATATTCTTGGGTTGCCAAATAAGTGCTGGTATTTGACCATTTGGTAGCCCCTTGTACATTTTCAACCTAAATGGAGACTCTATTTGGCAATGCACCTGGTTTTTATACAAAATAAGCACCTGCTTTGAGGCCACTGGGAGCAACATCCAAGGGGTTGGAGAGCAACATGTTGCTCACGAGCTACTGGTTGGGGATCACTGAATAAACCTTATTATTATACAGGCATCAACTGAAACATACTGAATATATATATATATATATATATATATATATACTGTATATTACACAGCTTGGTCATTGCCAAGGGCAAATGAGTCATCTCCACTTTCATTATTTCCTAGTACTTCAGAGCACTTAGCTCAATGCCTAGAATTATTCAGCAGGAGGACTAACAAGGCTTGATATTAAGATCTCAAGGTTGATTCACCTTATGGAGTTCCATTCACTGCATATTGGATCACCATGGAAACATTGACAAAATTTAAAGTACACAATTTTATATTTGTTATTTCAGCATTTGTCTTGGCTCACATGTATATGATTTGAGCATTCAAGCATCCAATTAATATGAAAGGGATTGGAATAGAAAAAAATATATTTATGTTCTACATGAATTTCACATCTACAGCAACACTCTAAATAGTCTATTTTAAAATTATATAAATCATAAATCATTATGATATTATTATGCAAATATTATGTAGAAGGCTAGCCTAAATGGCTATACGAAAATGGTATTACCTAGTAACAAGGGCTGTTATATTATATAATAATACATAGATATATATCTATACTTCTTTAAATAAACAAAAGACAGTGCTTTTCTAATACTCATCTATCTATCTCACTTTGTTTGCCCAGGCAGCACTTTAACCTGCCAAAGTTATTGTGGGGGAGGAGAGGCCAATAACTGTAGCATTTTGACAGCTACTAAATTATTTTTATATATTTTTTATATTTTTCTCTATGTATTTGAAAGGAAATCCAAAGACCAAATGTATCTTAGCTTGCATGCCTCTTGAGCCTTTACAATTTCCAGCAATTAATGTATTCTACAGCCATTTACACCATGATGAAGTGAAACTCCTTTTGGGAAAATACAGTTAAAGGACCAGTAACATCAAAAAATGAAATAGTTTCAAAATAGTAATAAAAATATAATGCAGATACAAATACAAATTGCTCCATTACAAACACACCTTCAATAAATGGGCCAAGGACATCCCAGTAATTACTGAACAGGAATGGCCAGATATCCTAAATACACAAGCCACTTACCTGGTGAGCTCAAGAGATAAAGTACCACAATTCAAATTTCTACACAGAACATATCTCACCCTATGCAAAATGTCACCTACTCACTCAAATAATTGCCCTAGATGTTACTTGTCTCCAGAGGACTGTTCCATCTGTAGATTCATTACAGACTCTCTATCGATACTGATTATTCATTTGACCTGGTCTTGCCATAAAATTCAATGATTCTGGGGTTCCATCTGTAGATTCATTACAGACTCTCTATTGATACTGATTCCATATACTCCTCAATCAGGTGGAATCCAGATCACTACTAGCAATTCACCTTACAAAAAAATGTATAGTCCTTCACTGGAAAGCTCATAAACCACAAACTTTGACTTTTTGGCAACACGTCAACCAAGTAATACCCCTATACAAACTTATCTACATCAAACGTGGCTGGGAAGTATGGGACCTCTGGACAGACACTATGTAAGGAAAAGGTAACCCCTCACAACCACAAACTACACCACCTCCGTCACTACTCAGAAACAAATAAAAAAGGAAAGACAATGCCTGCTAATAAGGATGTTTTCTTTTATTTTACATTTCATTCTACACAGTTTATCTAACATAAGAAATTCTAAAAAAAAAAAACAACTGGACTTGCTGAGTAATCATTGAAGACGTTTCACTATTCATCCGAGCAGCTTCTTCAGTTCAACTGACTGGCATGGGAAGTTATCAGCATATAAACTCATATAATCCCATCACAATGTTACTTGTGAGAGTTGCATGAATGGATGTGTGAAGTCTTCTGAATCTGCTGGGGTACAGATGTGAGAACAGCATTGTATGTAGCAGACAGGTGGCGTTAAAGGCCCCGCCTCTATTCATGGATGGTTTCTCCATCTTGACATGAATTGTCTCTTTCACGACTCGTTCAAACCATCGGTCTTCTTTATCCAAGATATGTACCTTGCTATCTTCAAAGGAGTGTCCCTTGTCTTTTAGGTGTAGAAAGACAGCTGAGTCTTCTGTATACCACATTGCTTTGTTTTTTTTTTTGTTTTGGATACTTTGGATGTACCAGTTTTTGTCTCAGTGTGTTGCTAGGTTTGAAAAACACAGGCACGTGGTGTTTGATGAAAATCCTCCTGAGTTTCTCTGACACTCCAGCTACATATGGGATGACTATGTTTCGGCCTACTATGTGCCTCTTTTGTTGTTCCTGTTGGGCTTGGTTGCTGCTGCTTTGACAAAGGCCCACTCTGGGTAGCTACACGCTTTCAAAGCTCCTCTGAGATGTTTTTGTTCTTTGTCTTTGGACTCTGTATCAGTTGCCACACATTCCATCCTGTGGTGCAGAGTTCTAAAGACACCCAGTTTGTGTTCCAGCGGATGGTGGGAATCGAACAACAGATATTTATCCGTATGAGTGGGTTTCCTGTATACTTCTGTTTTCAAGTTGCCCCCTATTGGATGCATATTAAACAGTCCAAAAAGGCAAGTTTGTTCTCATGGACATCTTCCCTTGTGAACTTGATGTTATTGTCCACTGAGTTAATATGTTCTGTAAAGGCCACCTCTTCATTGGATCTAATTTTTACCCAAGTGTCATCCACATACCTGAACCAGTGACTCTTGTATTGTTCTGTGGAAAGTAAGTAAGGCCCTCCTTTCCACTTCCTCCTTGTACAAGTTAGCTACAGTGGGAGAGACTGGAGAACCCATTGCACAGCCATGTTTCTGAAAAAAAAAGGTCCTTGTATTTGAAATATGTGGTGTTAAGGCAACAATACAGCAACAAACATACTTGGTCAGGACTGAGCTTTGTTCTGCTGCTAAAGGTGCTATCTTGCTGCAGTCGATTTCTTAAAGTCTCAATTGCCTCTGTGGTAGGTATACATGTGAACAATGAAGTGACAACATATGATACCATTGTTTCTTCTGCATCTAGTGTAACACCATGAATCTTGGTTACAAACTCTTTGGTATTCTGGATATGATGCACTGTATTGCCTACCAATGGGGCTAAGATGTTAGCCAAGAATTTTGCAATGCTGTATGTCATTGTGTATCTTGGGGAGTCCATATAAGCATGGTGTGGCTTCTCGGGGGTACAGGCGGTGGTATAAAACTCGATCAATGGCTTTCTCCTTTTCAAGTTGTTGTACGTAAGCTATCACCTTTTTCTTGTAACCACTTGTTTGGTCTTTCCTTAAGGGTTCATACGTATTGCTATCACTGAGTAATGTGGTTATCTTGCAGTGATAGTCCGTTGTGTTGAGCAGTGGTGCATTGCCCTTTATCTGCTGGTAGGATAGTGATGTTTAGGTGCTTACTAAAGAATTGCCAGCTCTCCTCTCTTGAGTAGTAAGGTTTGAGGGAGGTGTTCTGGCACTTGACAAGACAGCTGACACTTTTAGCTGGAGTTATTCCGCTTCTTCCTTTTTCATGTGATTATTATTGATAGCCGATTCTATGACTGTTATGAGTGTTGTGGTGTCACTGCATAGTTTAACCCATTTGGCTAGAACATCCTTTTCTGGCTAAGTTGGTACCCTATCTGATTCTGGTTCTTAACCCATGTGTCTTTGGTGTTCTGTGGTGTCTCATCTTTCTGCCTCCAGGTTAGTTCTTCTCTCTTTTTTCCAACTGTTGCTTTATGACAGTAGTGAATTTGCTTATTTGTATCTCCTTGCTCTTTATGTGTTGGGCCATCTGTGCATGTTCAACAAACAACCACCCATTCCAGAGTTCCATCAGGCAGTTGTTTTGCCAGACTCTGTTTCAGATGTTCAACTTTCTGCCTAAGGGCCTCAATGGTAATGTTGATATGTCTGACCCTTTCATTTAGTAGATGTTTTTGGGCTTTTTGTAAAATCTTGTTGGCTCGGTGACTTTTTATTGTGAAACCCAGGCGTAGGCTACAAGGGATCCCTGATCCCTGATGTCGGTATTGGAGATTAAAGTGTAGATGGTTTTGATAGTTCTTTCACATTCCCGAACCAGTTTTAGATTATTCTCTCCAAAATAAATGGCAACACGACTATGAAGATTTTCATTCATCCAAGTCATGGTATATCTAATATAAGTAATTCTAAAAAACAAACAAGTGGACTTGCTGAGGATGAATCACTACCCATCCGAGCAACTTCTTCAGTTCAACTGACTGGCATGGGAAGTTCTTGTCATATAAACTCTTCCACTAATCCAATCATAATGGCACATTGTAACTCTAACTGACAGGCATGGGAAGTTCTCGGCATATAAACTCTTCCACTAATCCAATCACAATGGCACATTGTAAATCTAAGCTGCTTGGATGAGTAGTGAAACGTCTTCAATGATTACTCAGCAAGTCCAGTTGTTTTTTTTCTTAGAATTACTTATATTAGATATACCATGACCTGGATGAATGAAAATCTTCATAGTCATATCCACACAGTTTAGTTCATGCAATAAAATAAATGTAAACCTCCTATTGTCAACTCCAACACACTTCTCAGACAACAAATACTTCCTCCTCTCCCCTACCCCTATCCTAAGTTTGGTTTAAAAAAATTGAAGCTAGTTTGTAACCATAGCATGTTTTTTAATATTTAAAAATGTTTTTTACAGTGCGGGAAGTGTACATTTCTCTGAATCACTAATACTGGCACATACATTAGATAACTTTAACAAGGATTTGGTTAACTTAGCAAGTGAGGAAAAAGCTTTTAGTGCCAAGTTTATCCAGGAACTGGTCCAATTGCCATCTTGGAGTCAGGTGGAATTTTCAGATGGGGGTTTTTTCCTTCTGGAAAACTAGCAGTTAGGCAGGTTTTATATAGAAATAAAAGGTTGAACTCATTTCAACTTAACTCACTATGTTAATGTGATGTTATCTGTCATGTGCCATTTACAGGCTTGCAGCCAACTACTGATGTCAACCCTGATATCAAAGACAATGCTAGGGATTTTGAAGTCCCTTTAAGGTGAAAAAATTGCTTAAGGTCACATAGGTGCAGTCTTTGTAATCATAATTTAAAAGTCTCTAATAGTGTAATGTAAAAAAGATGCATTTTGTCTATTGGGTCATATAACCCATAGCAACCAATTACATTTTTACAATTAAACAGGTGACAATGGAATGCTTTCTCACTGGTTATCACTGGTTTTTAAAACAGATGAAAAAAGCAGGAAATGTATTATGCTACTCAAAACTGTAAATCTACAAAAAGTTCTTTTAGTGTAGATATGTATGTCTATATCTAGTTATATCTATTTACTGAATATATTTTCTAAAGCTATTCTACATTAATAATAGCTAAATAAGAACAATAGCAGTAACATAACAATGCAGACACACTCTCTCCCAACATACTTTGTTTTATATTCTGTCTTTCTACGATGATTGTTAGTTTCCTATGGAGTTCCACAAATGATGGGCTTGTTATCTAACCATATAATCTAAATCTAAACTCAGGAAAAAGAATCCATTAACCAAGCTTTTTCCTGAAATATGTGTGCTGCTACCAGCTGTGATTCAATTACCTACAATGCCCAATCCTCAGGGACACAGAATGAAAATCAGGGAAAGTAATTTGAATTTAAGAATTTCTCAATATAAAAAATAAGCTAATTATTGATAGCTTGAATGTATATTTCTAAAAAAACATAATTAAAAACTAAAAATGTCTGTATTTATCACATTTAACTTACTGTTTCCTTTTGTGAAATATGAATTATTATGTACTTATTTTTTTTTTAACTCTTTTTTTATTTGAAGTTTTAACAAATCATTACATGTTATCACATTTTAGATTCATCTTTTCACTTCAGATTAGATGGTCACCAAAGCATTACGGTAAACAAGAAAAATGAAATATTTAAACCTTGAACCATTTGAGCCCGGGGGAGTTAGATTCGTGGATCATATGCAATGTACTTGTATTTTTAATGTACTTCACATTTAAAAACCTCAAAAGGGGTTTTTAATAGGGCCCATTTTTATACTGAACCTGAGGATGTGCAACATATTAGCATCACTGAGAATAATAGTCTAGGAATTCTAAGTAAAATTTTCGAATGTTTCCTGTTCAGTGATGGAGAAAATTAGTGTGTAGTTAGAACACTTAAAAGCAGCTTAAGGTCTCATCCACACTTTTTAACCCAACTTTAGATAACAATAGACAGACAGATATTGGGTGCCAGTTCAGTCATTAATGTTTGATTTGGTAGAACATAACCCTCTGTATGGGGCCAAAACGATTGTCTTCCTAACCACAATATGTTTAATTGAGATATTGCTGTAAAATCAGTTGAGAATCAAATTGTCTGAGGGAAAACATCTGCATAAGACAGATTCAAGCTATATGTTTGGCCAAAGCAAGCAAGGATCTGCTTTACAACCATGGTCAAACTGCATGACTGACTATACGGTATACCAGTCAGAAGACTATTAAACTATGGTTCATCTGCTTGCCAAATTTTAGGGTGAATGTCTTCACAACAGTGGTGAATAGGAATGCATAGGTATTTTTGCATGAGTTTGTTGCCCATAGGGAGAATTATTTCCCATGGCCAACTGTCATGGTTGGCACCCTAAACCAGAACAGATGCCAAGTTCCCTGGTCTCAGCTAGGCTTCACCAGTAGTGTGGCCGCCTTTGGCTTCGGGAGGAGCCCTCAGCTTACTCGGATGCCACCTGGACTTATCGAGAGGAGCAAGGCAAGGAGTTCTGGCAAGCAAAGGGGCACGACAGTTGTTAATGTCTGATAGGCTGAAGGTCACGGTACAATAGGATAAGACAATAGCATAGTCAGGCAGGCTGGGTCGAGACAGGCAGATGGCTAGAATCGTCAGGCAGGCAAGGGTCAAAACCGGGTAATCAATCAGAAGGATGAGGCAGAATCAGTAGTCGAAGAACAGGCACGGGTCAGGATACAGATATACAGAATAGGCAAAAGCCAGGCAGGGTCAAAACAGGTAACAAGAAAAAACAGAAGCTATAAGCACAGGTACAGGCTCCAGGAATAAACCTATAATGGGCTGGGCATAGCAGAGCAAAAATCCATTTAATACTTTTGAATTTGGCGCCATCGAGCGCTGACGTCATCACGTCAGCGCGCCTGCGCCGACGTCATCACGTCAGCGCGCCTGCGCCGACGTCATCACGTCAGCGCGCCTGCGCCGACGTCATCACGTCAGCGCGCCTGCGCCGACGTCATCACGTCAGCGCGCCTGCGCCTTTAAATATACGCGGAAGTTCGCCGCGTGCACCTAGAGGAAGCCGGCACCTGAAGAAGAAGGATGCGGCGGGTGTCCCCGCCGAGGGGGCGACAGGCGTTCCAGCCGTCCCCCCATTAGACCACCAGGTTAAGTTCCTTACACCAACATATCACCTATGTGCTATCACCCTACAGAAAAAAAATCACCTAGGCCAATCAATTGAGTTTGCTTCTAAAGTAAATTCAGCATTTATTTCCTACAGTATGGATCCTTTAGGTTTTTTGCATTTTTTCTATATTACATGTGGTGCTTGTAGGCTTTATAATTGGGAAGTCATTTTTGGAAAAATTATGTCTGAGCATGATTGTTTAGGTGCAAAGGCAGTCTATTGACACAGACTGTGCAAACTTCTGCAGTGGTAGCTTCAGTGTTAGCTTCTACTGTATCCGTAGAGGCTCTTTTGTGAAATTCTGTACAAGAAGTGGGGACAGAGGCAGTGGTGTAATGTGCAACTGTATGGAAGTGCAAGAAGCAGCTTTGGACGCAAGTACTGTACTTTAATGAATGGATAATAAATGCAGTTTTCCTTGTAATTTGGTATTTCTCTTACTAGTTCCCAGCAGTTCGTTCATCTACTCATTCATTCTAAGGCAATACAGATTGTACAATAATAAACAGCACTGCAAAACATTAACATTATTCATTGTTAAAATTGCTATCATTTATATTACTAATTTTAGCTGAAAAATGACTAGCACTTTTGGCAGAGCAGATGTCTTGAAATCAGCAGAAGCAGATGACTTTCAAGTCATAAATCTATAGCAGGGTGAAACTGGACCATGGGTCATAAGTTGAGGAATCTACGCCACAACATGTTTATGCTTTCAAGAATAAATTATGTCTGGCTTCAACATAATGTAAATAGCAAATGCATATTCTGTTCTACAAATATTAGTTCTAATGATCCTTTCAAGGCACATTTTATTGTTACCATGACAACCCTAGCTGCTTTGTTTCATTGAAAATGCAGTTATCCAAAGGCTATGCTACTTTTGCAGAAATGAACAAGAACAAAAATATTGTGCTTACATCACAGTTGCAAATTTCCAATAACTACTTATGCTGTCTAGTAAGTATATGCTGTGAATTGTTTCCTGAGTGATTCAATTAACCTTGAAAACTGACAAATCTATGAGTTAAATTCTCCAAAGCAATACACATTCCTTGCCAAGCTCACTACAGGTTCTGCCGAAGGTTTTATCTGGTTGCTTAGCAACACTTGTATGTATCTGTTATATTCAGCCCAACATTTGAGAACCTGCAGACCTGAAAGATGTGCTTTGAAACCAAAGAGTATGAAGGGAAATTGCTGGATAAAAGACACAAGTATCTGAAGACAGCGTGATAATAATTTGCTTTATTTACTTATAGCAGCATGAAACCTTCCTTCTGCCCTAACCAGGAGTCAACATTGTCTGCCTAAGCTGGGGCATGTTATTTCATTTTAGGAGCACAGCTGATTTTTATAATAGAAAAGCATTTGTAAATTTCTATTTCATTTTCATCATATGACTTAATAGTAAGTGATGAACAAATAAAATGAAAAAAACTACAATGTATGACAAAAACATGCCCTTAAAAATGTAATGCACAAAATGGTTGCACCCACTTGCATTCTGCTATAAGAGTATTATGCATTAATCTGCAAATATACATGTTTCACCATAGCTGAATACCTGGAAGCCCTTTATTCAAGATCTTTCTTGATAGTAAGCATACTATGTTCACCTACGGGTCTTAGCTTTTGCACTCACTGAATAATGCATGCATGCGGGTGTGCCGCAGCCCCTGTACAGACCCCTATATATAGGTGCAACGTGCATTCACAATTCACAATTATGATTCAAGGATGCAAAGACTTCAACCACCAAACTGAAATAGCTATGAAAAAGTGTATCATTGACAACATTGCTAGTGATGATTTGCACTTCTTTTCATTAGTAAATTAACCTTAAAATCTTAACTTTAAGGGGGTTATTTACAAAGGGGGTTATCTGGTCAGGCATATTGAAAACACAATTGTTTTGTGCTGCAAAAAGGCCAAATCAAAAAACACAACATCCCAGACCAGTTGAGATCCCATATAATTCAGTGGGAGAGGCACCTACCCAAATTTGAATATTTAGTGGTTTGTACTAGGTTTAGCCTGATAATCTGAAAAATTCAGCAATTCTGGTTTTCACATGATTTTTTTTTAGTTTTTGCCCCGATGCGATTAATTTTTTAATGAATAAAAATGGTCAAATCATGAATGGATGTTTGGTCATGGTTTTTTAAAAAAAATAATGAGATAAAGGCAGAGTTTAGTAAATAACCCCCTTACAGTTAAGGGCAAAATCATCATGTGGCTTAATACAGAAGTAAAGAAGTTAATAGGAGCAAAGAGAAAGGCATTTAAAAACTATCAATCTGTTGGGACAGAAGCTGCATTAATGAATATAAACAATATAATAAATGTTGTAAATTCGGAAGGCAAAGAAAGCAAATGAAGAGTTAATTGTGGTAGAGGCGAAAACTAATCCTAAAAAGTTTTTATAATATATTAATAGTAAAAAAATGCAAATAATGGCACCAGTATGGTTGTAACAGATACAGTAAAGGCAAATTTGCTAAATCAGTTCTTTTCTTCAGTGCATATAATAGAGGAGTCTGAGTTCCCAGGCTCACTTCATAACTGCACTGTTGGCTCAGCTCAATCTAGGCAGTGGCTCAGGATATGATTCAAAAAGCTTTAATAAAATTTATGTAAATGAGGCTAAAAGGCCTGATGGCATACACCCCCAGGTTCTAAGAGAGCTTTGTTCAGTTTTAGACCAGCCCTGATTTTGATTTTCTCAGATTTGCTTTTATCTGGTATGGTGCCTATGGACTGGAGAAAAGCTGATGTCATTCCAATATTTAAGAAGGTATTATGATCTCAGCCTGGCCAGTAAATTTGACATCTGAGGTGGCCAAATTATTTGAAGGCTTGTCACATTTAAAAGTTTGTCCTAGAGAATGGCATTATGAGCAGCAATTAGCATGGATTTATGAAGGATAGGTCATGTCAGACAAATTTGATAGCTTTTTACGATGAGGTAAGTAAGATGCTGGATTGTGTGGGGGGGGGCAGTAGATGTGATATATTTGGATTTTGCCAAAGCGTTTGATACCGTGCCCCACAAATGACTGCTTTCTAAACTAAGGTCTGTTGGGCTTAATGAAGTTGTTTGCACATGGATAGGAAACTGGCTACAGGATTGGGTACAGAGAGTGGTTGTTAGTGGTACATTCTCTGCATAGTTCTTAGTGGGGTCCCTCGGGGCTGGTATTGGGTCCACTTTTATTTAACTTGTTCATTAATGACTTAGGGGAGGGTATTGTAAGTAATGTATTAGTGTTTGCAGATGACACAAAACTATCCAGCCCAATTAATTCCATCCAGGATGTGGCATCCTTGCAACAGGATCTTGACAAACTGGCAATCTAGGTAGCTAAGTGGCAAATGAGATTCAATGTTGATAAATGTAAAGTCATGCACCTGGGATGTAAAAATATTCAAGCCACTTATACCCTTAATGGGACTGCACAAGGCAAATTCATTATGGAAAAGGACCTTGGAGTCCTTGTAGATGATAAACTTGGCTGTAGCAAGCAATGCCATCAGCAGCATCAAGGATAAATAAGGTCTTGAGCTGTATTAAAAGGGGCATAGAGTCACGGGAGGAGGGGGTCATTCTTCCACTTTATAGAGCACTTGTAAGGCCCCATCTAGAATATGCCGTACAGTTTTGGTCTCCATCACCCAAAGAGGACATTATTGTATTAGAGAGGGTACAGAAAAGGGTAACTAAGCTGGTAAAAGGTATGGGAAATCTTATCTATGAGAAAGAGCAAAATTGGGGATGTTCACGCTGGAGAAGAAGCGTGTAAGGGGTGACATGATTACTACATGTATACATATATAAGGGGATCATATAATATAATATCTCTTTATTTATTTACCAGTAGGTCTTTCCAGCTGACGCAAGGTCACCCATTCCGATTAGAAGAAGAGAGGTTTCACTTAAATGGAAGACTTAAACTTAAATTATGAGGGTAGACTGTCCAGGTTGGGTTTGTTCTCTCTGGATGCTTGCGAGGGGACATGATTACACTTTACAAATACATTAGAGGATATTATTGACAAATATCAGTGGACCTTTTTACCCATAAAGAGGATCACAGCACCAGAGGCCACCCCTTCAGACTAGAAGAAAAGGACTTTCATTTCATTTTTCCCAGTGAGGACAGTGATGTTGTGATGGCTTATTCTGTTGATGCTTTTAAAAATGGCTTGGATGATTTTTTTGGACAGACAATATCAAAGGCTATTTTGATACTAAACTCTACATTTAGTATAGCTATGGACATATATGATTTGTGTGAAAGAGTGAAGGGGTGCCTGTGTGTGGATGCTGGGTTTTAATTTGGAGGGGTTGCACTTGATGGATTTCAACCTAATTTAACTATGTAACTATCATGAAGGCTCACCTATTAACACACCACACTTCTGGTCTTAGTCACATGAAGATTCAAGTCAAAGAGAAAGACATGGTTTTTCTTATGTAAACTATATTGAAGTCTTTTGGGGAAAATCAGCAACTGAGTTGAAATTAGGCCATAGATGTGGTCCTAGATAGACTCATTTACTAATGTGCGTGCTAAATTATGATATTTTAGTTCAGGGCTTGGTATTCCACACATGCATATAAGTAAGTAGCAATTTAGATCCTTAAGTCTATACTTCCCAATCTCATTTTTTCCATTTATTTTTTAGGACATTTGAAGGACACACAGTCCATGCTGTCCTTTAAACTTCTATACTGATTTTTTTTTCTTATTCTGCATACAGCACTGAAACTATAATTTCTTTCAGAGATATGGGAAAAAACTATTGAAAAATAAATTTGAAGCACACTGAGATTTTATGATTGAAAACTACAAAAAGGCTGCTTCTGCAGGAATTACAAGTAAGAGTGGGCAAACAAAAGCTTTAGAAATATATAAGACCTGATTTTGTGATGTTTGTCAGCATTGCAAAACATTATACAGCTGATTATTGTTAAGATGTAAACGATTCTAGCTGTACTTTGCAAAAATATCAGTTCTTTTAAACTGTATTATTTCTTAAACTTTTTTTATACAAATAACATTTTTATTTTGGAGATCTTTAGATAATGTTCTCTGTGAAGCAATTTTCCAATTCTGCTTGCTCCAGCTCACTTGTTCTTTTTGACCTTGACCAAATATTTCCTTGTGCATCAATGCACACGACTATAATTGTGAATTAACAATGCTATTGATCCAGTCGTGGCCTTTACTTCAAAAGCTGTCAAATGTAAAAGTCCATCCATCTATTGTAGCACTTTGTTTTGTAAGTGTTTCAAAATAAAAATGTTGTATAAAGTAGTTATTATTGTAAATATTCTTTACTTATCTGAAGACCATGTAATATAAATGAATAACAACAGTTGTGGTGATGGAAGAATCAGATGAAAAAAAACACAAAGGGTTAGTGGTAGCATTTTAGGAAGCACAGATCTGCAGAACTGTTATGGTGCTATGCTATGGTGGTATTATGTGTTGCATTTCTAGCCTAATTCTTTGTTCTAGTTTTATTAAACGTAAATGAAAATAATACCCCTCAAACAAAGTAGATCTCTATAATATATATATTGTATAAAACAGCTCATACAGTATGTAAAACCCTGCTTCATGTAAATAAACCATTTTAATAATAATATACTTTTTTAGTAGCATGTGCCATTAATCATAAATAGAAAACTGGCATTTTAAAAAATAAGGGCAGCCCCCTGGGATCATATGATTCACAGTGCACACAAACAAACTATACTTGTTAGGGTACATGAGCTAATTAGAGTGTTCTGTCTTTTGCTTCCACACTTCTTCCTGTTACAGTTAGAGTTGCATTATTTCTGGTCAGGTGATCTCTGAGTGCTGGGTTTAGCATGAAAATCTTACTTTTTCCTGGGTTTTTTGGGAAAATGCCCGAAAAATAGCTTGACACAAAAACCCATCACAACTCAAGCACAGCATGAGTTATATGTACTGCATATTATCGCAGTGTTACAATAGTCACAAATAGGCGATATCCTTTGAGCGGGGTCCAAAGCTAGAGATTATGGGGCAGATGTATCCAGGGCTGAATTGCAAAGTGCAAAAACTTCAAATTTTTAATTAGAAAAGACCAAGCTAAATAATTTTTTTTCATTCGAATAGGTCAGTCTTCGATCAAAGAAGTCTGAATCGTTCAAATCGTAGTACTAGTGCGTTCGATCGAATTCAATTTTTTTTTTACATTTTCAAAGTCCACCAATTTACACCAAATGGGTTCTAGGAGGTCCTCCATATCTCTAATATCTCTAATATCTCTTATCCAAAGGCTAAAACAGCAAATCTGCAGGGTTTAGATGGCAAATGGTCAAAGCTGAATGTTTAAAGAGACAGTACATGATAAATTTTGAAATTCGAAGTTTCAATTTTTTTGCAAATTCGATCGAATGTAGACTATTCCCTAGCCGAAGTACATAAAAATAGCATGAAATTCCAATTTTTTAATTCAAATTTTCACTTCCACCCTTGATAAATCTGCCCCATGTGTGGGTAGATATGGAGGTTTGTTTGGTTTTACATGGTTCCAAGATTTTCACATTTTGGACTCTTTTTTTTTCAGATCTGTAGGTATCATTGTTTCCATTGTTACCCTTGAGTTCAGTTATTGGTATAATTGCTGCATAGTAGGTGTCAGGTTTTTTACAGAACTTTGCTATAAGGGTAATTACTGTGTTGAAGATGTGAAATAAAAGAGTCTTTTGGGATTTTCATGGGATAGATCTGAAGTAATGCTAACTGCAGTAGCATGGGAATGTCGTATTGAATATAGACTGTTTTAACTTAAAAAAATTTGTCCAGAAAGCCATCACTAATGGGCATTGCCACTACATATGAAGAGTTGCACCTTTATTTCCAACATTGGGTTGAGTTGTCTGGAGCAATTAATGCTATCCTTAGTTTGCTGTGGGTTTCTAAGTGGTTGGTGCAGT
The DNA here is from genome assembly GCA_024363595.1 of Xenopus borealis. Classification (NCBI taxonomy): domain Eukaryota; kingdom Metazoa; phylum Chordata; class Amphibia; order Anura; family Pipidae; genus Xenopus; species Xenopus borealis. The sequence goes on from CM044441.1 coordinate 70,159,982, forward strand.
ATGTTGTCCCTTTTGGCCTGCCCAGGCTTTCTTTTTTTTCTTTTGCAGTGTCCAGGCCGGACTCAAACTCTGGACCGCAATGGTGCAAGGTAGAAATACTGGCCACTGAGCCACTTTGCTGCGCATCTCATTGTGTTTGTTAAAAACATAAGTTCATTTGCTCATAATGTAGGATAGTAAACTAGTTATGACTCCATATTCTATATTCTCTGCTAGGATTATATTACATTGACTGATCACTTGCAGAACTGCAATTCTTAGAGTATCTCTAGAGTATTTTACCTTTAACTTTAGTTCAAAGCCTTTATGCATTTATCTAGCACTTTGCTCAATTCCCTGAAGTAATTGCAATTATGCATAGACTATTTGCATTCTTAACAGCTTTTTATGGAGAGCAGAATCATTTTTGTTATTTTCAGGAAGCTGTGTTATGGGACTGAGACTACTCAGAATATTTATACATGTAAATAATACTAGTAACACTTCATAGGATTATTATCCAAATATGTTTTGCATTTAAACTGGACTTTTTTTCTAAAGGTGCACAAAGTTCAAAAAGTAATGCAATTTGGCATGTTTTTACTCAATATAAAACATTCCTACCCAGGACTGTACAATTTTACATTACACCCACAATTTATATTATAAGCCCATAATTTAATGGAAGCTACCAGAAGTGCAAAAATATCTCCACTTAGTAAATGTGAATTATTGGGTGCAGAAAACTCCTGCATATGGGTGGGCAAATTTACAACCCACAGTTATCTGAAAATCAACTGGTGCAGCTTTGGCTACCTAGATACTCAACATGCAGAAGCAAGGTTCGGGAATATGAAAGAACAGCAAGAATCGTAATAAAAGGTCTGTTCACCTATAAATTAACTTTTAGTATGATGTAGGGAGTGATTTTCTTTGTTAATTTGCAGTTGGTTTTCATTTGCATCTTTTTATTCAGCAACTTCTAGTTTGCAATTTCAGTCATCTGGTTGCTAGGGTCCAAATAACCTTAGCAACCATGTGCTCATTTGAATAAGAGACTGGAATATGAGTAAGATAGGACCTGAAGAGAACAACGAGTACTAAAAAGTAGCAATAATATTATATTTGTAGAGCATTTGTTTTTAGATGGGGTCAGTGACCCCCTTGTGAAAGCTGGAAAGAATCAGAAGAAAAAGGCAAATAATTGAAAAACTATAATAAACAATGTAGACCAATTGAAAGGTTGGACTGGATTTGTCCAACTGAAAAGCTTTCACCCAGTCTCATGTGATAACTGAACCAACTTTTTGATTCCAGCTCGTTCAAGAACCTCCTAAGAATAAGTCCATCTTGTAATAACTAATGATACTGAACTCATTGCTAGCATTTGTGTGGGTGAGCACTAAGGGAATAGTGATCATAAAATGGTCTCCTTTGAGATGCTGTTACAGAGGTAATTCTATAAGGGAATAATTAAAACTCTAAACTTCAGACAAGCAAACTTTGACAATATAAGGGCATCTCTGCAACATATTAAGTGGGAAATGCTTTTCACAGGGTTAAACACAGAACAAAAATGGGAAGTCTTTAAAATGCTCCTTAATAAATATAAATTTCAATATATTCCCCCTGTAAGCAAGGAACATTGTTGCAAATAAAACCTTTTTGGTTCAATAGAAGTGTTGGTGTTGAGGTTGGTAAGAAAAGATGTATTTTTGCCCACGTTGTCTCCCCTTGCAAGGGGATGTGATTACACTTAGTACATTACTTACTCTAAGTACATTAGAGGACATTATAGGCAAATAGCAGGGGACCTTTTTACCCATAAAGAGCATCACCGTACCAGAGGCCACCCTTTCAGACTAGAAGAAAATGACTTTCATTTGAAGCAACTTAGGTGGTTCTTCACAGAGAGGACAGTAAGGTTGTGGAATGCACTTCCGGGTGATGGTGTGATGGCTGATTCTGTTAATGCCTTTAAGAGAGGCTTGGATGATTTCTTGGACAGACATAATTTCTAAGGTTATTGTGATACTAAACTTTATAGTTATTATAGATATGGGCATATATAATTTATGTGAAGGTATGGAGGGGTGTGTGTGTGTATGGATGCTGGGTTTTCATGTGGAGGGGTTGAACTTTATCTTTTTTCAACCCAATTTAATTATGTAACTATATGAAACTATGTGAATTAAGTTTTTATCAAATATAATGGACGCCAGTCTATAATTGTTCCAAGCCATTTTTGCTGCTGTTTTACTGCCAAGTTATGTTAAAGGAACAGTTCAGGGTAAAATTAAAAACTGGGTAAATAGGCTGTGCAAAATAAAATATGTTTCTAATATAGTTAGTCAGGGAAAAATGCAAACTATAAAGGCTGGAGTGACTGGATCTCTAATATAATAATCAGAATCCAACTTCCTGCTTTTCAGCTCCCTAAATCTGAGTTAGTCAGCAACTTGAAGGGGGGGGGCACATGGGACATAACTGTTCAGTGAGTTTGCAATTGATCCTCAGCATGCAGCTCAGATTCAAAAGCAACAGTTATGACCAATGTGGCCCTCCCTCAAGTCACTGATTGGTTACTGCCTGGTAACCAGGGTAACTAGTCAGTGTAAACAAAAGAGAGCTGAAAAGCAAGAAGTAGTGTTCTGTTCTGTTATGTTAGACTTACAGTCACTCCAGCCTTTATACTATACATACATTTTTGCCTAACTAACTATATTGAAAATATTTTTTATTCTGCACAGCCTATCTATTTATCCAGTTTTTACTTTTATACTGAACAATTCCTTTAAGATAAAATAGAGATAACATGCATTTTAAAGTAGTGGTGACAATTTTAACTCAACTCACTTAACTCAACACTTTTTATATATTTAAAATGTCAGGGTTTATGTATCTAGGACCAGCTTTCAGTGGGTAAAACAGCCTACAGCACAGTCACAACTCATGAGAATGTAATATTTTCAGGCAGTTGATTTTCACTTGAAACAAGTAAACAGTTCAAAATAAAATCCTTGCCACTTAATTGGCTTCTAGCACAGTTAAGTTTTCCTAACTAACCAGGAGTAGGCCAACCACCTGTCTCCCAAACAGAGAAAATGAAGAAAAAACAAAGTTCCAGTTCCAACCTTGCAGTGATTCAAAGTGCTCAACCAGGCAGTTAACTGTGACTTATATTTTACAAGTGGAGATACCTCTTCTTTATTCACTATATATACTTATTAGTGATGGGCGAATCTCCCACGATTCGCTTCGCCGAAAGATTCGCGAATTTCTAGAGAAATTCGCGAATCTGCGAAAAATTTGCGAAACGAGTCGCGGGACGCTTTTGATGCGCGTTGCGTCGTTTCCGACGCGTGTCGCGTCATTTTCGGTGCGTGTCGCGTCATGATTCGCGAATTTATTCGCCAGCGGCGAATCGCGGGAATTCGCCGCAAATTTGGCCCTGGCGAATAAATTCGCTCATCACTAATACTTATATACTTGTATATATATATATTTATAGATATGGTTTATACCACACCGCTGCTAAAAAGCTACTTAAATCAGAAATATAAGAATATTATAAATAGGGTCATGGAACTCCTCAGTAACTTATATCCTTATATTTTACAAGAGTAGGTACTTTATTCACTATATATAATGTATATACATACAGTATATCACATATATGTATCTTAAAAACAGATATGAAGAAACTTAATTTGATCCTTGTAGGTAGATTTCATAAACATAGAGAAGACTGCAGGTTTTTCATTTACTTGCTAGAATTATATGGTTCATACTCTGCAAAGGCATAAATAAAATTAAAATAAAATCCTGTATAGAGAATTCAATACAGCAGATTTTAAAAACTACAATCATGTATACACAATTCTCTTTAAGCCTATGTGTATCAATGGTACATTCTCTACTTCAGATAAGGGCCCCATAAGCTATGCCTGACTCTAGCATACAATGCCAGTCAGCAGCTGCAAAGGCTAAGAAGGTTCTGAGCTGAATTAATATTGGAAGATTTGATAAAGGAGAGTATAATTTCTCCTCTTTACAAAGCACTGGTAAGGCCCTCATCTAGAATATACAGAGCAATTTTAAGCTCTAGTTTTGAGACCGGGTACTACTGAATTAGACAGAGTCCAAAGAAGGACAATAAAGATGGTAAATTGTTTGGGAAATGTAAATTATATATATATATATATATATATATATATATATAGAGAGAGAGAGAGAGAGCACGTAGAAAGGGTCCGCACACACAGGCATCGTTGATCCTATATACGTGCTGGCACTCTTCACTTGAATATATATATATGTATATATATATATATATATATAGCTCCATCCAACGGCACTCACCATTCACAAGTCAGAGCTGGGTGCTAACCAAAGTATTGGCATATTCTGAGAAGTGAAAGCACTCACTAGTGATGGGCGAAACGGCCGCGTTTCGCTTCGCCGAAAAATTCGCGAATTTCCAGAGAAATTCGCGAATTGGCGAAAAATTCCCGAAACGAGTCGCGCGTCGTTTTCGGCATGCGTCGCGTCGTTTTCGGCGCGTCGCGTTAAAAACGACGCGTGACTCGTTTTTGGCGGTGAATTTTTGTCGCCGAATTTTTCCTGCAGTTTCGCGAATTTATTCGCCCATCACTAGCACTCACAGCAAATTGCATCACATAAACAATGTGTTTCTTTATTGCACGCTTACATCTACGCGTTTCAACCCCCCTGTGGGGGTTGAAACGAGTAGATGTAAGCGTGCAATAAAGAAACACATTGTTTATGTGATGCAATTTGCTGTGAGTGCTTTCACTTCTCAGAATATATATATATATATATATATATATATATATAAACGTGGAAACAGGCACTCACGATACAAGTTTTCAATATGGCCTGGGTGCAGATCCGTAGAATTGTAGATTATCCAAAGGTAATGGCCGCACTCGCAGGTCTTATGCAAAAATAAGTTTCTTTATTAGAAAAAAATGACTCGTCATTTTTTTCTAATAAAGAAACTTATTGTTGCATAACACCTGCGAGTGCTGCCATTACCTTTGGATAATATATATATATATATATATAAATGTAGCAATAATGGCACTCACCACTGCTCTCAGGTAAAATCATTTGATTTTACTAATTACAAAGGTTTTAAGTAGCATATAAAAACAGTTTTTTTTTAGAAATAGCTCTTAATATATGCCTTTATCATTTATTATGTAAGTGCACATGGACAATGAGTTTATTTCATTTGGAAAACAATCACATTATGTAATTTCCTTTTCCCCCCTGCAGTATTACACAATACTTGTACTCCCATGAGGAGGCATGACAGATTCTACATATGTATGAAGTATGTGTTTATGCTTTTTCAAAACTGGTCAAATGTTCTGAAATCCCCTGCCTTGTGTAACAAACAATCAATCTTAGTTTCACATTTAAAACTCATTTAAATTTCTGTGCTGTACCTCTTGAAGATTAATAGCACAAAACCAGCGTAATAGCTTTTGCCAGTTTAAACTGTAACATTTTGAACATTTCATTTGAAGTAGACTTGTAATTATATTATCTTGCTCCTGGCCAATTTTTGGAATTACATTCTAATAATAATACAAATGGAGAGCAGAGCACAGTAAGTGAACATTTACTAAAATATGTGAGAAAAAAGTATTTACTGAGAGTCATTAATAAATGTATTCCTGCATCTGAACAGATAATATCAAATATTTTCCAGAAATACAAAACTGGTTGTGCAGGGGAGAGCTATATGGAAGAAATAGTTTGCAGACCAATCATTAAATTGCTTTGGAATATCAACATTTATTATTCCATGAATTCAGAGAAACCATCACTGAACCGGAAAATAAAGTGTTATCAAAAAAACACAACTTATGCTGAGTGTCAATAAACAAAGAAATAGAATATACCACCAAAAATAGTTCAACTTTGTAAAAACATTATTTATTTTGTTACTAATAAAACAGTAGCTTGTAGTTGATCCAAACTAAGATATAATTAATCCATATTGGAAGCAAAACCAGCCAATTGGTTTACATCATGTATGAATGTAGGGACCCATAGATTCTATACAGCATCTATGGAGTTAACCCCTGCCTTTAGTATGTTTTCTATTGGGTGTAAGTACCTGTAACAGTTCTTATTCAACACCAGTTATTATTGGACAAAGGGTGCAATGAACATTCCCTGCCACTAAAGCTTTATAATGTGTGTAGGGAGGGGCCTTTGCCTCTCTGTACTTCAGAGACAGAGTCAGGAACCAGGTAATCCTGTGAATAGGTTAGCTATCATTAGGGCAGATCTTTAATAGACTCTCTAGGAGAGTGAGATAACCAGGTTATATAGTATGAACAGCTCTGGTTCCATCAAGGAGTAATAATAGCAGGAAGTGATCTTCCTACAAGGCTTCCCCGTATGCCTTTAGTGCAGGGTTTTCAAGTTGTTATGGATTAGGCTTTAGCAGAAACTACCGGTTCCTACGTTGATCTCCCGATCCCCACTAAGGTTGCCACCTTTCCCTGTGGCTGAAGCCGGACAGGGGGCGGGCCCGTGACGTCAGTGGGCGGGCCTGTGACGTTGGTGGGCGGACCAGTGATGTCATGGGGCTGAGCTATGATGCCGCAATAGCCGATTGGCCGATCGCGGCGTCAATCAAGCTAATCCCGTCCGGTTTTCCTAATTTGGAAAACCGGGCAGGTAGCATTGACCCGGGCAGCCCTTCAAAATACCGGGCTGTCCGGGTCAAAACCGGACAGGTGGCAACCCTAATCCCCACACTGGCAGGAGGAAAGACTTTCAGAGGAATTGATGTACCCGTGACTATTCTGCCTTATGGGATGACAGTGTGCATGTTTTGCTGTATCTGCTCTGCTATCTCTCCTCCTCTGTGATATGCTACACCTGAACCAACTTGTGTGTGAATAAACCTGTGGATCATTGCCTTGTGCATATGTGAATAAACCTTTGTTACTGTTTTCACCAAGAAGCTCCTGGCATCCAACATCAATTTTATTACAGTAGCCTGTGTATTTAATAGCTCTTAAAGGGATAGCTTCCACTTAGCGAAGGCCCTGCCCTGCTGTGTTGTGTCGCAGTGTAACCCATGCTCCTCCATTAGCTGGACACTTAAACTAATCTGTGCTGCCTAGCCCAGAAAAGTGTTATATTTTGGTGCCCAACGTGGGGCTCATCCCTTTAATAACAGGCTCATCCCTTTAATATCAGGCTGAGTTACTGCCTCTTTAAATTTTTTGTGACAGGCAGCGGACCCGATAGGCAAAAGGCCGCTTTGCGCGCAATTACCAAATTTTTTAAATTTTTTGTAGTAACCAAACGGCTGTGGGTTCGGGCTTGGAGGTTCTATTTCCCGAATTCACAAAGCCTGCGCCATCAGCGAAACCTCGCGCAAGTACTTTCGCGTGCTTGGACAGGGCAGCTCCCGGACATTACATTTTGTGGAGAGATCTCGTAGAGGACGGAGGCATCCCTGTTAGTTCCGACTTTACTTTGGCAAATACCTTAGCGGCTGCAAAAAGGGTTTAGCCTTGCCTCTCATCAATGCAAGCGGTGCTTCACAGCTACACTCTGCTTGCCCCTGGGACACATCGAACGGCTGTCCAGACCAACCCCAGGTGTTCTATAACGCAATTTCTACCGGTCCACGGCTGTGGCCGGATCCAGTCCGGGCTTCACTTCAAAGTTTAAAAGTCTGTTCTGCGGCTGCGGGAACAAGCTGTCATTTGTTTATCCAGTCCCATATGGAGTCTCGACAGAGGATGGCGGACCGTGGCTGGGATGGTTGGCCTGACCCAGAGGCCCAGGAAGGACAGACCTCATTTTCCTTCCACGACCCCATACCTGCACCTTCACAGAAAGGGTATTTTTGGATGGGGACATATGGGGAAAAGCATAGTACCCAAGACTGCAAGATAATTGTGCTTTGGGAAGGAGATCCATCCAGCATCCTAAAGGGAAGAAGTGATCTCCATTTCCCCCGGGTGTATCGGGACTCTCTTTTGTAAGTCATGGTTCTTCAAGATTGATGCCCAGTTCTAGGGGCCTTCTTCAATCTACCTTCATTTTTCACAAGTTTCCCAGTTGCTGGACTTATGGACATTGTCCAGGGGACTTTCTGTATATAGTTGGGTTCATGAGAAAGGACTGCTGTGCCCACCACAACCTTTCTACCTCTAACTACTTGCTGAGTAGCACCTTACCCGTCTGCATTTCTACCCCCAAGGGACTCTCAGAAACTTTGGACACTTGGGTGGGGGCGGATGTGAGGTTGAATAAAGCTATGGGTTTGTGGGGTCTCAAGAATGACTCAACTGATGGGAAATGTGATGTTATTTTCATGCTGAAAGAAATAACAAAATTTTCTTTTCAGTCAAGCTTGTACCTGGACCTCCTGATGGGCCATGGATGGTTCATGTTCGTAAGTCAGGTACCTGAGTGTTCTGATACAGACACTCATGAAAATGTAAATGGTTAATGTAACTAAAATAGTTTGCATTTATTTTATCTTTTCTTACAGCATCCATTGTACCTAGGTATTTCTCAGGAGAGGATACCAGAAGTGTGATGTTCAATGGTACTGTTTATTTGGCACTACTTTTCAAAATTTGTGATATTTTGATAATGTGTATATTTTGCTCTTAACACCATTGTTGGGGCGAAATTGATTTTTCCCCGGGTGAATGTAGGGACCCATAGATTCTATACAGCATCTATGGAGTTAATTCCCTGCCTTTAGTATGTTTTCTGTTATTGGGTGTAACTACTGTACCTGTAACAGCTCTGATTCAACACCAGTTATTATTGGACAAAGGGTGCAATGACCACTCCCTGCCACTAAAGCTTTATAATGTGTGTAGGGAGGGGCCCTGCCTCTTTGGCTCCTGGTGTCTGTGCAGCTAGGTGTTCCCATTGAGCCTGGGATCACCAAGGCCCCAGTAAAGCCATATGCCCTGAAGGATCTGTACTTCAGAGACCGAGTCAGGAACCAGGTAATCCTGTGAATAGGTTATCTATCATTAGGGCAGATCTTTAATAGACTCTCTAGGAGAGTGAGATAACCAGGTTATATAGTATGAACAGCTCTGGTTCCATCAAGGAGTAATAGCAGGAAGTAATCTTCCTACAAGGCTTCCCCGTATGCCTTTAGTGCAGGGTTTTCAAGTCGTTAGGGATTAGGCCTTAGCAGCAGCTACCGGTTCCGATGTTGCTCTCCCGATCCCCACACTGGCAGGAGGAAACACTTTCAGAGGAATTGATGTACCCGTGACTATTCTGCCTTATGGGATGACAGTGTGCATGTTTTGCTGTATCTGCTCTGCTATCTCTCCTCCTCCTCTGTGATATGCTACACCTGCACCACCTTGTGTGTGAGTAAACCTGTGGATCATTGCCTTGTGCATATGTGAATAAACCTTTGTTACTGTTTTCACCAAGAACCTCCTGGCGTCCAACATCTATTTTATTACAGTAACCTGTGTATTTTATACCTCTTAAAGGGATAGCTTCCACTTAGCGAAGGCCCTGCCCTGCTGTGTAGTGTCGCAGTGTAACCCATGCTCCTCCATTAGATGGACAATTAAACTAATCTGTGCTGCCTAGCCCAGAAAAGTGTTACATGAAGATCCAAATTACAGAAAGATCTGTTATCCGGCAAACCCCAGGTCAAAAGTATTCTGGATAATAGGTCCCATACCTGTACAGAAAATATTAAATAGGATAAATATTGAAAGATTCTGACTGAATCAATTTTTTTAGGGATTGACACTTCCACTGTCAGCTGCCAGGCCAATGCATAAACATACGAGCAATGTGTTTTTTCATTACTTTGAATGTAACCTCTGGGGTTCATTGTGGTCTGCACAGGCAGGTAAGGCCAGGAGAGGGGATACAGGCATTCATTTCAGATAACAGATTTCAGAGCTTTCTGAAGCGCAGATAACTGTGACAACTCAGATACTTTTTTTGTCTATAAAAATAAAACATTAGGTTGTCCTGATGTTAAATGGATTATGGTAAACTGAGAAAAAATGTCATTGTGTCTGAAAACTATAAAAGTTATCTTGATGTTGGAGCAGTGTTGGGCTTTACTTTCCTTGCTACTAGTGATGGGCGAATTTATTCACCAGGGGCGAATTCCCGCGATTCGCCGCTGACAAATAAATTTGCGAAACGCCAATGAAAATTCGCCAAAAAAAAAAGAGTCGCGCGTGAAGAAATCACTTAGACCTGTGTGCTATTGGAAAATTTTTTCTGTACCTAATGCATATCACATGCAAGGAGGAAAGATTCATTCTAGTGCAGGAAATAAATGATCAAAACAGTATTGTTCATTTCCAAAAACAATAGGGCTCATTTACAATGTGGAACACTTTGTGCAAAGAAAGGCTACAGTTGTTAAAGGAAAACTATACCCCCCTGAGCAATGGCGGTCTCTATAAAAAGATATTGCATAAAACAACTCATATGTAAAATCCTGTTTCAGATAAATAAACTATTTTCATAATAATATACTTTTTTAATAGCATGTGCCATTGGGTAATCATATTTTAAAAAATAAGGACAGCCTCCTGGGATTGTATGATTCAACGGTGCACACAAGCATACCAAACAAACTATAAAGTTAGGTTGCATCAGCCAATTAAAGAGATGCTGACACCTGAAATTAAACTCTTTTTTACATCTATTATAATATTGGCTTTGAAAGCTACTTCTAACTTTGCCATAAGGTATTTTCATGATGCTTTTACATTACCTGTCTGATCCCCCATGTTCCTGTATGAGGGGGCTGCCATATTTGTGCACCCGGCATCTGTTATCATTACAAACTGTAACTAACAGACTGAGATGGGACTGTTCGGCTGGCAAAGTAAGAGTGTCAGGGTGTCAGAGAGTTAGGCTTAGAAATTTCAGCTAACAGTTATATACAAAAACAAACCTCTCAGCAAATAATGATCAACATGACCTTTAGGTAACAATTAATGTACATTCCTATGTTAAATTTCATTTTTTAGTGTCAGTATCACTTCCACACTTCTTCCTGTTACAGTTAGAGTTGAAATATTTCTGGTCAGGTGATCTCTGAGGCAGCTCACAGACCATCATGAAATGGTGGTTCAAGGCAAGAGATGGAAAAGGGCAATATTTACTCTATTCCAGTTTGGTAAGATTCTTTAATATGTCACTTAATTTGATATAAACTGTTGCTTAAGTATTCATTTTGGGGCTATAGTTTTCCTTTATCTGTGTTAGACAGTGCTGTATTGGTGCTGTATTGGTGTACTGGCCTGTGATATGCACATGTGACTCACAAGGTAAGTGGCAGCAGCCAGTATAGGGACCCTGACCTTACTGCCTGAATGTGTTTATAGATCTTGGAGAAGTAAATGATATAAAAAGACTAGAAAGCTTGACAGTAAACCTTTGGACTAATTTATTTATTAAAGTATTCTTAACAATAATATGTTGTGTTTCAGCAGAAGAATTTTGCAGTTCTGTAGTCACTCCACAATAATTAAATCAAAAACATAACAAAGGGGAATATGAATTCCAGTACCTAGTGAGCATGCTAATAAGATTTGTAAACTTTTCCAGTTAATTGCTTGCTTTAGTAAACTATTTTGATTGCTATTTGAATAACAGTTTCCAAACATCATAACATTACAAATGCTAAATGGTTTTTAAAATTAATGTAAAATTAGCTTTCTGGTAATATGTTACACAGCTGTAAACCGTTACATGTTTTTTTGTGTAAACCTATGACCAATCATTTTGTATTTCTGATTTCACTGATATGAATATTCAAGCTTGCAACATTTTAACATAAGGCACTAGCAGCTCCAACTGTATATAAGTACATAGTTTTAAAAAGGCTAATAAATAAAAAAAAATTTTTTCAAAATTACCGTGACATATCACACCCTTATGAAAAAAATTATGACATAATTATAACATATATTAGATATAGGCTATAAGCCAAATTTGTTTAGCTAATTATGATTAGCTAATAATACTAAAAGGAAATAATTAATATGAAAAATATCCCATTTATATGGTCAATTTGTAAAAGGTTCCAAATATGGATTTCTAATTTCTTCAAAATGCAGTAGGAAGCTGGCATCTCCAGTCTGCCAGTTTTCTTTTATTAAATCAGACCTGTTGTAATTTGCTAGCCGCAGCTGACCAGCATATCATGAATTTTTTAAAGCCTGAACTAACTCAAACTCGTTTCGCGAATTTTTTGCCAATTCGCTAATTTCTCTGGAAATTCACAAATTTTTCGGCCAAGCGAATCTCGGGAGAATCACCCATCACTAATATATACATATATATATATAGTCACATCAAGTGTAGCACACCCTTGACTGCACTTTAGCTGTGGATTTATGGCTGTGTGTGACCAGGCTAAACTGCTTGTAATGGTGCCCAGAACCCAAGTGTACCTGTGTAACTCCCGGTACCTGGTGTTGTTTAGTGCAGCAGGAGATTCAGTCAGAGAAGTTTCTTTGCAGCAAACTTTAACTTGTTGATTTAACAGGACAGTGTTAGACAGCAGTAATTCCTCCAAGGGAATATAAGGTTATCCGGGTGAAATAATACACAAGATGGTATCCCTCCGGATGAACAAAACCCTAGGGTTTGGATTTTCTCAGCCTGGGGTCTTGTAGCTTGGCACCTGATTTGGTCCTCATCTCACCCATTGTATTCAGCCTAGGGTCTTGGGTCTTGGTACCCTATCTGGTCCTCAACTCACCCACTGTAATCCCTGAATCTCAGGGTCCTTACACAAGTATCGGCATTCGCCCAATATTCAGCCAAATCCCAGGATCATCTAGCATAGAATATCACAGCAATTGTAGAAAGTGGAGGCACTTATGGGTCCAAATGTTAATAGATTTATTGAGATTTTACATATTTCCCCATGTATATGTAAAACCTCAATAAATCTATTAACATTTGGACCTATGAGTGCCTCCACTTTCTACAATTGCTATCTATCTATCTATCTATCTATCTATCTATCTATCTATAACAATAATGCTGGGTGGCACTCGGCCTCTCGGTTTTCACCCCTGCTGCACGGTTAAATTCATTCATATATTTTCCAAAAAAACCAGCAACATCGGGATATTTTCTGAAAACAAAAAAAGTGTTTATTCAAGTGTGTTCAAGCCAACGTGACGTTTCGATCCCCACTGGGACCTTTCTCAATGCAAGGGGACCGAAACGTCACGTTGGCTGGAACACACTTGAATAAACACTTTTTTTGTTTTGAGAAAATATCCTGATGTTGCTGGTTCTTTTGGAAAATATATATATATAACAAACATCAAAGGAGCGCAAACCATAAGTCCTTCTTAACGCCAGGTGCTAGTCTGTATTAGGTATGCAAACAAGTCCGTTAGTGACAGCACTCCATAATCAGCCATATGTCCACACAGGAATTGAGTTTATTGAGGTTTATTTGAAGACCAACATTTCAACTCCACACAGGAGTCTTCGTCAGGGTGAGAAAGTGTCAAACACCAAATGCATATTTGTACATTCAAAAAGTGGCTCCAAAACACCGTGTTGCTAGGGCCCCTAGCAACGCATGTGACAGGAGAAAGGTGAGCGTGAAGTGTATAGGAGAAAAGATAAAGGAAAGACAACTCTAGACTCCCTTACCTGGGTCTATGTAAGTTCAAGATATGCACAATGTCTGTGAAATACACAGAGATCGGTTTAACCCGTGCGCTGTTGCCGTAGTGGTGAGCTGGCGAACCCGGAAGTGCCCGGCAGGGTCCGTACGTCAGAGATTCTCCCCGTTGCCTAGCAATCCGATGCGGAAAGGGGTGCACCGCGAGCTCGACCTTACGTCGGAGCCAGTAGCTGTGCTCCCACTAGGGGAACAACCAGCTTGGGACCGATTGCTGTCAGCTGCGGGCTCTGTGCAAAAAAACATTTCAAAGTTTTACCGACACCAACACTGACGCTGCCCAGCAGTGTCAGTATGAGTCAGCGCACTGTATTGTTGAAACTGTAACATTGGGGGATCTTTCAAAGTTAGTACCGGTAGCCTGCTAAGCTCACATGCGGCAACATAGGGTAACAACCTAATATATAAATTAGAAACTTGGGACGTTGGGTTAGTACCCAAGAGTTTAAGGAGAGGATACCCATGTCCAAAAAGAGCCAAAATTAATATGGAAACAATAGATCCATGGTATCGGCAGGGAGTCATGTAGAGAGGCATAAGGAAAGAAAAGATAAAAACAAAAACATGCAGGTGCAGACAACAGTAACAGATGAGTGTAGGGTTGCCACCTGGCCGGTATTTTACCGGCCTGGCCGGTATTTTTGTTGGTTGATCCCAATGTTATTAATAGGAAAAAAAGATAAATATATAGGAAGGCCGGTATTTTTTCCAAGAAAAGGTGGCAACCCTAGATGGGTGGCAGGGTTGCAAATAAGAAAGGAGATACTTATTTGCAAATAAGGTATACAGATAAAGAAAGCATGTTATGATACATATAGTCTCAAGACTGCAAGTCTTATGCACAGTCCATGAATCTTATAGTTATAAGAAACATCCCAAAGGTAATGTTTCAGTTAGGCCACGGGGGGATACAGTGTCAAGTTTGAAGATCCATCGGGATTCCATCCTTAGGAGTGACTGGTCTCTGTTGCCCCCCCCCCAGCCAGGGGGGGTTGATGGTCTATAGCCATACATCTGAACGTGGGAAGTGAATGACCTTTCAATAAAAAGTGTTTAGCCACCGGTTGTGTTGCTTTTCCCTCTTTTAGTGCTTTGCTGATAGCAGAGCGGTGGTTTCCAATCGCTTCTTTTAGGGTGGTACACGTCTTTCCCACGTAGTATAACCCACAGGGACAGGTTATTATGTAAACCACAAATGATGAAGTACAACTCAATCTGTGTGTAATCTTGTACCTTTTGCCCGTATGTGGGTGGGGAAAGTCTGGCCCGGTAAGCAGGCTCCTGCAGGTGACACAATCTGGGCATTTGTAACAACCTAATTTCTTTTGAGATGTCAGCCAATTGGAGTCCGTATCCATAGTGTTACTGAAATCTGTACATGCTAACAAGTCCCGGAGACTTCTGTCTCTTTTGTAACCAAACATAGGTTTAGAGGTTTGGTGTAAAGAAAGCGATTCGTCCAGGTTCAACATCGGCCAATGTTTTTCAACATTCGCAGCCAACTGTTGGGAGGCTGTAGAGTAAGTGGTGGTAAATATAAGTGAAGTGTTCAAGTTGCTGGTTGGTTGTTTTTTTTGTAGCAAGTCTGATTGGGTGTGTTTCAATGCTCTTTCTACTTGTTGGTTCAACACAATTTCTGAATATCCTCTTTGTACAAACCTCCCATACATTTCATTTAATTGGGTTAATGCTGTGTCTCGTGAGCTGTTGTTTCTTATTACCCGAAGAAATTGGGAGTAAGGTATCCCTCTAATAGTTGCAGGTGGATGGTGGCTTGAAGCATGTAAAATGGAATTCCGATCTGTAGCCTACCTAAATAGTCTGGTGCCAACTCTGGCATCCTCCAGGTATATGTCGAGATCTAGGAATTGAATACTTTTCTTGCTGTAGTTCATGGTCACTTTGATTGGAGTGTCCTGCATATTTAGATGGTCATGGAATGTTTTTAGTGCATCCTCAGATTCTACCCAAATCATAAAGAGATCATCTATATAGCGGAAATACGTGAGAATAGATTTCCCTTTTAGTGGGTAGATATAGGTGGTTTCAAACTCCAACATGAATAAGTTAGCGTATGAAGGAGCTAATGCACTTCCCATAGCTGTCCCTGCTATTTGAAGGTGGTATGTCTTTTCAAACCGGAAGAAATTCCTTGTTTCACACAGATTGAGTTGTACTTCATCATTTGTGGTTTACATAATAACCTGTCCCTGTGGGTTATACTACGTGGGAAAGACGTGTACCACCCTAAAAGAAGTGATTGGAAACCACCGCTCTGCTATCAGCAAAGCACTAAAAGAGAGAAAAGCAACACAACCGGTGGCTAAACACTTTTTATTGAAAGGTCATTCACTTCCCACGTTCAGATGTATGGCTATTGACCATCAACCCCCCTGGCTAGGGGGGGCAACAGAGACCAGTCACTCCTAAGGATGGAATCCCGATGGATCTTCAAACTTGACACTGTATCCCCCCTTGGCCTAAATGAAACATTACCTTTGGGATGTTTCTTATAACTATAAGATTCATGGACTGTGCATAAGACTTGCAGACTTGAGACTATATGTATCATGACATGCTTTCTTTATCTGTATACCTTATTTGCAAATAAGTATCTCCTTTCTTATTTGCAACCCTGCCACCCATCTGTTACTGTTGTCTGCACCTGCATATTTTTGTTTTTGTTTTTATCTTTTCTTTCCTTATGCCTCTCTACATGACTCTCTTCCGATACCATGGATCTATTGTTTCCATATTAATTTTGGCTCTTTTTGGACATGGGTATCCTCTCCTTAAACTCTTGGGTACTAACCCAACGTCCCAAGTTTCTAATTTATATATTAGGTTGTTACCCTATGCTGCCGCATGTGAGCTTAGCAGGCCACCGGTACTAACTTTGAAAGATCCCCCAATGTTACTGTTTCAACAATACAGTGCGCTGACTCATACTGACACTGCTGGGCAGCGTCAGTGTTGGTGTCGGTAAAACTTTGAAATGTTGTTTTGCACAGAGCAATCGGTCCCAAGCTGGTTGTTCCCCTAGTGGGAGCACAGATACTGGCAGGCCCGGACTGGCCATTTGTGGGTTAGGGCAAATGCCAGAGGGGCTGCTAT
>CM044441.1:70179922-70190736 GCA_024363595.1 Xenopus borealis
TTCAGGATCAGGGCCTTCACTAAGTGGAAGATTCCAATCAGATGAGGTAGTGTAACTACACTCACAGGCTATGTTGCTTTAAAAGTAGTAAAAGATGGACGACAGGAGATTCTTATGATGAAACCAAAAAGAACAATTTATTTGTACAAGACAAATAACCCCAGGTTACTCACATATGAGGATGATATAGCAAGTCACAGATGAGGGTAGATAGATTAAGATGACACGGCATATCATAGACTGTCACTCCCATAAGGTATAGTAGTAAAGTGTACATCAATTCCCTCAGGCAATATGTCTTTAAATGGTCCGGATTCCTTTCAGTGGAATGGTCAGGGAGACAAAGTCTAAAGCCTAACACCCTATCCGCTAAGGTCCCTACACTAAAGGCATACAGGGAAGCCTTGTGGGAAGCTACTCCCTGCTATTATCCTTGATGGAGCACACAGCTGCTTTTTCTAAGTAAAGCTGTCTATCTAATTCTCCTAGAGACTCTATTACATGAAACTACCCTGTGCTTGCTAACCTGTGCTTGACGGGGTTCCCTGGTCCCTGACCTGATCTATAAAGGTACAGGTCCCTTTAGGGCATATGGACTTACTGGGCCTTGGTGATCCCAGGCTCAATGGAGCACATCCAGATGGTAAGGATCCCAGCAGCCAAAGAGGAAGTGGCCACTCCTTCCCAGCACTATAAAGCTGTGTGGCAGGAAGTGGTCATTACACTCTGGGCTATAGCTATTGGGTAATAATAGAAATTGTAACATAAGCTTTTGCCTAGTGAAAAAGATCATCAGGGACTTAACTAGGTGCCAAATAGAAACCTATGGGTCCCTACACTTATTTAGAGCTATTTTTGCAGTTGTGCCACTATAACCATTGCTCCACAAATGCTTGAGGGCCTTCAGTGGAACAACCCTAGAACATTCAAGAGCTAAAAGAGCTAAAAGGGCAATATATAAATCTAACTCAAATATCTAAATCAGTCTCTAAATCACATATAACTAGCAGTTATAGTTATAATTAACAGTTTTAAGTTGCAGAACAATGCTGTAAAAATGTAAACTTGGTCCAGGGCCATTTAACCTGTACTCTAAACCAAGCAGTTACAGGAGAAGGAAAGGCTGGAGGCAATTGGGGTGCCAAATGTTAGGCACCTCAAGTGATTGTATCTACCTACCTGAAATCCTGGGCACCACAGAGAGATCTATTTCCATTTACTTCTGTCTTCAGAAGTTTCTCCAAACCAACGCATGTGAAGTTTAACAAAAAAGCCGATTTTTTTAGTTGAAGTTTGGCTTTTCCTTCCACTGCGCATCCGCAGCCATGCAAAGACAGAAGATGGAAGTAGAACTCCGGGCCGGTGCAGATTTCTGCTTATAGGAGCACCGGCCTGGGGTTTCAGGTAGGTAGATACAATCACTTGGGGGTGCCTAAAATTTGGCACCCCCAAGTGCCTCCAGCCTTTCCTTCTCCTTTAAGAGAATAATATGGATATGTTAAAAACAAGTTAGGATTAATTTCATACATATAAAACACTTAGTACAAGGAACCAAAGACTCTGCATTTTATTTGTATCAGTAACTATTTATTAGTTTTTAGGTATATTAAACCACTTCTTAAACTCTAACCCCCCCCCCCCCATCACACTGTCACAGCACACCTAACCAAACCAAACATTCTGAACACAGCTGAGCAGCCTCCCCAGAGTCACAGCACAGGCACTCACATATCCCCCATCCAAACCCCATTAAATGTCAAAAGGATCTACTGTATCACACACTAACCAGTGTAATTTCTCTTTTTTATTTCTCTTTTTAGGATAGAGTTTTCAACCCCTAAATAGGTTTAGTGCTACTTCCTTCAGTGCCTGTATCAGTCAGTAGATTGATCTGAACTGTCATCAGTCACCAGTGACCTTGGGAGTCGCTTCCTTCTTTACAATGGGCTACCAATAATTACTTATATCTGATCAAAAACCCAACAGCCAAACATATATTTGCTTATTTTTGTAATCATCAGCCACAGTTTATTCTGTTTACAGTTAATTAGATCCTATGTTAATCTGTAGTTACTAATCCAGTCAGGAGAAGTATCAACTGTAAGGAATTCTAAATGTTTTTTTTCTGGTCATTTTATGTCCTATAATTATGTTATAATTACTAGATCCTTAACCACTAGTTTAACCAACCATTAATAGTAGGTCAAATAAGCAGTGGTTCAAAATGGTGCAACATTTTCCCTACAATTCAGGATTATTGCAGCCAATGCTGGGTACATGAATCTCTGGTAATTTATATTTATAGTTCCAATTTCATATTTAATGTCCCTATAACAAGTACATGTATAAGATGCACCTACTTCATATTTAATATCTAAATACACAAAGACAGATATATGCAGTGCCAACTTGATGTAAAATGCCCCATAAATGATATATATCTGTGTGTCTGTGGTACTAACTTCATTAACCAATAAACTAAAGTACTATTTCATCTCCCTTCTTGCCTCTCTCTCTTGTAGTTTGCAGTGTGGGCCGCCATAGCAGCCAACACGACCATAGCAATCACCATCATGTCAACAATCATTCTGCAGTGTCATATTAGTCTTTTCTAGAGAATGATCTCTTACAACAACAATAATCTAATGCTGAAGAGTTTATTGAAGGAAAGCAATTGGGAACTATGTAAAATCCATTTTTCTTTACTGTGAAAAAAATTTTTCCCACCTGATTCAGCATTATTAATGTTCTTCTCATAATTTCTAATACAGAAAAATGCATCTATATATTTATATGATTTGTTTCATAAATAGTTTTTAATGTTAACATTACAATAAATTTGAGGTGCCAAATTTTTGCAACAACATATATATATATGTACATCCCCACACGGGGCATCGCTAAAAAATGACGTGGGTCGTTGTACATGTTATATAACATGTACAACGACCCACGTCAATTATTTAATTACATGCCGTGCGGGCTATCTTATGTGGGCAAAACAGATTTAATATGTACATCCCCACACGGGGCATCGCTACAAAATTCGTCACCATATAACATGTACAACGACCCACGTCATTTATTTAATTACATGCCCATGCGGGCTATCTTATGTGGGCAAAACAGATTTAATGTTATGCCATAGAATTGATGCACATAGGTCAGCCATTAATACTGCTTTCCATGATCAAAAAACCACTAAGCCCGTAGCTAAACATTTTTTGGAGGTTGGACATCAACTACCCTCTTTTAAATACATTGCAATTGATCATGTACCGATGCCTAGAAGGGGTGGCGATAGGTCCCGACTCCTACTACAACGAGAAACGTTTTGGATTAGGACCCTTGACACTGTTTCACCGAGGGGTCTTAATGAGTACTGTTCCTTTGGGTGCTTCCTTGCCACAAGATAATCACATGTTTAGTTTAGGTATTGAAGGAGTTAAGTCCTCCAGACGTCATTAAGAGGGTGTGTCCTATATTTGCTATATTATGTATGCCTTTCTTGATTTTTGTAAACGGGTGATTGCACCTAGACAAAGGTCCAAGACCGTGGACCGAAACATTGGTGCTTTTATTTATGTATATCTTCTAAATAAATTTTTGTACTAAATTTTTAAATCGGTGTGCATGTCGCTACACTGTTTTATATATATATATATATATATATATATATATATATATATATATATATATTGTCTTTCTTTCAATTGTTTGGCAGTAGTTTTCTCTTTTGATACAGTAAACACATTTTAAGAAAGCAAGAAGAGTCTTTGGGTCCTCCATTGTCTACTAGATTCTATGACTTCTTGAACACAATTGCCTGACCCAGTTTCATTCTTCTAAAGCTGTACTTGACCACAAATTGATTTCCTCATACAACATTACTTTGAGACTAGGAAATCTTGCCAAGAATTCTCCCACAGCTAAATATAAAGGTCCCTACTACCTACTAATATACCTTCTCAGCTCTTCATGGCATAATATCTTGTATACTTATAACATCAGACTTTAACCTGTAACCTTGATTTTCACAAAAATCTTATTTCCCCTTTAAAACTACCTTTTATTGTTTACTTCTAGTAAACTATTGTTCTCTTGTTTATTTTGTAGCTCTGTACATGTCAGTTGTTCAGTGTACATTTCTTAATAGTAATAGCAACACACCATAATATAAATATTGTATTACAATATTACAATGGAACAATGCTTTCATTAAAAAAGTATCCACATCATTTTTGAACATTTCCTACACACAACATTATTTGGTAGAAATGTTTGTCTTTTAATTACAATTTCAAAGGGAATAGCTCTTGTTCCCTATAAATGCATGTGATAATAAGAGCTCTTCAGAATACTCAATTTTGACCTTGAATGCATATTGTACATAGAATTATACATATTCTCATTAGAACCTTAGTCATGGAAGTTTAAAGTCTTTTATTATAAATTGTAAAATAATTTTATTCTCTGTGGGGGACATAGGAAATCTACTAGTAAGAGACGGTATAAAGAGAAAAATTGTGCCACTGACAAACTGCTGACAATAATCCCATAAAAATTATGTTTTTGCATGTTATTAAAACATGACTGCAATAGTAGAGGTTTCATTTTATACTGTCTAAGCTTTTATACCCAGGTAAATAATTTACCATTTATTGCATTGTTCTAAATGTGCTGTAACACAGTATGACTGAACACATCAGCAGCCATCCCCTCATCTAGAAAGAGATCAACAATTGCTTTCTATTCATACAGCATCAGGTTCATATATTTCCCCAAATATCATGCATGTTGGATATGGAATGCAACAAAGTTTTTTAGGTAATGTCCTTTCATCTAGAAGAAGTAGGTTGACAAAACACCAGTTTTTCTTTCTGAAATGGCCCCAGTCCAGATTTGTGGAGAGGCCATGAAGGCCCAGGGTCTCAGGATTTTAGGGGGCAGCAGGATGTTAGGGGGTGGCAGGATTATAGGGGGCAGCATGCTGCCCAACCATGCCCACATTTGTTCAGAAGCACTGTGGATGCGCAGGAGATACAATAATTTTTTTCAATTTCCCGTTTGTCAATCCCCATTGTTGTGGTCCCGATGAAAATTTGGGCAAATAAAAGGGACGGGGCAACACACGACAGAAGGCCTAGGGGCCCCCACCATGTAAATCTGGCCCTGAATGGCCCAGCCAATCATTCTAACCAATCGGGTTTTATTTTTACATAGAGTACGACTATATGCAACAAAATATTTTAGGGACCCAAATCCAGTCGAAGGTAAAAAGAGACTCAAACAGAGAATTGTGACAAAGGACAGATCAGATACATTAAGGTTGTATAGACACTGAGCTTTAAATTCTAATGTATTTACCCAAAAATTACAGTCCTGTTTAGAAGATGCAGTTTTGTAAAATTACTAAGGAGTACATTTTTGGAGGGAAGGACAAACATACTCCTAAGCATTTTAAAAGGCATTGTATGTCAGTATGTAATCTTTTTAACCTAAAATCATAGGCCTTCCCATCTAATCAATGATTCTGCACCATTTCATACTATTGCAAGTACTTGCATCAGAGAAAACATTTACCTAGTGGTTTTCAAGGGTGCTGAGTTTAGTTATTCAGTTCATTATGATAGCTACAGTATGCATAAATATATAAGTGGATCATATAATAATCTCTCTAATGCTTTATTTACCAGTCCAGCTGACGAAAGGGAACCCATTCCGATTGGAAGAAAAGAGGTTCCGCCTAAATATTCAGAAGGGTTTTTTTTACAGTGAAAGCTGTGAAGATGTTGAATTCTCTCCCTGAATCATTGTTCAGGCATTGTAGGTGATCCCACTGGTGGCCAATAAAAGGGCAACCAGGTTAATGGGAGTTTTACTTTGAAAGCAGCAAGTAAGTTGTGGGTAAAACGTAGTCCCTTTGTAAAATATATTATGAAACAATTGAATTCTTAATTAATCAGATGCAAGTTGAGTGTAGGACTGGACATAATGGGACTGTCAGGGCCCAAAGGCGTAGTTTGGAGTGTGGACCAAGGAGGAAGCTAGTAAAGGCACAGTTTGCGGTACAGAAAGGGTTTAGGCAAAAGAGTCGTCATATCCAGGCAATGGGTCAGTTCAGCCGGCAAGGTTTCAAGGTCAAGTTTCAGGCAAAAGGTCGATCAGCAAGAGTTCAATCACAAAGAGCACCCAGGAACACAAGTAGTAGAACCTATAATCGGGCAATTAGTCCAGAGTCCAAGGCTCACTAAAATATACCTAGATTGGCGCCAAACGGACGCCGGCATGATGGCGTCAGGACGCACGCCTGCTTGTGCGCGCCGGCGTTTTGGCGTGCGCCCGTTAGGACGCGCACCTGCACATTCGCGCCTGCGAATTTACGCCTGCGCCCAGCTCCGCGCAGGCAAAAACCAGCAGGAACCCTTACAGGGAATGACTTTGACATAGTTGTCCAGCTTAAATATATTGTAATATATGGACAAACAATCCCTGTTTTGTTTAAAGGGTAAGGCATTTTTAGTAGTTTAAGGCACAAAATGTTTTAGTGGCAGATTTACTATTGGTCGTATTTCAAATGATAAAAAAAATTTGAAATTCGACTATGGAATGAAGCGAATGAACGATCGAATAGGGAAAATTCTATCGATCGATCGAATATTCGAATCGAATTCGAGTCGAATATTCAAACAATTTTTAAGAGATCGATTAAATTTTTCTTTCTTTCTTTCTTTTCGATGTTAGGGAATGATCCCCATTTCGGTAGTTTTAATCTGGCGAAATAGGTGATCAAATTTAAATTTAAAGGGGAAGTATTCGACCATCGAATTTTCGAATATTCGAATAAAATTAAATTTGAATATTCGAATCATTCGAATTTGAATATTCTATGGTCGAATTTGCCTAATTTGCATATTCAAAATTTGAATCTTTTTGAAAATTCGCTCCAATATTCGAACCCTCATGTGAATTTATGGGAATTTAGTAAATTACCCTATTCGATGATCGAATATGCCAAAATTCACATATTCGACCAAAAGAAGAAATCCTACGTTCGAACTTCGATCGAACTTCGAATCCTTCACGTGAATTTAGTACATCTGCCCCTATGTGTCCTTAATATATTGATAATGAGTTGAGTGCAGAGGACCTCTTGTATTTTTCTACAGACCCATTTACTCATCTCACAGTATTAAGGAAATACTCAGCATCATGTTTCACCCCAACATAAAATATTGCAGATTAAATGCACTTGGAATAAAATTATATAGCATTCATAATAAAACCTAGCCTCGCCTTCTTTTGAACAACCAAAAGATAATCATTTTAATGTACTTATTTTAAAAGACTTTTGAGTGTAGCTGATTTTTCTATTACGGTAGATACATGCACAGAGAAAACTGTACTGCACCTGGCAGATTTAGAAAAAACATGGATGATTAAGAGATATATTGTTTAAAAATATTATAATTAGAAACTACAAATACTTCTGTAGCTCCAAATGAACACTATTTTGGTAAAATAAAATTATGCCCAATTGTAATTATTAAATTACAGCTTAAGATAATATTTTTTTTAACAAAACCTTTTCTTTCTTAGTTTTTCCCAACATTTTGATATTTTCCATGACTTTTCTCCAGTATAAAGTGTGTGTAATGAACTGGTTTGTTTACCAAAATATCACAAATTATATTTTTCATGAATAACATGGAATTTAGATTTCATATCTAAACAGTAACCAAACTAAATGAATTAGTTTAAATTTAGATTTAAATTAAAATTAGTGAATAAAGTATGCTCTGTCATATTTTTCTCCAAAATATTTGGTATACACATGAATGATATCATACGCATATGTATAATATGCTTGCTGGGACACTAATCATTATTTGCATGCTTAGGCTCTATTAACCTATGCCTCTGGTGGGGGAAAGAATTATTCTATGATAAGTGTTCATGTGGAGAAGTTAGTACCAGTACTAAAAGCATTAGGAATGCACCAAATCTGCTATTTTGGATTCGGCCGAACTCCCAGTTCCTTCCCGAAAGATTTGGCCGAATACCGAACTGAATCCGAACCCTAATTTGCATATGCAAATTATGGGTGGGAAGGGGAAAACTTTTTTTAGATCCTCATTTTGTGCCAAAAGTCACGTGATTTCCCTCCCGGGCCCTAAATTGCATATGCAAATTAGGATTCGGTTCAGCCAGGCAGATGGATTTGGGCGAATCCGAATCCTGCTGAAAAAGGCTGAATCCTGGACTAATCCCGAACCGAATCCTGGATTTGGTGCATCCCTTAAAAGCATCCCAGTAGAGAGGGAAAGGCTCTACTGTACCAATCTGTCACTCTTTGTTGCATTGTGGTTATCCCCACCGCAAGGTTAACCATGTAATCCAGAAAATTCGCGCTGCAGCTGTAATAAGTGCCAAAAGGTGTTTATTTATGCTGCAGTGTGAATTTTCAGTAATGTGTGTGCACACATCCAAGAAGCCTGACTGGTAAAATGGGTGAACTTTCATTGGAGGAGAAATATGATATCCATTCTGAATAGAAGAAAGGGTTTTTTTTACAGTGAGAGCTGTGAAGTTCTCGAGTTCTCTCCATGAAGTGGTTGTAATGGATACATTAAAACATTTGATCCAGGGACTGGTCTAATTCCATCTTGGAAAAGTCAAAGAAAATAACAAATTTCAAAAATAAAAATATTTATTACATCAGAAAAAAAAGGGGGTTACAAAAAATACTAAAATAAGAAGGGCACAAATAATACAGAATCAAAAAGAAAAACTCAATCTTGGAGTCAGAAAAGATTTTCCCTCTACTCTGAAGTAAATTGGGGAGGCTTCAGAGGTTTTTCTTTATTTATTTTTTTGCCTTCCATTGAATCAACTAGCAGTTAGGCAGATGTCCGTCTTGTGTCATCAATATATATATATATATATATATAGTCCAAAAATATAAGGAAGCACTCACGGCATAAGGGTTATTAGAAGTCCTTTACTTAAATCAAACGAACATCAACTCGTTTCAGTACCTCAAGGGACCGTCATCAGGATGTGAACATTACAAATACCAAGTGAACCTAAATACCCCCCCCACCCCATCAGACCCTCCCTTCACAATGTGCATCATTAATGAGTTGTACATCAGGTGTTAAAAGTGCATCACTAGTTAACCTCATGCTAATGAACTTGATGAGAGCATGTTTCACACAAAACCACAAGTGCATTTAAAATGAGTGTATCCATGTAATAAAATCCATGGTTGCTATGGATAAGATACATAGCAACAATACTATTTATATTGTATCAAATGTGAATAAAAATCACCAATGACAACATATTGTCACTGCGATGTACTGAGGTGACAAAGTGCAATAAATATAATGCATCAAACAATAAAAGTAAACATTAATGCTCTTTAAAATTTCTAAAACCATAAATAAAACCATTCCCAACTAGATCTATAGGGAAAACTCTGCATATCTCCGCAAAACACATGGAATATTCAAATCCAAACAATTTATAAATCGATTAAACAGACTCCATTCCCCTATCAGCCAAATTCTAATTTTAAACCCTGTATTTATTTAGTTTTAATTTAGAGGGTAGATTGCTCTCAATTATACCTATAATTTGCCTGATCATTATGGTGAAACCAATATATATAAAACATCACAACCCATAGTTACTACAAAGGATTCAATCCATTATCAATTATTTTTAGTTTTTAGTTATTTATATTCACTATTGTTCAAAAAATTATTAGCACCTAAATTATCAATGCCTTACCAGTGTATTCTAAGCCATCTTCTTAATCATCCCATAATTTTTAAGAAACCCATTGTCCTGTCTGTTCAGATCTAGTCAAGGTAACCCAGACAAACCATTTAAATACGATTCAGATAAGGTAATGAATCTACTTATTCTCAACATACTGAATACTGAGAGAAAGCCTGAATACATTCAAACTATTTCCCATCATTTATATACTTCATTCTAATGTCAACAAGTCTCAGGGTTATATACTCGGTTATTGTAGAAGTTCAAATAAAACATGCCAATGAATGCATCTCATTGAGTCCATGTGGTGCCACGGTATTCAGTTTATGGATCCATTTGGCCTCACACTGCAGCAGCAGTTTATCCCTGTCACCACCCCTTTTGGGTATCTGGATAGAATCGATCAGCATGCATCTCAGGGTTGGCAAACCATGCTGTTTATTTAAGCCAGACATTGCTTAAATAAACAGCATGGTTATTTGAATATTCCATGTGTTTTGCAAAAGATATGCAGAGTTTTCCATATAGATGTAGTTGGGATTGGTTTTATTTATGGTTTTAGAAATGTAAAAGAGGATTAATGTTCACTTTTATTGTTTGATGCATTATATTTATTGCACTTTGTCACCTTAGTACATCGCAGTGACAATATGTTGTCATTGGTGATTTTTATTCACATTTGATACAATATAAATAGTATTGTTGCTATGTGTCTTATCCATAGCAACCATGGATTTTATTACATGGATACACTCATTTTAAATGCACTTGTTGTTTTGTGTGAAACATGCTCTCATCAAGTTCATTAGCATGAGGTTAACTAGTGATGCACTTTTAACACCTGATGTACAACTCATTAATGATGCACATTGTGAAGGGAGGGTCTGATGGGGTGGGGGGGTATTTAGGTTCACTTGGTATTTGTAATGTTCACATCCTGATGACGGTCCCTTGAGGTACTGAAACGAGTTGATGTTCGTTTGATTTAAGTAAAGGACTTCTAATAACCCTTATGCCGTGAGTGCTTC
>CM044441.1:70212915-70230220 GCA_024363595.1 Xenopus borealis
CGCGTCTTTTTATTTTGACGCGCATTTGCGGCGTCACGGCTCGTCGCGCGACGACATTTCCTAGCGCGGCGAAACGAGTCCCGAGGCAAATTTTTTACAAAGTTTCGCCGAAAAATTCGCCCGCGGCGAAACTCATAATTTCGCCGCGAATTTAACTATGGCGAATTTATTCGCCCATCCCTAATGATAAACTAATTGTAGTGGCACTGACAACTCTAAATTAATATAGTCATTTAAAATAATGTTATATATCAATTATTATACAAATAAAATTAACAGGTTCTATCAAAATAATTTAGTTCACTTTTATTTACATAAAATATGATATAGAACAACCTTTAATACTAATCCTAAACATGCTGGAAAGGTTGAAGCCTTATGGCCTGAACTTTTCAGACACTGAAAGGCAGCAGGCAAGTATTTATATGAGGTTGCAACAAAACTCATCATACAAGTGAAAAGGAGAGGCTTGGCTCTTGTTGCAAACAGGAAAAGCTGTAAGTCTTGGCCAAGTCATGGAAGATATTAATTACTGATATTGATTGGAGCAGTAATACTGGCAGCACATGTGGGAACACGTTTCTTAATAAGCTGCATAACATTTTCATGTCTTAGATATTTAAGAACCCAACCACTAATGATATTATGTCACTTAATGTTTGTTGCATAAAACAAACATACATTTTGGTCAACAAAGATCATTACAAGTATAAAGGGATATATCAACAGGGATATTGGGACATGATAGTCTCATTTAAATGCACAGAACATACATGGTTGTCATTTAAAATTATATTAAACCTTTACAGTTTTAAATATATTTCCTTACAAAAAAGGAGAACCCATGTGACTTGACTCATATGTAAATAAGTTAATATAAATAAAGAGGAAACCATTTAAAAATTACAAGTCAGAGAGGACCAATACTTCTTTTAGAACCAATAAATACTATGATGTGTTGTAAAGCAGCATTTAATCAAAAGCAACATCAAAATATAAAGAACAGCTTGCTTCAAAAGACTAACTAAAATATGTAGAGATATGTTCGTTACCAGGGGCTCAAAAAGCAAATGTTAATCATTCCTAATTCTCAATGTTCACAAAAGAGCATTCAAAGTAACAGGACAGATTCTGTGAATATATACACATGGCTTCAAACAAGGTTTCAGTGGTTGACACGGTATATGTTACTCAGACTTTTAGGCACATTTAATATAAAAAAAGTTTCCATATATTCCTGATGAAATGCACATCCTTCTGGTACTTATACAGCTTAGTTCAGCTTTATCCAGGCTACCTTTTTCTGATTTTTTTTGGACTCCCTTTTATCTGATATGGTACAGATGGACTGAGGGAATCCTATAGTGCAATATTTAAAGTAGGATTGTAATCTAAACCTAGCAATTGAAATATAGCAAGTTTTTTTTTTGTAGTTTAAGTGGCTTATTTATCAAAGGTTGAGTTTTAGAAGTTTTTAATACCTTGAATAAACTCACAACTCAAATGTTTTCTGATTTAAAAAAAAATGTGAATGGGAAAAATGTAACCAGTGAAAAACTTAAATACTCAAATTAATTGCATTTGAGGTGGAAAAAAACGTGAATTAATCAAGTTTTCAAGTGAAGCCCACCAAAAAAAAGACCAAACATCATGAAGGATACAAGCATCTTCAAATGGTTGAAGGGACCAATGCCATTGAGTTCTACATGACTTCAACAGCTGGAGTATTTTCAGATTCAAGCTATTTCCAGCTTCAGGGTATAATAAATCTTGAAATATTTTAGTTTTTTAAATTTAAAATTGTATTTGTGACTGAAAAATACCCTTCAATTTAAATTTCATAGATAACCCCAAATTTAAAAAAAGAGAATAAACAAACAATACCTCAGATAGACTAGGTGCCCAGGAGATGCATGAAACATGTCAGGCTTTGATTGCAACATAATACAATGTAATTTTTAGTAATAAAATTGTTTTAAGTGGCAATTTTTTACTGTGATCCAGTTTGTGCCACCTTTTCTTCAACATGGATATGTGATTACTCCCCCTGAGCTGACGGTTTGGGGCATGTGCACCTGGATCCAACTTTGTTTATGGTGAGAGGATTTTTTTACTTGATGGGATTTTAGTTATCAATATTCATATTCTAAGACAAATTGGTTTTCATTTTTTATTTTGTTATGGTTTTGAATTATGCTGCTTTTTATCCTAACAATGAAGCCCTGGTTTGAATAAGACACTAGAACATTATTAAAGAATAAGGATCTGCATAAAAATAAAAGTAATAAGTAACAATAACAAATTGTAGCATTACAGTTTTTGGCTGCTCTGGTCAGTGACCCCCATCAGAAAACTGGAAAGAGGCAAGAGAAGAATGCAAATAATTCAAAGCTGCTAAGAATCAGACATCCTGTATTAATGTGACTATGCAAATCCTAGATGGGAAATAACTGTGGGGTACTTGTGGTAATAAACTTAGCTGCAGCAAGAATTGACATTATCAGGAGGAAGGGTAACCAACGTATTGTCCCATATCAGTACACAAAGGGAAGACAGCATTATAATAAACAAGAATAAATGCAAGTATACATACACAGAGATTAATTGCTGTATGATAGGATACACAGTTGGAAGAAAGTCCCTGCTCCATGGAATTTACATTCGAAGTGGAAGGATAACACACAAAATAGCAGGACTATAGGCCCTTAAGTTCCAAGACTGGGCAGATAATGTTATAGTACTCCAAAAGGTATGATTTGAAAGGGTTGATAGCTTTTTGAAAGGGTTGGGATGGTATTCTCTATGGAAAAATCCAGGTATGGTGGAAAGGAGCAGTAAAAATAGAAAGTTTTAAGACAAGAGGTAGCAGTAGGTGTGGAGGGTGTGAAAAGGTGTTGGCTTTGAGAAAAACAGATGCACAAGAATGTACAGGAAGAAAAGACGGGTAATTTAGTTTGGAGCAGAGGAGTAAAGCACAAAAGCATGGGTGTAGAGGGTAATTCATTCACTTTACAAAGCACTGGAAGGCGTCAATGCAGTTTTGGTCTTCATTGCTTAAAAGGTAAATTAATGCAAAAGAGAAGACAAAAAGAGGAGTAGCTAAACTGACAAAATGTCACGGGTAGGCCTAATGAGGCGCCCAGGGGAAGTAGTGGACCAAGGAGGAAGCTTAGGGGTGAAAAGGGTCAATAGCGTAACACCGACAAGGATCAGGCAGGAAACGGCAAAGTCCAAGTAAATGGTTGTAATGGCAGGCAAAAATAAACAAAGTCCAGGCAATAGTCAAAGTTTACAGAAAACAAGGTCAAAAATGCTTAGAACAAGATCAAAACCAAACCCAGGATCATTAGCAAAAGATTCCTATAAGATCCTATAATTGGGCGCCATGATGGCGTCCAATGGCGCTTTAAATATTTGAATTTGGCTCCGAAAACGAGCGCCGTGACGTCATCACATCAGGCGCGACGTGATGACGTCACTACCCGGCGCCGCTATCCACGTGGCGGTTATGGGCGCCACCATTGTGGATAGGACGCTGGAGAAGGAGGACGCGCCGCCCGGAGCTAAAGGTAAGCCTCCGGGCGGCGCGATCCTGACACAAAGGGCATGGAAGTTCTCAGTTATATGGAAAGATTGGTCAATTTAGCAATGGTTAACTTATGATAACTATTGTTATTTCAAAAGGTGATCTTTGCCTTTCTATTTCTCCCCAATTGGACATGAAACTGCAAGGGAGATGTTACTAAACAAAGAATCCTTTCTCTGTTTAAAGGATATTGCTGGCTGGCCCTGGAAGCTATAGTATTCTGGAAGGAACAGGCAAGCCAGACAATCCATTCCAGTGGTCCAGTTCTCATATTGTAGCACACTTTCCACAAGAAGGCTGTCCTATGTAAAGGTAAATTATAGTGAAAATGTTAGGAAGTTTTTTCTGAGAAGGGCACATAACATACCAGTTTGTGTTAGGAACTCCCAGAGGGGGTGTGGTGCTGCCTGTCACTGCAAGGAGCAGAGGGAGACCAGGACCAGGCAAAAGTGAATGAGGATAGCTGGAAGGTGAGACTGGCCAGATGTTGTTGAGCTGATATTCCAGGAGGGGAGAGTCAGCAGGGCTTAGTGAGAAGCCCAGAATATTCCAGTGTGTGAAAACCACCCTGTATGGTGAGAACCCAAGAGTGGGGAAAGTTTTGAATGTGTGTCGATGTCTTTATGTCCCTGATCCTAAGCTTACCTGCTTACCATAGCTAATTTCCCCCAAAAACTGCATACACAGGCAGCCAGCTTGCAACACTATGGGGAAGATTTACTAAGGGTCAAAGTAAAAATTTGAATAAAATTAGAATTTTAAAAATTAGAATTTCGACTTCTACTATCGAACAGCCCAAAATTAGATTCAAATAGGAAAAATTAGAATTTTTTTTCTTTAAAATCCTTCGAATTTGACTATTCGCCACTTTAAAGCTGCAGAATTGCCATTGTAGCCTATGGAGGACATCCTGGAACCTGTCCTGAAAGGATTTTGGTTAAAATCGATTGAATCGTTCGAATCGAACAATGCATTCAAACTATTTTTATTTGATTGAAAATAAATAAATATTTTCTATATGTTTTTGAATAGGGGAGTTTGGCTGCATACAAAATAATTACTTTAATAGGGTTACTGATATATGTTGTCAACATTTTCGTTTTTTCGTGTTGTACTGACTTTATTTTTACATAATGTATATATCCATAATAACAACAACAAAAAGCCACTAAAGATAGCAACTAACTGAAATCAATCACACATTAGTTTCAGTGAGTGAGTGATTCAAATAACACTTCTACCAAAACTAATGGACTATTTTCCTGTTGCTTTCCAAATTACCCTTTCAAAATACCAATTTTGTTTTTACTGTAAATAAAACTTACAAATGCCACAAATTAAACAGGCTAGCCAGGTACTTGGATAATGAATACTAATCTGGGACAACAGAGCTGTCTGCTTATTGATCAATGCGCAGACAGATTAATGCTTCAAAATATTCCCTGAATATCCCCAAAATATTTCTATTGTTTACTTACTTCCTCATTTATCACATGTTTTGATCAGAATACATTTTATATGCAGCAAGTTTCTAATACTATCTAGTTTTAAAAAATGAAAGGTAAAAATATGTAATAATTATGATTTCAAACAATTTTCCATATTAATCAAACTTCAAAAAACACATATGGCATCCTTATCAATGACAACCTAAGCAAATAAATTTTCCAACAGGTGATGTTTGTCAATACCTGTACATGTATTTGTGGGAAATTTATGGCAACACTCTTGCTAACATACATCCAATATGATTTCCAATACCATAAAATTCCTCTGTTTTTAAACAAACGTTGATTCCATTTATCCACACAGTGCCTTAAGCTTCAGAATGCTAGGCTTCTCTAGGTTCTGCAGGAGTTAGTTAAAACTAGCAGTAGGTTAATTTCAATATCCTACATTCACTGGGCACATTTTTAAACCTTTCCACTGAATCCTTCATGTTCCATGCAATATTTTCTTATCAATGGTATATTTTTTGATTACGGATTCATGTATTATTTTAAGTGCTGCTGCAGGCTAGTCTAAAACTAGTGACTATTTTAGAGGACTGTGTAAAATCTGCCTCTAAGTTAGAACTCTCTTATATACCCAGCCAAATGTATTATACCTGGATACCTCTGACAAAGTTCCATAAAGTTCCTATATCCATTGCCAAGCATAGGGAAGATTAATATTATTAACTGATTTTTATAGTAATGCTGGCCAGATGACTTCAAAAAAGCTGGTAAAAGACATGGAATTCATTGGAAAATTTGGTAATATTAAATCCAAATAATATATCACTCTATGAATTTATACAATTCCATTAACAAAGTTTTAATTGGTATGTCAAATGGTTTGCATTGGGGACACTGTTAAGGGTAAACTGAAACCGAGTAAATCAATAGGCTGTGCAAAATAAAAAAATGTTTTAATATACAGTAGTTACTAAGCCATAAATGTCAAAAGCTGTAGTGAACTGATGTCTAACATAATAGCCAGAACACAACTTCCTCCTTTGCAGCTCTCTAACTTGTTACAGTCAGTAACCAATCAGTGTCCTGAAGGGGGGCTATGTGGGTCATAACTCTTCAGTTAGTTTGTCTTTTAATCTGACCTGCATGCAAAGGAGGGCTAAATATAACATTTTTAATTAGTTATAATTTATCTATGCTTACAGTATATTGTGCATCATATCCTAAAATCTAATCTCTCACAGCACAGAGTTGGGGCTGTGCAGGATGGGAAGCTACTAGGAGTATATTAGAAGGCAAATATATTTGCTACTAAAGGGCTGTGGTCACTTTCTGCATTTCTACCCTTCACTTTCCTAAGCTTTAGTTCTTTTTTATCTGTGTTTATTAATGTCTTGGAATGTGGTACATATACTGATTGATGCAATGTGACATTATGCCATTAATTGAAAGTCTAATGAAAATTTGGTATTATCATTTGAACTTTTGTTAAATCATCTGTAATGCCAGATTAATTCAGTGTATAAGGACATTTACAGAAAGCAATCAGTATATTCACTGTATATAACTTTTGTCCACACATTCAGGTGCATACAGTATTTACTAAAATCCAAAGTTATCTCATATTTAAAAAACAAAACATGACCAATCTCCGATGCCTAATTTTAGCTTATTTATTAATAATCAAGGAAAATCTTGATAAAATATTGCTCAATTTTTTTTGCCAAAACCCCTAAAAAAGAGGACGTTTAGGATTTTCAGTTTAAACCACAAAACTTCATACTGAGATAGATGCCTCTCCCATGGACTTATACAGGACCTCTACAGGTCTAAGATTTCAGATTTTCAGATTCAGGCTTTTTGCAGCATCTGGGTATAATAAATCTAAAAACAAATTGTTATTTTTTTCTCTAAAAAAGTTTTCTAGTGATAAATAACCCCCAAAATATAATGAAAAGATCATGATTGGGTGAGATGCAAGGGTTTGCCAAGGCTACTGTTTCCTAGTTGATTAATTCACATCTGTTTTTCTCGTCTTATATGATCCTATTTCTAGTTGGTCTTATATCTGGTTAAACTATGTTGGTTTCCAAATCTTTAGGCAAAATTATTTACAAGCTTCAAACACGTATTTGGTTAGAGTCAAACCTAGGCAACATTTTGCTCATCTTGTTTTGGACTTTCAAAAAAATGTATTACATACATACATTTCACATAGTAAAAACACCATATACCATGCTCTACCTGGAGGAGAAACATTATTTTCACATTTTGCCATTTGTGTTAAAAACATATATTTTGTTATTATTTTTAGTTTTGAGACTGTAGTTTAATGTCACAGCTAAATGTGTGTACTTGTTTTATTCTTTGCCCTAATAACTGGTATGCCATGAGAAAAGAAGCACTGAAGCACACGCACACAATTAGAGCAGTTAAGAATTTCTTCACTGAAAAGAAAGACAGTTTTAAGACAGCTTGGGGCAAGGACAAAGGTCAGTAGAAAATTCTCTTTTGCATTTTTCCATTGTGACTGCAGTTATTATCATCCTTTCGTTTATGCTTGATTGGTTAGGAACAAATAATATGGTTGGCTTTCACTAAAACAGATATTTCAGCTACAACAAATCTTAATAGCACTAGTGCTGTTTTTTTATACTACTAAAAAAATGTATGGTAACTATTTTATGTAGGTCTCCCTAACCAAAAATAGCCTTGGCCATTGCATAGAGAATTTTGGAGAGGACTATAACTACTATAGACCTAAACTAGCTTTCAATAGTCAGAACTGCACTGCATATTCTATATGGGTCATTACCAGTGCTTTGGAAAGGGGAAGAAACTTCCTCTTCTGCCAAGAATCTCTACTCTATTAATATAGGACAACACCTTATAGGTCATACTTTTTGCTGGTATTGTTTGCTATAGCTCGCCACAAAACGCTCAGGTTGATCTAGTATTTAACTTAAACCCGTAAGGATAAGATGCCTGCACATTTTTAAATCTCAAATGTATATACACCATACTTACATTTATTCACACAAACTGCCATCTGCCATTTAACCATCTAGATTAACCTTCAATGATAACACCAACTGGAGTGGATATAATTGTTGTACAAAATGTTGTTTCATTACCAAACACTGATATTTTGCTTTAAGTTCCCTTCTCCACGTCATTTATGAACAGATTACATATAAATAAACCCAGTACAGAACATCATGGCACAACAGGCCTTCCTCTGAATCAACTAACAGTTAGGCTATTTGTTATGTATAGACTTAAGATTGAACTTAATGTATGTGTCTTTTTTCACCCTAACTTACTATGTACTATGTAACAAGCTGAACTATCACCTAGAACTGGGGTCCAATCAGAGAATGTGCCACTGACTTTTGCATACTCACCAGCTCAAGATCCATGTATGAATGTGCATTACAAAACATCCATTTAC
This sequence comes from Xenopus borealis, assembly GCA_024363595.1. NCBI lineage: Eukaryota > Metazoa > Chordata > Amphibia > Anura > Pipidae > Xenopus > Xenopus borealis. The sequence continues at coordinate 70,221,407 of CM044441.1, forward strand.
TGTAGCTTAGAAAGCAAACGTCTATGCGGTACTGTATTGAAATCTTGGCTATTTCCAAGCAGACAACATCTACTGTAATACCACTGTCTACTTCTGACATCATAAAAAGCAAGCAAATTAGTTATGTGTCATTCGTAAGCCATGCTGATTACTATTCATAAAATAATTTTCCATAACATCTTAAGTGGCATTTCCTAACCTTCAAAAACCATATCAGTGGCAGAATGGTTCAGGAACCTTACAACAGCTGGAGGCTTGAAGTTCAACCAGTTATTTAGACATGTATTGGATAATAGATAACTTAATTTTTTTCTCAAGTTCTGAAGTCATAGTATGGGTAGTGTTTCAATTTCAGATTTTTTCAACTTCATATTCACATAATTTTTGGAGCAGATGTTAAAATGTGTGACTTTTGACTACATTACTGTGTTTAATAAGTTTAATTAATTAAAATGCAGTCACTGTTGCTGTAAACATGTTTTGAGTTGTTTTTTTATTGTCCATCAGTAATTTTTTTATTATAGTTCCTCCACCATTTTTTCTTGTACTTATCATTTCCTACAGTATATTAATTAGTGACTTTATAAACTACACATACACAAAGAGTGGCTATAATATATAGAGGATATAGAAAATTCCAGTTGAGGCAGAAACACAGCAGTTAGTTTAATCAGTTGGCTTTCATGCTGAGTTTTTCGTGGAACCTTGAGCTTACAAGCTCTACAATATGTAATTAGATTTTTCTTCTTAAACATCTAGGCAATTTTCTTTTATTTTGTCAATCTGATGAATTTCTCATAACAATTGAACACCTCAGCAAAAGCCACAACACCATTATATATGAATAATGCCTGACATTTCACTATTATAGTATATAATAACAGGTGTACAGATGGGTTCCTAGAGTCTCACTAGTTTATCACAATTAGAAATCCCCAGGGGAAAGACAGGTTAAAGACAGGTTATTTATCAGGCAAGGTTACTATCTTAAAATACCTTAAAATAAAATAATAGGTTTAAAGGCTAATCTGCAGGGGAAAAAATACAAATAGCTGCTGGCAAATTAAAATTACATTAAAATACAACAAAGTATATAAATTTGGTATATCTCTGCCTAAACAGAAAAGGTAACTCCAAGGACTTTTACTGGGTCATGTTTTTATAATATAATGACAATTGTATTTCTAATTACAATATCTATGCAATTATCTGAAACATGTTTTAAAAGTTTTCATTGTAGGTTAAGCAGCCAAAATGATTTGTTTCATTATTAGTGAAGGTCGAATCTGGGCCGTTTCACTTCACCTAAAAATTCCTGAAATGCATTGAAACGAAAATCTAGTCAGAGTAGTCACAGACATAAAATTGTTCTGCATCAAAATTAATTGGACGCCCATTGACTTTAATGCATTTGGACAATAAAAATTGTTGCGCGTCAAAATTATTTTGGCGCCCTTTGACTTCAATGCGAAAATAAAATAATAGGTTTATAAGCTAAGATGCAGGGAAAAAAATACAATTACCTTTTCTTTTTATACCAAATATATATACTTTGTTGCATTTTAATGTAATTTTAATTTGCCAGCAGCTATTTGTATTTTTTTCCCTGCAGCTTAGCTTATAAACCTATTATTTTATTTTCGCATTGAAGTCAATGGGTGCCAAAATAATTTTGACACACAACAATTTATTTGCATGACTACTATTGTTACTATATTTTCATTGGTGAATTTATTCTCTGGCACTGAAACACGGAAATTTGCTGCGAATTTGCGCCTGCCAAATTTATTTGCTCATCACTATTCCTTATATATCATACAGCAATTTAATCTTCACATTGAAATTAGCCTAGCTGAAGTTTATAAAGAGAAACTAAAAGCATTCTCATTGTTCTTTATCAGTGTATTGATGTGTAACTTCAAAATCTTCCTCATCCATCTAATGCGTTTATGCACTTTGACTAAAAAAAGATGCCTATGCATATAAAGAATGAAAGTGATTGCAAATTTAATTACTTGAATAGGAATTTGCACATAAGTTGATGTAACATGTGTCAAACAAGTTTTTGAAAAAAATTAAAAGAGAAAGAACTATTTTGAAAACATTCTTTTTAAAAAATACACGTGTCTTTTGCAATTATTATACACAAAATCACAGAGAGCAAAGGAGAAAGGGAGAGACAGACAGTTGACATGGAGACGGCTGAGAGAATAAGTATATAATATATTGCATATGAGTGGCCCATTTTTTACCTTTGATGCATAGTTTGTGAACTGTCCACCTTTTTCATTTCATTTCCTAAATGGCAAAATCCAAGCACACCAAAGAAATACAAATAAGTGTTTCCAAATCAGTTTTCAGCACTGTTCCTGGAAGATTTTATCCAAAGTACCAGTCAAAAATTTAATTTAAAAAAAATAATTTAAAGTATAAAAATGGCAAAGTCTGTTCAATGACTTGTTTAAAAGAGACCTGAAGGTAAGATGAACAAGCACAAGATATACACTGAAGACACCAAAAGGAAAGTGCTTACGGTCTTAATTCAGAAAAGAAAAGAGTTCAGTCAGGCACAAAGGTCTCCATGGCAACAGGGAGGTTAGACCCCCATTGGTATTATTTATGCAACATTTCATCACAAACAGAACCTCCCACTAGTCTGACTGCTGTATTCTGCAATCATTAAAACTCTTCCCTAATTCGTCTTTTTTCACTAGTTATTTTCCGACACAAGATGTGTCACAGACTGCCATCGCAGAACTATTAAATAAGCTTTAGCTCCTAGAGACGGTTGCAGAGTTTATCACTAGGAATGTTAGCATGCTACATGCAAATTACAGTATACATTCCAAGGTAATGATGCATATATTAATGTGATCTGTTGTTTTGCTGAAGCAATTTAGCACAATTCACAATGATGTTTATGCAATGTTTTGACCAATATACTATCATAAAATTATTAGTTTGCAGTATAGGTGATTAGAATTCTTTTTGCAAGGAATAAGGAAAACAGCATTTTAGATGCTATTGTTGGCTAAATGATTGTACTATGATTAAGTGACATACTGAGTGAATGACTTAGGGGAGGTATTGTAAGTAATGTATCAGTGTTTGCAGATGACACAAAACTATCCAGCCCAATTAATTCCATCCAGGATGTGGCATCCTTGCAACAGGATCTTGACAAACTGGCAATCTGGGCAGCTAAGTGGCAAATGAGATTCAGAGGCACATTTACTAAGGGTCGAATTTCGAGGGTAAAAAAACCCTTGAACGATTTTAAGCAATCGATCAAATTTTTTTTATTCGATCAAAAAAACTTGGAAGAATCCTATGGGAGCTTCCCATAGGGTTCTAAAGCAATTCGGTAGGTTTAATCTGCCAAATTGTTATGTCAATTTTTAAAGGGCCAGTAATTCGGCAATCGTATTCGAATTTTCGAATTTAACTAATTTGACTCAAATTCTGGGCTATTCGATTTAATTTTCAAATCAATTCGACCCTTAATGTGCCCCTCAATGTTGATAAATGTAAAGTCATGCACCTGGGATGTAAAAATATCCAAGCCACTTATACCCTTAATGGGACTGAACTAGGCAAATCCATTATGGAAAAGGACCTTGGAGTCCTTGTAGATAATAAACATGGCTGTAGCAAGCAATACCAGTCAGCAGCATTAAGGGCAAATAAGGTCTTGAGCTGTATTAAAAGGGGCATAGAGTCATGGAAGGAGGGTGTCCACTTATAGAGCACTTGTAAGTATCTAGAGTATGCCGTACAGTTTTGATCTCATCACTCAATCAGGACAATATTGTATTAGAAAAGTTACACAGAAGGGCAACGCAGCTGGTAAAAGGTATGGAGAATCTTAGGTATGAGGAAAGACTGGCCAAGTTGGGGATATTCACACTAGAGGAGAGGCGATTAAGGGGAGATATGATGTTCAAACAGACACTCTACTTCTACACATACTTCTGCATTTATTTCTTCAAAAGATTCAGTAATTCTCGCACATAAATTTTAGGCCAGCTGTAATACAGCTGACTCAGAGCATACAGTCAGGGGCAGATTTATCAAGGGTTGAGTTCCCATCAACTCTAAATTCAAATAAAAAAAAGACCAACCGAAATTTATGAAAAAAACTAAAAGTTTTTAGCTTCGAGTGAATAGGTTGTATTCTATAGTTTGAAACGAATTCAGATCGTATTTCATCAAAGTCGATCGGAAGTATTTTTTTAAAAAAAACTTTGATTTTTCAAAGTCTACCAAATGACTCCAAATAGGATCAAGGAGTTCCCCCATAGGCTAAAACAGCAATTTGGCATGTTTTAGATGGTGAATAGTTGAAGTCAAATTTTTAAAGAGAGAGTACATGATCAATTTTGGTATTCAAATGTTTGAATTTTTTTAAAATTTTAATCGATTTTGGACTATTCCCTAGTCCAAGTACACTAAGAGGCAAATTTACTATTATTCCCCATAATTAGCTCGACCAAATTCAATATTTGATTAGCATTCGATCGTCAAATGCTAATCGTATGATTCGAAAGATCGAAGACTTCGGCCCCTAAAACTAGCTAAATTCAAATTAAAAAAATAGATTTTTCAATTCAATTCTACTCCTTAGCATTGGTAGAAAAGCTTTTCTATAGGTTATTAGATGAGATACAGTACTTCATTGCAAATCATAATATGATGAGTTTATTCCAGCAAGGTTTTAAGTGTATTAGATCATGTAATACTATTTTAATTTATAAAGTGAGCAGGGACCTTGATTCTGGTATGGCTGTGGATGTGATCTATTTAGACTTTGCTAAAGAATTTCATACAGTGCCACACAGAAGATTACTCGTTAAATTAAGGAATGTTGCTCTGGAACATAGCATTTCTACCTGGATAGATAACTCGCTAAAAGATAGACTACAAAGACAAGTGGTAAATGGAACATTTTCCAATAGGACCAGTGTTGTAAGTGGAGTACCGCAGGTCTACTCTGTACTTGGTCCTTTGCAATAAAGTCAATAGTGGTGCCACACATACACTCTATCACCTTTTGAGGTGTTGGGTGCATGTCTGTGTTCCTCTCTGGCAAGGAATATTTCCACAGTAAACCTTTGCTTTTAAAATTGTTTATTAATGACTTGGAGGAAAACGACGCGAAGCGCGGCAAAAGCATGCCGCGACTCGTTTCACAAATTTTCTCTAGAAATTCGCTAATTTTTCGGGGAAGTGAAACTGGGGAGATTCGCCCATCACTAGAGTATAACAGGTTCATGCAGTCATTACATAACAGCAGTAAGTCTTACTTTCACTTTGAATCTGTACAGAAAGTCCTGTGTATGCACAGTGACACCTGCAGGCCATTTGTATAAACACCACATATCCCCCCTATAGTAGGAAAGCATTTGGATAAATATAATAAACAGTAACAATTAAACAGTATGTTTCCTAAAGCAATATATTCATTCTCCACATGACATAGTCCTTGGTCCATGCAGGTAGTTTTCTGATTCTCTCAGAATGCCAGTTGGCATTAGGAGTAGGAAAATGTCCTTCATCAAATGGAACGTCTACAAAGTCATATCTAGCAATGGCAAGACGACTTGCATTCCATATGCATCCATCAGACAGTTCATATGTGTATGGTCCTCGCTGGCGTCTCACTTCAAGTGGTGTAGTAAATTTAGATTGTCCTTGTTTCAGTATTCCTGGTTTCTTAATTCTGACTAAAGATCCAAAGAGACAGTCTCCCTTGTAGAGTAGGGCAGTCGACTCAATTTCTGGCGTACTGGGTTTACATCTGGTCTCAACTTTGTGTACAAAGTTCTTTGCACAGCCAAGTGAAGTGTTGCTTTGTGGTGAAATTTTAGACACAGGCTGTGTGGCAGGCACTGGTGTTGTAGTAATGAGACCATCAATTAATTGTAGGTTTAATGCAGCAAAGAGATCCCTTCCAAGTATAGCAGTACCTTTAAAAAAACCTCAAATTCAACCATCAAATTTTCAGTCAAACGATCAAATTAAAAAAATTTGATCGAACAATGAGATTGTTCGATTTCGAACGTTTTTAACCATTCGATCTAATTTTTTTATTCGATCTTACAAGGCTGAAATTCGGTAGGTTTAATCTGGAGAACTGGGCATTCGATTCAAAAATTAAAGGGCAAGTAATTTGACCATCAAATATTCAGTTAATCAAATAGATTTTTTTATTCAGTTCGATCGAATTTTTAAAATTCGATGGTCGAAGTGGCCAAAAAACATATTCGAAAATTCTAATTCGATTCTTTTTTTAAATTCGATTGAATGTCGAATCATTCACAAAAATCTAGTAAAGCTGCCCCTAAGTGTGTTGGGAGTTTCCTTAATTGAGAAGGATTTTGGTTTTTTTTATAGATAACAAGTTGGCAGTGTCATTCTGTAGCTACTAAAGTAAATAATGTCTTGCATAAAAAAGGGTATAAACATACTGTAATTATACCTCTTTATAGATCCCTAGTAAGACCTCATCTGGAGTACAGGTATGCAGTGCAGTTTTGGACTCCAGTCCTTAAGAGATATATAAATGAGATGGAGAGAGTGCAGAGACTTGCAACTAAACTGGTTAGAGGGATGGAATACTTCAATTATATGGGTAGACAGTCCAGGTTGGGGTTTTCTCTGGAAAAAAAGGTGCTTGCAAGGGACATGATTACACTTTGTAAATAACAAGTTTTCTAATTTCAGGCAGTGACATTCTGTGCCTACTACAGCAAAAGTGCAAAGAAGTGCAACTAAAATGGTTAAGGGGATGGAAGATTTAAACTATGAAGGTAGAAGTTGTCAAGGTTGGGGATATTTTCTCTGTGAGGGAATACAATTACTCTTTATAGGTACACTAGAGGGCATTATAGACCACTAGTGGAAGATATACAGTATTTTTCCATAAAATGGATCATTGGACCAGAGGCCATCCCTTTAGACTCTTAATAAAGTAACTTTCATTTGAAGCAGTGTAGATGGTTTTCACACTGAAGACAGTGAGGTTGTGGAATGCCCTACCAGATGATGTTGTGAGGGCTGTTGTCATAATATCCAAGGCTATAGTGATACTAAAATCAACAATTAATATAGATATTGGTATATACACTTTAAATGGATGTGTGTAGGTAAGTACGCTGGGATTCATTTGGTGGGGTTGAAATTGATGGACTATTTTCCAACCAACTTAACTATGTAACTATGGTTTGTTTGGAAAAAGAGTGCTTTGCAGGTAAAATAATTATTCTTTACAAGCTCACTAGAAGACATTATAAACAGTTATCAGGGATCATTCATTTATCCTGTCATTAGCATATTTTCTGTTAGGATAGTCAAGTATCTAAAACACCTTTCCTGAAAAGGGATGCAATGGGATTTTATTTAAAGGAAAAGTAAATGTTTTTCTTTTTCTATCTGTAAATTTGCTCTAAACAGCCCCCCAGATTAATGTACCTTAGTCCCTGCTGCAAGTCTGCTCTGGTTTCTGTGTTATCAGCAGCTTGTTTCCCCTTCTTCCTGGTGCAGAGTGAAGCCCAGCCCCTTAGTTTACTGAGCAGTCCATTTGCTGCTGTTACACAATAGAGAGGAAGAGGGAGCCACTGTGTGCATTAGTAAGCTAGTTTCCCCAAGCAAAAGGTGCTGCACACACTGGTCTCTGCTATGTCATAGTATGCAAATGATCTCCAGGACTAGTCACAGAGATAAGGTCAGCTCAGTAAGCTATGGGGCGGGGCTTCACTCTGCACCAGGAAGAAGAGGAAACAAGCTGCTGATAACACAGAAACCAGAGCAGACTTGCAGCAGGGACTAAGGTACATTAATCTGGGGGGCTGTTTAGAGCAAATTTACAGATAGAAAAAAAAAAGGTTTACTTGTTCTTTAAACTTTATAAAAAGCTCTGTGAAATGCTTAATAATAAATGTTTGTGTAGAGGAAAATTATGCAATCAATCAAGCAATCATTTATGTTGGAATGTCTTAATATGCACATTATATTATTTGAACTGCTATTATATATTAGCCTTTTAAAATGATCTAAGTCATTTTACAAAATACTTGTAATAATCTGTAAGAAAAATTCAAAAAATCTAATTATGGATAACATTTTGTGCTAAAGTGTAGTACAGTGATTTGATATAGGCAATGGTGCAGAAAGACCACTAACCTTTCATTTAAGAGTTCTGTTATTAGGTAGGTTGTGTTGAATATGTGTTAGTCTACTGTGCACAAATTAGAACATTTAAGGGGGAAATTTATCAAGGGTCAAAGTAAGAATTTGAAGTAAAAATTTTCAAATTTCGAGCTATTTTTGTGTACTTCAACTAGGGAATAGTCCAAATCTGATAAGGTATATATTGATTGTTCAAATGTTCAATTACATACATGTGGAAATGTATGATTTTGGCAACTAAATCTGCAGAAATGAAAATTACATATGTATATGTCACAATAAAAAATAAATAGGAAAATTACTCAATTAAGCAGCAGATTTACTGTTTTGGAAGCATACAAATATATTCATTCCTTTGTGTGTCTCAAAGCTCTCTCTGGCACTGAAATTGAACATTTGCCTAGCTTATTTATTTGCTAAAGCATTTTCTAGCGTCTGTCCAAATAGTAAATTGCCTCCAGACAATCTTCTCACGAGAAAATATTTTACCAAAAACAGATGAGGCCCATGATTTGAATTTACATATAAGAAAATTGTGATATTCAACTAAAATATACCCATGTTTAAATGGGGAAAGGAGGCAGTGCACAAATTATATACAGTATATATATATATATATATATATAT
>CM044441.1:70230291-70284696 GCA_024363595.1 Xenopus borealis
GCCATTTCTTTGCTACTTGTGTGTACACCTGTACATATTTCCTGCTTTTATTTCTTATTTTCTATGCCATCCCTCTGGACTCCCAGCTGACATCACGTACTCTATATGGGCTCACCGCCTCCCTATTTTTAATTTCTATTTTAATTGATTACTTCACTTTAATTGATCATTTCCACCACCCATTACCGTAGGATAACAATACAGGGCACTGATACTTAGTACTCATGATCCCCCTACTTTGCACCTCCAACTGCGGTATACGCTGATCCACAACTGACACGATATCATGGTGCCGTTGTTGGTGTCAGCGCAGCAGTAACAAGATAAAGTAAGTACCAGCCTTTGACACAATTGGGTCCCAGGCTCGCGGCTCCCTTGTCGGAAGCAGAGCCTGCATGCCCGGTCTGTGCTCTATGTTGCGGTACAGCTGTTTTTCGCTAGGTTGCCTAGCAACGGGGTGACTCGCTACACGTACGGGCCCCGCCGGATACTTCCGGTTCATGTCTACGTGATCGGTGGTTTAGAGAAATTTAGTTTCGCTCCGCATATACTATGCTATCCTGCTAGCGTACGCTGACCCTGGCTAGGTGAGTCCAAAGCTGGCACTTGATCCCTCCACACGTCTCTTAAACTTTACCCCCTGCACTTTTCACGCTTCTCCTGGTACACTGTTGCTAGGGACCCTAGCAACAAGGCGCCTTGGCGCCATTTTTGAATGTATAAATATGCACTTGGTGTTGTATTTCTTTACCCTGACGAAGACTCCTGTGCGGAGTTGAAACGTTGGTCCTCAAAATAAACCTGCATTAAGTTTATCTACTTGTGGACATTGGATTGATTATGGAGTGCTGTCACCAGCGGATGTGTTTGTATACTTTAATAGACTAGCACCCGGCATCAAACTACACCTATGGTGTGCGTTCTTTTGCTACTTATATATATATATATATATATATATATATATGTATGTAACGCTATAGTAATTTGAACGCTATCGTGTTGCTTAAGGTAGTTTCTAAATTACACTGTTTACACTGCAAATAATTCACTGTACCATATTCTACCATATAAAATGTTATTCCTGAGCAAGCAAGTGTATATTTTATTGTTGAAATATTGGTGTGTAGGCATACATATGTATATATCATTTTGCCTGGTCATGTGTTTTCAGAAAGAGCCAGCACATTAGGATGGAACTGCTTTCTGGCAGGCTGTTGTTTCTCCTACTCAATGTAATGAATGAGTGAGTTGCAATAGGACTTGGGTTTTACTATGGAGTGTTGTGCTCAGATTTACCAGGGAGCTGTTATCTTGTGTTAGTGAGTTGCTATCTGGTTACCTCCCCATTGTTCTGTTGTTAGGCTGCTAGGGAGGGGGAGGAGGGGGTGATATCACTCCAAATTACAGTACAGCAGTAAATAGTGTCTGAAGTTTATCAGAGCACAAGTCAGATGACTGGGGGCATCTAGGAAAGTGACAATATGTCTAGCCCCACGTCAGGTTTCAAAATAAATACAGTATATAAAAATAATGTTGCTCTTTTGAGAAATGGATTTCATTGCAGAATTCTGCTGGAGCATGCATAACAGTATCCCTTTAACACACTTGTTCACCACAGATATCAAACTTACAAGACGTATAATTTCCTACAATGGCTTCCACCGTAGACGTATAATTTCCTACAATGGCTTCCACGTTTCTCTTGCTTTTTGCTTATTAAACCTACTATTATACCCCACTATTCAAGTTCCTACTTACTTCCTCATAAAAAGCTATTGAATTTTTATGAGTGTCATCTAGCACTCATAATGGCATTGTTATATCTCATGTGTTTTTATATGTGTGTGTGTGTGGTAGAGTACTTATCTATACACATATCCATAGGCCTCCGTGGACAGAGTCAATTTATTTCACCAGTACTGCAGTTCCACCTAATATCGGAAAGATCCTTTCACGGTCAAGAGCTGAAAGATCTTCATCAGGGTGTAGATCTCTGAACAAAACCTGGTCTTATACATTTTTACAGTTAATATCACTGTGGCTGAACTTCCAATGTGTCTTTAATGAATATTAACATGTAATATTGCAAATAATAGGCTTGATTCAATTATATACCATACAGCATCACCAACTAGAAGTTTCCATAAAATTCCATAAGGTATAAAATACTTAATGCAACAAATGCAGGGTCAATGTCAGGAATTGGTAGGAAATTCTTCATCTCTGACATCATTGAGGCTCCAGAATTAAAATGTACTTTCATCATTATCTTTCCATTTAGTTTCTAAATGCACTAACATACCTCTTGGCCCCCCAACTATTTTAGTTGGCAAGTCTTTGACACATCTTGCTGTGTCAAATCATTGTGGCAATTCACTCAAATTACAGAAGTGCCAATACATTTTCCAAAGGAAGAGACAGCATCATGATTAATAGATATACTTGTAGGAGTAATAATGACTGGGAAAAAATGTGCTAAACCACAAATCAATGAAAAAGGGAAATTAAATTTTGATTTACATGTTTTAAGATCTGCAATAGAATGTACATTGCTCTGCTCCTTTCCATTTGCCACAGCAAAAAAATGTCTCTCATGCAGCCAAGTTATTTCAAACAGGGCAGCAACTTCTCCATCAGTATCATACTGTCTGATTATCCTGATTCTGAACTTCCCCAGCGTCTGTCACCCCGGATGAAACTTCATTTTAGTGAATTAGCATTGTCTGGGCGAATTTTAGCATGGCAAAATGTTGCCCTGGGTGAGAAGTGGACGATGGCGAATTTTCACCAGTTAGTAAATCTGTCCCGTTTGCCTGATCTGAGCTCGGCACATCTGGTGATAGAGGTAACATTTAGTAAAATCCACATTTTGGGGAATTTAAAGTGCATTCGCCAGAGCGAAAAGCCATCTAGCGATAGAGTACGAATGACCACTAGAGTCTATCTCCTTTACTAGCGAACTGGCACCTGTGCCTGTTAGTTAATTGGCGAAGTCCATGCGAGCGGTAACAATGGAGAATAGTATATATAGTATATAGTATAGCTATGGGCATATGGTTTGTGTGAAAGAGTGTAGGGGTGTGTGTTTATGCTGGGTTTTAATTTGGAGGGGTTGAACTTGATGGACTTTGTCTTTTTTCAACCCAATTTAACTATGTTACTATGTCGCCAGTGTTAGCCACTTCTGCGTCAATGTGTTCAGATGAGCAGATATTTATCTTTGTATTCATCCTGGTATAAGCTCTTCTATGTAAAAACTAAGGGTTCCTGAACTGCAATGGGGGAATGTAATACAAGTTGCAAAAATTTGCACCAAATAAGAATAAAAATTAGCATTTCTTCCTTAATATTGTTCCTTAAAGTTTAATTACATTGCAAATTTAAATTGCACATTGTGAATTTTAATTGCACACTTTTAAGATGTGCTTGAAGGTGTTGTAAATTTTTGGAACAAGCATAACCACTTTTTTAGTAAGACGTTTTATTCCGTTGACTGTGCATTGGCACAAACTGTAAAATTTGCAATATTTCTTCTACTGTCAGAAGAGGTCACTAAACAGTTTACAGTTTCGCAAAAGCTTAAATTTACATATGCAAAAAGGCATAATTTTTCCATTACTAACTTTTATTACATCCCCCCATAAGCGTCATGGTTCCAAGCATTATGCTTTTTATTGAATAAAATGAATAATTTTTTTTACAATGAGAGCTGTGAAGATGTGGAATTCTCTCCTTGAATCACTTGTACAGGGTGATACATTAGATAGCTTTAAGAAGGGATTGGATGGCTTTTTAGCAAGTGAGGGAATACAGAGTTATGGGAGATAGCTCATAGTACAAGTTGATCCAGGGACTAGTCCGATTGCCATCTTGGAGTCATCTTTTACATTCTTAAAATTTACTCTATGGGAGTCATGTATCTGAGAATTCAGAACTTTTTTGGATATATGATTCTAGATAAGTGATCCCATCCTTTTAATTATTTATTCTGTAATTATCATAGGATTACATGTTGCACATATTAGATGCCATTTTTTGTCTAAGATAATTACAGGTTACATTAGCCAGACTTTTCTACAGCTGCATCTGTTTCTAAATTCCCATGGCACAGTGATTTAGAGAGTATTTCACATAATTTACTGGTTTAGGCATGTAGATCGATTAACTGCTATGAGAGCAGATAATGCATTCTAAAACAAAAATGTAATCAAATACTAGGTGATTAATATTATATACCCCAAATGCTGATATCACCAGTGCATCAGTACACATGCAGCTGAAATTAGGCATGCTTTAAACACTAATTAAATGGGCATGATTAAAAGAAGAAAAGGCTCTGACAATGCTCTTAGAATTCAATGTTCCCAAAGTCACATCACACTGGACATTGATCGATGCCTATTCTGCTAAACTGAACAGGCTATTCAGTGGCTATTTTTAGCCAGGAAGACCTTGCTATGCCCAGCGTTATGTAAAGCTTTAATTACTTTCCTGCCATTTCCAGGTGAAATGTAATCCTTTGCATTAATTTCTTCTTGAATATTAAAATGTTACATCCATAGCATTGGCTCAAAACCACAAAATCTCAGATACTTAACCATTGCATAAATAAATATGGTTACTGCCGGTTACATAGAAGTGCAGCTAGGCAAATAAAATGTTTCTCATGCTTCATGCTACGTGTAAGGCAGGGATAAGCAAAATATTTCACAAGACATAGATTTGAAGCTACATTTTACAGTGAAAATAATCACCACAAAGAAATGTACCAAAACAACTCCATCAGCTCCAATGCATTTTTGGTGCGAGAAAAAAATACTTATTGGTTGCAACACATTTATACAAGGTAAAAAATGCTCTTTTTATGCCAATGATAAAAGATTATGCATGATAAAAGAATGTGGCAAAAAAAGCCTATTGATAATGTCCAATGCATTTCACAAATGTTTGTTGTTTTGCTAATGTTGCTTGAAAATAGACCATATTCACTAATCATTAAATCATATTTAACATGTGGGGCCTATGGAGTTTTATGAGCTGATAAGCTGATGTATTTGAATGTAGGAACCACACAAGAGTTTAGTAGCTGTTGTGGTTTTGGACCCGAATGTTCAAGCCTGAAGGCTTGAGCATTCTTAAATCTGTAACCTCTCCAACATTAATAATACAGTGGAAGTTCCTGCTTTTCCCATTTACATTTGCATTAAGCAACAGAGTTAGATCTAAGGTCACTATTATCCTGTTTTCTTTGTGACAAAGGGATCTCTACAGTTGTATACTGTATGCCCCCTCACTCCTCTTCCATGACCCCTTACTAGTCTCACTGTCCAGTTTAAATACTCCTCCAGCCTCTTTGTTATTCTTTCCCCTTGCACAGTTTACCCACTTCTATTAAAGTGCAATTTGTCATGACTATATAGATTATACCCCAAGGAAAAGTCTGTTGAGTGCTTTAGGAAACCAAACCCTTCATTCCTACTATTCATTTTGGTATGCATCTAATATTATAGCATCTCAAACGTTGTAACATATTAAAAACTAAACATATGTAAAACTAATCAAGACCTGTGCAAATGAGCATGCCACACAACTTGTCTCTCCGCATCTATACAATCCCTTATATTGTAACCATGGATTAATACTTTAATTAATTGTATAACATGAAATAGACTAAATAAAACTAAAGAGTACATTTTATTGAAAGGCACCATGGGTAAAAGTTCTGTGATGTAGTAGACACAAAACGTATCAGCCCTCGGGAGTTGCTGCATCGGTTGCAGTTGATTGGAATGTCTGGTTTGTGCTGCAGAATCTGGATACACAATCCAGAGTTCACACTCCTATCTTCTTCACACAACTGGGCAAATATCTTGAAATGAATAAACCTTGGAGCAGCCCTCCTTTTCCCCACACTAGGTTTTCTGTTACCCAGCTGACTGCCTCATCACCTTTCTGTTGTCTCCCCCCAAATTATCTGACCCTGATAGGTTTTGCTCAGAAGATTGTTATCGACTGCATTGTTTGTTCCTCATGAACTTGTTGGCCAGGCCTTTCTTTACAAAGCTGCCCAGGCCACTATGTTCCAAAAGAACATTAGAAAGAGGGATAAAAAGATTTGCTGCACGTAGTGTGGGGAAATTTTTTTGAAACCATTTTTGTGGCTAATCACCTAATTACCATGGCCAGGTTATAAAAATGTTAACACGTTTCTGTTGTTTTTATGTATTATTACTTTATTGTTTATTACTTTTTCTAAAGAAAGGGAATTGCCCTTAAAGCTGCTAGTCACAGAATGGGGTAACTAAGCAAATAAGTAATTGTAACAATTTAAGAAAAGCCTCTTAAATTGTTACAATTACTTATTTGTTTAGTTACCCCATCCCAATTATATCATGGCTACGGGCTCCGTCTCTTCAGGGCAAATTCCAACATTATAGAACTCTTATCCCTATACCCAAAAACCCAGTTTATCTTTCCTGTGCTCTCTGGAATGCCAGATCTGTTTGCAACAAACTTACCGCTATACTTCACCACTTCATTGCCAACTCCTTTAACATACTCACACTAAGTGAAACCTGGCTTTCTTCCACTGACACAGCTTCAACCGCTGCCCTTTCCTATGGGGGCCTACACCTTACTCATACTCCCAGGCCTGAAAACAAACCTGGGGATGGGGTAGATTTGCTTCTTCCACCTGTTCCTTCCTTATCATTCTCCTCATTTGAGGTCCACTTGATTAGGCTCTTTTCTCCTGTTTCACTCTGCATTGCTGTCATATATCGACCACCTGGACCAACCGAACAATTTTTGGACAACTTTGCTGCCTGGCTTCCTTACTTTCTTTCATCTAACACCCCATCCAACCTATTCAGTGACTTTAATATACCTGTTAACAACATTAACAGCCCTTCAGTCTCTAAACTTCTTTTGCTAACATCCTCTCTATGCTTGTGTTCAGACTCTCTTCAACCACCAATTTAACTAACTCACCATTTCTAGTGATGGGCGAATCTCCTGAGATTCGCTTCGCCGAAAAATTAGCGAATTTCTAGAGAAATTCGCGAATCGGCGAAAAATTAGCGAAACGAGTCGCGGGACGCTTTTGACGCGCGTCGCGTCAAAAAACGACGCGTCGCGTCGTTTCCGTCGCGTCGTTTTCGGCGTGTCGGGTCAAAAAACGTTGCGCGACTCGTTTTTTCGGCGAATTTTCGCCAAGCGAAATTTCGCTGGTGATTCGCGAATTTATTCGCCAGCGGCGAATCGCGGGAATTCGCCGCGAATTCGGCCCTGGCGAATAAATTCGCCCATCACTAACCATTTCCCCTCTCTGATCACAATATGCTCACATTTCAACTGTCACTAACTCCCTCCTCACCACCTGCTAATCCCCAAACAGGTACTTACGTACAGTGATTTGCAAGCTCTGGATGTTTAGCATCTCTCTTCTTCCTTTGACTCTCTTCACTCTAATATTGCAGCTATGTCTTGTCCTAATGTGGCTACCTCTGTCTTCTATAGCACATTGTAAAAACTAAACGTGCTAGATGCAAGCCACTTCAACCTTGGCACACTGCTCATACTAAAGTGCTCCAAAGACACTCACGTGCACTTGAGCGTCGCTGGTGCAAATCCCACTCAGAATCAGACTTTTGGAGCTACAACTCTGCCCTGCGGTCCTATAACACCAGCCTTTCCCAAGCCAAACAAACATACTTCACTCATCAACTCCCTTTCCAAAAAACCAAAAAATCTCTCCTGTGCTCCTTCACCCCTGTTACTGATGAGGAAGTCTCAAAACTTTTGGCTTCCGCTTGATCCTATTCCTTCAAAACTTCTCTGCAATACCAATCTTTGTCAAATCAAAGCCTTAACTCATCTATTTAATCTATTAAAATGCTTTGGCAAAATCCAAATAGATCACATCTACAACCCCCCCCCCCCCCACTGTCCAGCATCTTACTTACCTCATCAGAAAAAGCAATCACATTTGTCTGACATGACCTATCCTTCATAAAGCCATGCTGATCATAATGCACTTCACTAGGACAAAATTTTAAATGTGATCCCTTTAAATATCCCTTCAAATAATTTGCCCACCACAGATGTCAAACTTATTGGCCTATAATTGCCAGGCTGAGATCGTAATCCCTTTTTAAATATTGGAATGACATCAACTTTTCTCCATTCCATAGGATACCATACCAGAT
This sequence comes from Xenopus borealis, assembly GCA_024363595.1. Lineage (NCBI taxonomy): Eukaryota > Metazoa > Chordata > Amphibia > Anura > Pipidae > Xenopus > Xenopus borealis. Next base: position 70,238,499 of record CM044441.1, read on the forward strand.
GAAAGTGAATTGGAGAAAATCAGAAATAGGGGCAAGTCTAAACCTTAACTAAACTCTCTTAGAACCCTGTATATTTGGGCTACTTGCTATCCTAAGAAACAATGTGGATAAATGTAATTGATGTAATTGATGAGGTTGGAAAATTAATAAAATATTTTTAAAAGAAAGAACCCGTGAGTGTGTGCCATCAGGCCCTGGAGCCTTGTTTATATAAATTTTTATTAAAGCTTTATGAATCATATCCTGAGTCAGCCACTGATTAGACTGAGCTGAGCCATCAGTGCAGCTATGAAGTGAACCTGGGAACTCAGACTTCTCTATTACTGTATATGCTCTGAAGAAAATAACTGATTTAGCACATTTGCCTTTTCTGTATCTGTTACAACCATACTGGTACCATTATTTAAAGGATCAACAGTCTCAACCTGCATCTTTTTACTATGAATATTAGTGATGGAGAAATTTGTCTCATTTCGCTTCGCTGAAAAATTTGCGAATTTCCTTCAAAATTCGAGAAACAGTCAAAAATTCACAAAACGACATTGGCATCGCGTTTTGGATGCTGCCGTCCATTTTTGGACACACAGAACGCCAATTGCCTACTCACAAACAGTTCAGCATCAAAAGCACATCACATTCCAAGGTAAAAGTCCAGACTCCTAAAGGATCTGCTATTTGGAGATATGGTGGTGTTCAGGGAGTAGCAATTGGTGCCACACTGTCCTTTCCCTGTGTCTGCACAGTGTCAAGAAAAACTGGAATTATACTATTATTTTCTCTTTTATCTCCACTTAGGGGCAGATTTACTATTGGTCGAATTCGAAATTCGACCATGTGAAGTAAAATCCTTCGAATTCGAATATCGGATTTTAGGATTTTTTTTAGGATTTTACCGCAGTTCGATCGATCAAATAGAAAAAAATTAGATTGATCAATTAATCGTTCGAATCAATCGAACAATTTTATCGATTCATCTAATTTTTTTTTATTCGATCAAAAATAATGGTCCCCAATTCGGCTGCTTGGATCTGGCGAACTAGGTGGTCAAATAGGGGAAGTATTTCGACAATCGAAGTTCGATCAAATTTGCATAAATCAAATTATTCGAATTCGCATATACAATGGTCGAATTTGCGAATTTGCATATTTGAAGATTTAACTTCGAATTGTTCATACAAATTTTTTAAATTTGCCCCTTAATGGATGGAGTAATTAATTAACTGCAGAACACAAAACACATTTGACATGCATGTTGAACATTGACTGTTTGTAAGTACATGCCCAAAAGGGAAGCCTGATTTGTGTGTGCATCTTGGGTGGATCCAATTAACCTTTTCTTTCTGAACACCTTTTAACCCTATTGTGGCTGGATGCCTTTATAGGACAACATAAAACAGTATTACACTCATAAAGGTACATTTCTCACATATCTATAGTCAGTCTCTTCTTCTTACCCACCAAAAACAGCAGTCTGCCCCTCTGATTCAATTAAAGTGATACTGACACTAAAATAATATAATTCAAAATATTAATGTACATCAGAAGTTACCTGTCGCTCATGTTGATCTTTTTTCACTGATAAAGCAGCTTTTGTAAGTAATTGTTACTTGAAGTTGAAGTTCCTAAACCTGACTGTTTTGCCAACCTGACTGTTCCTTCTCAACATGTCAATTAGAGTTTCTAATACTAACAGACTGCTGAAGCTCAAATATGGCAGCCCCTCATAGAGGAACATGGGGGATCAGATGGGTAATGAAAAAGCATCTGTGAATACTTTTATGGCAAAATTATAAATAGTATGTAAAGACAATATTATGATAGATGTATAAAAGGGTTTAATTTCTCTTGTCTGCCTCTATTTTCTCATCAAAACCAATAGCCTGCAAATCATTTCCCTCAAACGTCTGCCTAAATCTACTTTTGGATGAATAGTAACCACACTTTTTTGCTTTTATCTTCCTACAAAATACATGGGACTTTGCATATTTTTCTCTATCGATCACTATTGCCCTTTAAAAAAAAAAAAAAAAATAGATGATGCCTTTTGTGCCTAAAATTGTAGTGCTCATTAGAGAAACTTTACCAAAAAGAGAATGCTGGAAAATTATATGAACACAAAAAATTTTAAAGGGTTGCTCAAAGGCTATAATCTGTCAAAAATGTTCAAGTTCTCATTCAAGTAGGGCAAAAATGCATCCACTGTCAAGTTAAAAAAATGTCAGAAGATACGAAACAGTAGTCTGGATTTAGACGGTACATAGTGTAGCATCGATCATGCTGGGTGCAGCCCCCATAAAGTAGTTGGTCAAGCTGTAACAATCTACATGAACATAAAGAGAGGGATGTGCCTCCAAAGCTTCTTTACATTCAGCTCATCAACATACAGTAGTAGGATGCACTACATCACGTGGAGGGGATGCAGGGAGGAGATACATATGCTAAACCACTAAAAGAAGATGTTGTTGTAACTGTCAGAATGGAAAAAAACATTAGCAAGTCTTACAGGAAAATACGAAATGACCAAGCACCGAGCAAGGGTCAGGACTGGGTGTATAAAGGGGATATAAATTGAAATGGGAAACATATGATGGTAACGAGATGGGAGGAGACCAGGGAGGAAACAGACAGGGAACTTGCAGAGTCAGGAACATATATTAACAGATCAGACCCCTTCCCAAGAGCCTCCATTGGCTCAAAAGGAAAATGCACATGTCCCAGAACTGCACGTACAAGAGTTTGAGTTATGGCTGGTACTAACACCTATCAAATAACTCATTTCTAAAATCGGACAATCATAAAATCAGTCATTCATTAAGACCAAAGGGGAGGCAGTCAATCGCGTTGCGTCGTTTCCGATGCGCGTCGCGTCATTTTCGGCGCGTGTCGCGTCGTTTTCGACGCGTCACGTCAAAAACGACGCGCGACTCGTTTTTTTTGGACGAATTTTTGCTCGCGAGTTTTGCAAATTTATTCACCAGCGGCGAATTGTGGGAATTCGCCGCGAATTCGCCCCTGGTGAATAAATTTGCCCATCACTATTTGTTACTTATAAATTCAATAATTCTCTCTCTTTGATGGTTTTTCAATCCTCATTACCTTTACCAACCCTAAATTCAACTGCATGTTAAAAAGGTAAATCGAACCCTTAGTAAACAAAATATCTTTTAACTTTTAATAGCATTTTAAAATGAGGCATATACAGTATAGCCAGTGAATAAAGAAGATGAAATAATATGTTTGGGGTAGTGGTTTTTCTGAACTCTTATTTAATAAATTAACCTTTCCTTTCATTATGCAATACGAAAAAAAAAAAAAAATTTGCATGGACACCCTCTATAAATGCACCATAAACAAGCTTTTTCATGTTAGATGGGTGTCATTTCTGTTGTCACTGTACTGTATTCTTTGGTAAAGTCTACTGCATTTTAATATCAGGTGCAAAATTTAGTCTGGTGACAAGTTAGAATTTAGTGGCCTAATGTACTTAGAACTCTGGATGGTAGGAAATTTTACATGTGAACCAAGATCTAACAATGTATCAAACCACAAAAATCATCTAATTGCGGTTCCATTTGGGCTTTTAAAGTACTGCTAAGATATTCAGTTGTCAAACATACATCTTATAATTGAGATAAGAATTAAAGTGAACTTGAAAACTTTAGCTTTTTCTGCTGGCAGTTGATGGTGTGCAAATACATTTTGCAACTTTAGACAGTCAATGTTGCATTAAAAAGGCACAACAAAAGTTCTTCATGAAGTTTTAATATAAAATCTGCAAGTGTTAAACACAATTTCCCATAGGGTTTTCAAAATTCTAAAATAATATATTTTATATTTTAAAGGGGTTGTTCACAACTTTTAGTATGATGTAGAGAGTCATATTCTGAGACAATTTGCAATTGGTTTTAAGGGAAGTGGACAGCTACTAAGACAAAAACAAAATTCTTCCTAACTCTTCCCCTTTCTTTTTTGTCTCAGAATGTCTATCAGACCTCTGATGCATTAAATTAGAAAACTAATCCTAAATTGTTGTAGTATTCATTAACTACTTGTGCAGGAGAAATGAGGAAATAAAGGCTAAATGTAAAAATAATTACATTTTGTGAATGCTATTTTCAAATTAGAAATAATAATGGATAATGCATTTTAACCAACAGTTGCAGTGTGCAAACTCTCACTCTAATTAGAATCCAAGATGTATATGATCTGTGACATTATTTAGCTGTTTACAGCTAATCTGGTTTTAAGCATTATACGTTTAAATCTAAATTTACTCTATTCATCAACAATACAACACTGACTGTATTTAGTCCATAAATAATGTCTAAAATGTATTACTATAGATTATTCCATTAATTTTATTTAGAGTGAACTGTTATCACTATAAAAAAATAAAATAAGTTGCTATTACCAAACGTGGACTTTGCATATTTTTATGTTAATGAGTTTAGTATTGAGCAAAGATGTTAGTCATGTACTGTAAGTGTTTAAGTCTTTTTGTTGAAATCATTCTATTGTATCATATTTACTACTCTTATCTGTGGTATTTGGTCATCATTTTTTTATCCCCTAGTTTATGTGATGGTGTTACTGAGCCTAAGCATAGCCAAACCTAAGCCTATATAAAGCTACCATGTTTTAGGTTGGCAAGCCACACCCTACCTTTTAATCACCCATAGTCAACACTATATTTGGTCAAAACATCTATACCACAAAACTATAGCTCTATATTTATACAGTTCACCAGTATTTGACAAAATGGGGCTTTAAATACAAGTTCATGTTAATTACTCCATTTAGTATAAATACCACTCATACACACCACATAATAGCTTTTATTTTCATGTTGTTTCGAGGTTGTTTTGTTTTTAGGTATATTGGTGTACTTGAATTGTTGTGTTATTGCTACAACAATTAAAATTTTATGAGTACTGATATTCTAATCAACCCTTTTTTCACAGGTGTAATCAGACAGTATGAATTTAATGAAATACAGTACTATATAAAGTTTCGTATTTAGAGATTGACCTTTATCTAGTGTGGTTTTTACAATAAACCTAAACTACACTGATTAGACAGTATTGTTCTGGTGTTTTCTTGCATTGCTCACTATGATTTCATTAAAATAAGACCATTTAACTAGTGATGGGCGAATTTATTCGCCAGGGGCAAATTCGCGTCAAATTCCCGCGATTCGCCGCTGGCGAATAAATTCGCGAAACGCCAGCAAAAATTTGCCAAAAAAAAACGAGTCGCGCATCGTTTTTGACGCGACGCACAGAAAATGACGCGACAGAAATGACGCGCGTCGGAAACGCGTCGCGCAGAAAATTACGCGACGCGTCAAAAACGACGTGCGACTCGTTTCTCGAATTTTTTCGCCAATTCACGAATTTCGACGGGTGAGATTCGCCCATCACTACATTTAACAATTAGTACTATATTCACTTTACCCACAATGAGCAGTTATTAGCAGCTATTTAAACATTCCCACAAATACTACATATATTAATCATTCTCTAAACTTTTAAAATACAGTATCCCATTAGTAGCCCCCTCCTACCCCTTGTGTCAGTTATTCGGCTTTTTTATAAATATACTATAACATTTCAGGAATAGAGGTACTTCTTTTTTGCATTGACCTAAACAATAGCTAATCATTGCACAGGTTAAAGGGGTTGTTCACCTTTGAGTTAACTTTTAGTATAATGTAGAGAGTGATATTCTGAGACAATATGCAATTGGTTTTCATTTTTTTATTGTTTGTGGTTTTATAGTTATTTAGCTTTTTATTCAGCAGCTCTCTAGTTTGCAGTGGAATATGAATAGGAGATGGACTGAATAGAATGATAAGTAATAAAATGTGGCAATAACAATAAATTTGTAGCCTTACAGAGCATTTGTTTTTAGATGATGTCAGTGATCCCCATTTAAAAGCTGCAAAGAAACAGAAGAAAATCGCAAATCATTAAAAAACTATGAAAAATAAATAATGAAGACCAATTGAAAAGTTTCTTAGAATTGGCCCTTCTACAATATACTTAGGGGCAGATTTATCATTGGTTGAATTTTGAATTGAAAAAAATTTGAAATTCGACTATGGGAATAGTAGGTGAAGTAAAATCCTTCTAATTCGAATATCGAATTCAAAGGATTTTACCGCAATTCAATCCATCGATCGAACGAATGATTGAATAGTAAAAATTCTATCAAATATTTTTATTCAGTAGCTTTGATCTGGCAAACTAGGTGGTCGAAAAAAAATTAAATTGAAATTTAAAGGGGAAGTATTTCGACCATCGAATAGTCGAATATTCGAATAAAATTTTATCCGAATATTCAAATTATTCGAATTTTGATGGTCTAATTTGCCTAATTTGTATATTCGAAGATTCAATTTCGAATCTTTTTGAAATTCGATCAAACTTCGAATTCTTAATGTGAATTTCGTAAATCTGCTCCTAAAATTAAACTTGAAGGTGAACCACCCCTTTAACTCTACAAACAGATACTGAAAGGAGACTTATTTTTAAGATCTATCTAGAGTGCCAAGATTACTGGCAAAGAGTAGCCAATATCAGCAAATTAATCAATTTAAAATAAGGTTTAAAGCAAGTAAAATACAGCATTTGTCTGACCCAGCACTAATAGGACACCAGGGGGCAGATTTACTAAGGGTCGAATTTTGAATGCCAAAAAATTCGAAATTCGACCAGGAAATAGTGGGGGAATAAAAAAATTTGAATTCGAATTTTCGAACGATTTTTAAGCGATCAATCAAATTTTTCTTATTCGATCTTAGGGAATGATCCCCATTTTGGTAGGTTTAATCTGGTGAAGTAGGTGATCAAATTTAAATTTAAAGGGGAAGTATTCGACCATCGAATTTTCAAATATTGAAATAAAATTAAATTTGAATATTCGAATCATTCTGATTCTAATATTCGATGGTCGAATTTGCCTAATCGAAATTCGAATTCAAATCTTTTTGAAAAGTCGATCGAATATTCAAATTCCTCATGTGAATATATGTGAATTTAGTAAATCTGCCCCCAGGTTCTTGGCTTCCATTAGAAACTAACAATGAATAAAATTTTGAATAAAATAATTTGTTGGATTTACGATTGGCATGCTTGTGACAGAGAGAGAGACTGCTAGCATGTAGGAATGAGCAAATTTTGCAAACATTGTTATTTGTCCCTTGCCTTCCACTTCAGCCATTGAGATTGGAGCTAACTCACTGTCTACAGAAGGATCTCTCCATGCAGTCTTTGCTTAGTGTGTTGTAGTTTGTGGATAGAGAAGGAGAGGGAATTTAGATTGTAGTTTATTGGAGATAAATAGTGCAAGTAGAGTTTTTGGAGCTGTTTTTGAGTTTTTTCAGTTGTTTGAGTTTTCAGTGTTTTCAGTTTGGGGAGACCCAAAACCCTTGCTAAAATTGCATATATCTGTTTGTATGCATTTTTCATGATAGCACACTGATGCTGATCCATCCAGCCCATGTGATGTGCCCATTGTGCTCAATCTGCAGCAGCATCTGTGTGCAATTGGTCACCTGGCCCAGCAGGACTATATCAGAATATTTTGTCTTGACAAGTATGCAACCCATAGCATCACACCAGTCAAAGGCAGTATGGTAATGATTGACCCAGTTAATCACTAACAGTTTTGTGGCGTGTTCACCTCTGCCTCTAATATCTTTACTGTCACCTCAGTGCTGGGTGGGGTGCTGACACACAGATTATTATCATGTGTGCAGCAGTAACATCACCTGCCACTTCACCAGCTCATCTGTGACATAATGATGCCCAGCAATGAACAGCCAGCAATTACCTGCTGAAGTATTTTGCCAGGGCTTGACAGAGGGGGCACAGCTCAGTTGAGAGCAGTGTTGAGAGCAAAGTGCCATGATGTGTTAAAAGGGATAGGTGAGTATGTGATGCCATACACCACACTAGATGGTCTACTCGAAAAAGGTGAGTAGCCCAAGGAGGAGGCGGCAAGCCCAGCTGGCATGCAGAAGCAGGAGGAAGGCAAATGAGGAGATACTGCCTGATAAGGTGCCTGTAGAGGAGGGGGGCCAGATCAAGGGTTACACCACAAACGTATACCAGCTTTTGCCCACAGCTGGGACAACACAGAACAATAAGATGAGGCAATGGTCTGCTTGATAAAGAAAGCAGTAAGGAAGACGTTGTATGGGAATGATTACTAGGTGTCTACATTGCTAAACTTACGCTACAAAGAAAAACAGTAGGAATTTCTTGTTCCCAGCAAGACAGAAAGGATAGGGAGCCATTTCAAGAGGGTTCTGTGCTAAAAACCTCCCACTGCTTGTCACCTCTGAGGCCACCTCTACAATTGTACACATCCACCAGAGACATAGAAAGAACATCAGTAGCATCATCGCAAATAGAGATGGACGTGTCCAGAAATTTCTTTAAGGCTGGCAGCAACAGGCCAAAGCAGCAGCCACCACCACCAATAACTGCTACAGAACATTGTGACTGACTACATTTTTTATATCAGTATGCAAGACTCTATATCACTGCATGGACTTTGGATGGTGAGTCTTGTCCAGTGGCCAAAACCGACACAGTATGCTCTTGAGGTGTTGGCTTGTCCCCTTGTCAGAGTCCTGTCAAAAGAGATATTCAGTGTAGCAGGTGGAGTGGTCTCTGAAAAACTAACAGGGCCATGCAGTAGAAGTATGAATATGCAGATGAACAATTCTTAGATTTCCAAGCACCCATAGCTGACAAAGAGTAAAAAGAGTAACCATGAGTTTTCTCTATAAAAGCTTTGTGGCAAATGGGACAGAAGCTCAATACAATGTTTTATTATGTGCAGCATGTAATCCAAAGGTCCTATTGCCTGTCTGTGGCTTGTAGGGACTGGAGAGACACCTATAGTCATGCCACCTGGGGGTACACCTCTAAAAACTGCAGGTGCAAATTTATGTAGATTTACAAAACTATTTTGAATGCAGACCTATAATTTTTATCTTGCCTGAGCTGACTGAAATCGTATTTAATTTAGCAGAAGTATAGAGACATCGGACTATTAGGAAAACATTTATCCTGAATTAATTTTGTAAATAAATGTACAAAAAGTATATTGTTTTTGTAGAAAGCTTTTGATTAATCAGTTTAATATTGTGGCAAAAGACAAAAAAAACAGATATCCCACACTTATCCTGCTCTTAGATAAGACAGGCACAATAAATATAAAAACAATTTAGCTTAACAACTTACAGAACTTTTGTACAAAACAACGGTTTGGATCCCTTTTCTTTTTAGTTACTGCATTCTTAACACTGAAGATGCACGTCAACTAAAGGTGGCCATACACTGGCCAATAAAAGCTGCTGACAGACCGACAGACATCATCATGTTGTTAAGATGATAAAGAGTGTTGAGGCGACTGGACTGACTATGGCTGACCATGACTGAATTATTCCCTAAGGCATGGTTTAGTCAACATATCTGTAGAGTGTTCTGTCTTTGTACTTTTACATTGCACTGGTATACTGCAAGCCCTTTATGCTACAAAATGAGCAAGCAAGGACATTTATCACTAAGATTATACTTATATACATATATAAAGAAGTCTAAATATAAACACTTTTACAGAACATTTAAGGGGCATATTTACTAAGGGTCGGATTTCGAAGTAAAATAACTTTGAAAACAAAACGAAATTCAACCATTGAATTTTTTAAAAACGATTTTCGATTGAATAGGCCCGTTTTCAATCAAATAAAAATCATTTGAATCGTTCAATCCGAATGAATCGAACGATTTTCACCCAAAAAATTTAGATTTTCAAAAACAGTTCTTAAATTAAAAATTTTTAAAGAGACAATACTTGTATATGTACATTAGTGCAACAAATACATATAAAATTAACAAAATGCAATTTTTTCTGTGAGTGCACATTGTACTTTGCATTTCATTCCCTTAATTAGGCAAGCACAGTTTCCCAAATAATTGAATTGAATCCCTTCTGAATACAGAATAGCCACCAAAATAGTACATTTAATTGTGTATTAGCAGAAATGTCATACCATTAGTCCCTAACCATGGGACTTGGCGTCACAAAGTCCTTCAGCCACAACTTACCACACACCCCAGATAGCCACAATGGGGAACCGAGTTTAAATCTACCCCTGGACACAGTTATCATATTCATTGGGTGATGATGAAATTACTCAGTCAGTAATTTTAAAAAGGCACTTATATCTTTACCTAAATCATAAACTGACGTTATTTTATGCTATCAAAAAAATTTAACAAAGCTGCTTAGGTTGTTCTGAAATTTTCATCATACAGAACAGTTATTTACTAAACCTCTATTTTTTTCTGGTCTAGATTTTTTGGACAAAAATTATTTTTAGAGAAAAACAAAGCTACAATTTTTAAAAATTTGTTATACCACAAAACTGCCAAAAATACAAATCCTAACTTCTGCCATCTCAAACCTGTCAAAGTAATGTAGAAGTAAATGAAAGCTGTCCATTTTAACAGCACTGGGTTTCGTATGATAATCTGAAAAATTTGGGGTTTCCGGTTGATAACTCCCAAAAAATCTAGCAATTGGGGCATCAAATCTAAAAAATACATACAATTTAAATGTTTGCTTGATTTTGTCAAATCATTTCCCGACCCAACTTTATTGATAAAATAAAATCATGCATGGGAGTTTGGTCGAGTTTATTAAAAAAAAAAAAAAAAAAAAGATGAGATAAATTTGAGTTCTAATAAATAACAACTAAAATCTTAAAGCATAAGGGCAGTCTTTTTATTGCAGTAAATGACCTCTAATGAGTGTTTAAAATGGGTGACATAACTGCATAATTATTGTTCTAATTTGTTTTTCTTCTCTCACAATGGAAACAGGGATTTAATTGTTTCCTTTTAGGCAGCCATGCATTGTTGAAAGCCACATTTTTCTGGTAGACAGCCCCCAGCTGTGAAGTGTTCTGCATCATACTGGGATTTGTACTGATGACAGAAATGGAAAAGGAACACTGAAGACCTACTTACTGACAAAAAGTTACTTCACATGTCTACAGTGATAATTACAACTCAAAATAGTTTTTTTTCAGTAGAGAAAGTCTGAAGATCTAAAACATAATGTAGATTTTGTAATCACACAGGTATACTAGAGGATTTAGTGCTTTAAGCACTGTATACAATGCAAAACTGTATAAGGCTAGACTGTGAGAGACAGAACAGACGATGTATTAATTGTTTTGCTATAATAAACTGTACCATCTATATGACAAGAGATGAACAAATACATTATATTGTATGTAACAGACCTGCTATATTGCATGTAAAATAATCGGTGCAATATACAATAACAATAAATAAAGGGTTGGTTTACGTAAAGCTAACTTTTAGTGTATGGCCAGTTCTAAGCAGCTTTTCAGCTGGTCTTCATTATTTATTTTTAAATGTTTTTAATTATTTGCCTTTTTCTTCTGACACTTTACAACTTTGAAATGGTTGTAACAGAACCCATTTAAATAACAAACACTCTTTAAGGGCTGAATTCCATGGCACGTTGATGTCATATTTGTCGCCATGCGATGACACGCATGCGACTTGTCGGATGTGCAGAAGGTAATGGACCTGAACGTGAAATCACAGGTACAGACTACATGTATCTGACTGTTGTATGAAGATGAAGTGCGCAGTGTTCACATCCAACAGTCTCATACATTTCGTTTGTACCTGTGATTTCATGAACAGTAGTGATGGGCGAATCTATCACGTTTCACTTTGCCAAATAATTTGCGAATTTCCAGCAAAAAATTCACAAAACGAGTCGCGGCATATTCTTGATGCGTGTCGTGTTGATTGCGACGTGTCACGTGTCATTTTCGGCGCGCGGCGCGTAATTTTCAGCACGCGACTCGGTTTTTTTTTTTACGCCAGCGCAGGAATTCGCCGCGGATTCATGTCTGGCGAATAAATTTGCCCATCACTAATGTTCAGTTCTATTGTCTTTTGTACATTTGACACTTTGCATGCGTGCCATCGCATGGTGACGAATCGGACATCAACGTGCCCTAATTTATTGTTATTGCTACTTTTTATTACTCATCTTTCTATTTAGGCCCTGTTCTATTACCCTATTCTATTCATACACCAGTCTCTTCAAATCAATGCATGGTTGCTGGAGTGGTTGTCTGGACCCTAACTGAAATCACAAACTGAAGAGCAGCTAAATAAATAAGCTAAATAACTCAAATACCACAAATAAAAAATGAAAATCAATTACAAAATGTCTCAGAATATCACTCTCTACATGATACTAAAAGTTAACTCAAAGGTAAACAAAATAATTTGTGTTTCTGCTATTTCCAAATATAGCCAATATTTAAAAGCATGGACACAATAAATAGTACAATTAGATCAGAGCAGAGCAAGAACCATTTTAGCACAATAAAATAATCAGTGCACTCAAAATCAAACCGTGCACCCAAATGAATCAGGACATTTTATTGGTTGTATTCAAAATGTATTCAAGCTAGCTAGTGGGGCTCAGTTGGCACTGAGCAAATGTGCACCTAGACAGTAACCCTTAGCAACCAATCACTAATCAGTTATTTCAGTCAACTGCAGGTTGAACAATGAAAGCAAACGTTTAATTGGTTGCCATGGGTTAGTAGGCAGGTGAAACCTTGCTCAATGTTGAAAAATGTGCCCCAGTCTTCCAAAATAACTGACTCCAACACAGACCTTCACATAGTCATAGAGGATGTGGAATAATGGAATAAAATATGCAAAAAGTTATACAAGCAGAGTGGTTGTATTTAGCTCTGATAAAAGAGACAAGTATTATAGTTTGAGATAATGGCATAAACCTATTTTTCAATTTTCTAAAATCTCTTGAGAAAGCAGAAAAAATTTTTTGTAAGAGATCCTCTACAGTGAGTTGTCAGGCTTTCTGCATTATATGTTCTTGATGTTGTCTCTCATCAAGGTGCCAGGGTTTTTAATCTTTATTTGTCTTGCATTAATAGGTATACTCAAAGGCACACATTGCTTTTACTTAGATCTATGTCTTGCACTATGCTCACAAGAGCAAACTTCTTTTTCTCTTCAAAGTAAAAGTGCGCTTGTGTTTCTAAGGGGCCTCAAATCCAGACTAAGATATAATTAATTCAGATTGATGGCAAAACAATCGTATTGGGTTTATTTAATGTTTAAATAATTTTTAGCAGACTAGCAGTATGGTGATACAAATTACTGAAGAAATCTTCATAGTCATACTGAAGAAATCCTTATCCAGAAAACCCCAGGTCCTGAGCATTTTGTATTGCTTGTCCCATATCTGTATTTACAATCTTCTGAATTCTCAAGTACCCATGTGTGTTAGCATTGTGCCTCCAATTATGATCATTTTCTTACTATAATACTTGCTTCTTCACATCAGCTTAATCCATGTCTTTAACCTTGTTATTTTTTTTCTGTGTTTTGCCTAAAAAACAATACTGCCAAGTGCCTTTTATAATCAGACAGAAAAAGGTAAGCAATACCTATTACATGGTTTAAAAATGCTGGACATTTTTGCTAATGATTATGTAAATACAGCTTTTAATGAGACACTGCATCAGCAATCATCAGACAAATTAACATTAAACACGATTAGTGCCATTTTTTTTATTAAAAGCCCAGTTTACTCTCTAATTTAAATTTTTATGTAAGTTGTAGTTGGATGTAAAAACATGTTGTTTACACCATTATACACTATTTGGACATAAAATTTGCAACATTAAACAATTCAGTTTATGAATAGCAAATGGCATAGTTGAGCTAAACACTGCTTTAACAAAGCTATATAAACTGTAATGTTACAAAGATTAACCCTTTCAACCATCCTTTTATTTGACAGATTACACAGCAACAGCAGCTTTAAATTATACAAGAATGGTATTGACAATAGTCAAATAGCTTTGTATTTGTTTATGTTATTTACTGCTATTTATATGGAATACACAAATATTTACTAATAACAAAATATAAATTATGACTCCACAACTATTAGAAATGAGGTACCCCCTCCTCATTAGCCACACATTTCAGCACTGTTCTTGTCAAAGTCGGCACCCTAAACCAGAACAGATGCCAAGTTCCCTGGTCTCAGCTCGGCTGCACCAGTAGTGTGACCGCCTTTGGCTTCGGGAGGAGCCCTCAGCTACTCAGATGCCACCTGGACTTATCGAGAGGAACAGGGCGAGGAGTTCTGGCAAGCAAAGGGGCACGACAGTAGATAGTTCGTTAGGCCGAAGGTCACGGTACAGCAGGATTAGGCAACAGCGTAGTCAGGCAGGCTGGGTCGAGGCGGGCAGATAACTAGGATCGTCAGGCAGGCAAGGGTCAAAACCAGGTAATCAATCAGAAGGATGAGGCAGAATCAGTAGTCAATAACAGGCACGGGTCAGGATACAGATATTCAGAATAGTCAAAGCCAGGTAGGGTCAAAAACAGGAATCAGGAACAGATAGAAGCTTAAAGCACAGATACAGGCACCAGGATTAAACCTATCACGGGCAGGGAAGCAATGTCAAACACCCCTTTAAATACCCCTTTAAATTTTCAAACTTGGCGCCATTGCGTGCTGACGTCATGCGCCAGCGCGCCTGTGCCTTTAAATAGCTGGCGCGCGGCACGCGGGCACACTAAGAGGCAGCCGAGCAGCTGAACGGAGCGGCCCGCCGCACCACTAGACCACCAGGGTGAGTCACCGTTACAGTTCTTTTGTGGAACAAGCACACACCCACCATATTCACTTATTTGCACAACCAGCACCATCCGCCATTCGCTTCTAGTTATTTACAAGTTTTAGAGCCCAATTTCTATCCAGCTTGCATCCACCACCATTACTACCATGCATAACCCCCATTTTCTGATTTTCCACAAGTTTCCCTGCCTGCAGCACCAGCCACACATACCCAGTATGTACCTAGAGAATAGCCACTTCCACTCAGGGCACCCAACATTGTTACCCACCAGTTCCTTCCTGTCTTGTTCAACTCCAAGTCCCATTCCCCCATACATAATTTCCAAAAGGTTTACTAGCCTTTTATTGATTCCACATATCAATCAATGAAAATATTCTGAATGTGCAAGTAAGAGCGTGTATTTCATTATTATCATTATTATTTATAAGCATATATCATAATAAATTAAATGCTTTATTAGCAATATTAGATTATGTTAGTGTCTTGTTAATCATATTTACAGATATATTATATGACACATATAAGGAATTATTTATTGAAGGTTGAGTTGAGTTTTCTTGAAGAATTTTTTAGATATATTATGCACTGAAGCTACAACCTGTCAAATTCATGTAGAAGTCAATGGCATATGTCCCTTCAGCCATTTTTTAATTTTTAGATGTTTTTTGCCTTCATGATTTTCGGTTTTATACTGGTTTGCACCAAAAAATCAAATTTGAGGTATTCAAGGTTTATAGGCTATAAACTCTTGAAATTTGAGGTATTCGAGTTTTCCCCCAATTGCATTCAGTCAAGTTTTTTTAAATTCATATTTTTTTTCATAAATAATCAAACATTCAAGTTGTGAATTTATTCGAGGTAGAAAAAACTTCACAAACATGACCTTTAATAAATAACCCCCATAATGTTGTTTAGAATTGAAGTGGGTAAAGTCAGAAATCATTGAATGTGTGGGCAGCTGAATAGAGTCATAAATAGAATACTCAATAGCAGAAGCAACTAACCATAAAACTATGCAAACATTTTCCTGTTCTGAGCATCAGCTTTGAAAAGAAAACTGAAAGGTTCTTAAAGTTTGTTGTGATTATACGATCTTAGTTAGCCAAATAGGTATAATCTTTACACCAGTTTTATTATGTTTCATAACAAACATTTTATCCTATATAGTATCTGTTCTGAGCACAATTTCACATGGACAGAACACAAACTCCTAGGGGCAGATTTACTAAGGGCCAAATTTTCGAAGTGAAAAAACTTCAAAATTCGACCCTCAAAGTATTTTTTTAAAGGGCTTTTGTGATTGAAAATGGACCTATTGTGATCGAATAGGTCAATTTTCAAATAAAAAATTGTTAGATTCTCTGCAAAATCCTTTGAATTCTTGGAATTTTTCAGGACAGGTTCTATGAAGTCCCCCATAGGCCAAAATGGCAATTCAGCAGCTTAAAGTTAGTGAATAGTCGAAGGATTTTTAAAGGGCTAGTACTTCAAAATTTGAATTTTCACTTCGACCTTTAGTAAATGTGCCCGTTAGTATACAATTCAGTATTGTCAAACATTTTAACTTTGCCTCATTAATTCTGCATATTACTAGTTACTAAAAGATTTTTTAACCATTTTATCATTCACATTAACAGCTTTATCATGAGCATTAGCTAGTTAGCATAAATAGTTTTAATTTGTATTCAGACACAACATTAGGTTTTTTTTTATCAAAGGTCGAATAAACTCACAACTCAAATGAAAAAAACTCGACTGAATGCAATTGTGGAAGAATTTTAATATCTCAAATTGATCAAGTTATAGGCTTAAAAATCTTGACTAGAGTTTTTGAGCACAACCGACCATAAAACCCTGAATATCATGAAGGCAAAAAAGAACTTCAAATGGGTCAAGGAGCCGCTGCCATTGGCTTCTACAAGACCTTAGAAGGTTTTAGCTGGAGTATTTTCATATTCTGAGTTTTAGCAGCTTCGGTGCATAATAAATATCAATAAATTTACTTTTTTTTATTCAGGAAAATTCGAGTTTTTAGTGAAACTACCCTAGAAACTACCCCATTTCAAGAAAATACAAATCAAACTTTAATAAATAGCCCCCAACTATCTCAGTGTTTTTGTTTTGAATCTTTATTGCATTTCTCTTTCATTTCCCTTCTTTCCCAATATCAGTTATTACTCTTCTATGAATAAATCAATCCCATTAATAGAAGAATAGATCAATTTGAATAGTTTTACATGTTTAATTTAACGTAATCACTTATTCAAACCCCAACTGTATCAAATTGCCCAGTTCAATACTGATCAAATTGAAAAAAGTTTTTAGAAATGTAGTTGCTCATAGCCTTTTTAAGGAAACTCATTCTTTTAGGGTCTCAGATAAGAGTCCTGCATTGGTTCTTGCAAACTGGTCCGGTTTAGGGCATACAGTTGTGATTGCCTGATTGTGTGGTTAGTTTGCAGGTAACCCATCTGGGTCACTGGCTACGTTGCAGGAATGGATACATCTGCCCAACCCTGTGTTTTTGGTAAAAACTTCAGGTCACTTCCAGTTGCAGGTGACGGCCCTTCTGGTTTCGCTGGGTTGGGAGGTACAGTAAGTAAGTTATTTAGTTAGTTGGGTTGGGAGTGTGGATAGTTGAGCATAGTGAGTTGGGGGAGGGGGCCATGTAGCAGTTCAGCATGGCTAGGTCTGGCAGGGGTCTGACTGATTGTTTAGAATAATTAAAAAATGCTGAAAACATTGAATGTCCTAGTTAATCTGCAGAATATTCCTTTAATTTTATCTTGAGTTTAATTCAAAATAAAATGTTTAAATCTTAAAATGGCCTTATGCCTTCTGCTGTATTGGTTACAGCTACTTCATCTTTTATCATTTTTACAGCTAAAATGTTCTTCATATAGCTCATCTAACAGTAGGAACCTGGTGAGCAACTTTCTTCTGAAACACATAAGAAAACTGACATGCTAAAATTTCCCTGGCAGTACATTTTTAAATGAAAAGATACTTGTTTTGAATACATTCTCTTCATTCTGGAAGAGAGCAAATGTATATCGGACAGCAAAGGATATTGTGACAGGGGTGTTTAAACTACAATAGCTTGCTTTCCCCAAGCAAAGTGCAAGTTTTTAGCAATATACATAAAATGCTAAAATACAAAAATAAAGCAGTAAAAAACAAAAGTAAAAATAAAAAAATGTGTCAAACTAGGTTGATGTTCCAATTTTCTTGTTTAATATTTGTTCAGGTAAATGAAATAGATTAGAAAAAATATAATTTGAACAGGCAACTGTTGGTAATGTTAGTCTGTTAGTTGAATGTAAATGTAGAAATACCAACATGTCAGATGCCTTAACATGTATCTTTTCCCCTGAGATGAAAATACATTTATTCCTATAATTAATTCCTATTAATTCCAAGGAAATGCACTTGTATTATACACCTGTAACTAAGAAGTGACACATCTTCACCTTACCCTCATCCTAGTGCAGGCAGTAGTTTAAAATATATTGAAATTGTCTTGTTTTCTGAAGAAAAGTCATAGCATACAACCACAAGATACCATCAAATGCCTACAAAACCTTACATACCCCTCTCCTTGTCACGCATAAGTAGGGTCTGTTTTGATACACAACAGTTCTGATGACTGACAAGGTATACCAATAACTTGATCCAGTCTGACCTAAGCTAACTGTAACTTCTTGCATCATAATTCTACACCTACCTGTATAAAATCATTACATAGCTATAAAACTATGCTACTTGTTCCATTTGTTACATACCATCAGAAATATCCACCCTTGCCTCTTTTAGTTTTACTACACATATACTTACACAGTGGACAAGACCCAGCTCTAGAGAGTCATGAGATATTTATTTTAACCACAACATCATTATTGAAGAACCACTTGTGATTCATTTAACCCAAATTGTTTGTTTGTCAGACAAAAAATTTTTCTAAAATTTCTAACATTAGAAGTAATTTACAAATGTTAGGGCACAGCTTGAAGTGCATAAAAGAGTTGAAAGCTATGTCACTGACTCTTAGGAATAGTGACCACTTTCTGTCACACTTTGATATAGTGATAAGAAAGGGAAGGTTCTTCCCCTTTGGCCTTAATATGCTCACCTGGGTAAACAAGATAGGAAAAACTAGAAAGAGCAGCCTTTGCTTCAACAAGGATTAAAACCTATTAAAAGAACTAAGCCTAACACACTGCCTCCACAGTAGTTTTACAGAACCAGGTTCTCCTATGACTGTATTTGACATAATTGACTCAATATTAAATTTTGTGCTTCCTCTGCATTCTGTGGAATGTTTTAGACAATTATTTTATTTGCAAGAACCTCTGGTGTCATATTCTTATTTCTGCACAACAGTAATGATGTATGGTTGCACAACACCATTTCATTTCCACAAATTATTGAGGACCCATCTGGGTAAGACAGTCCAGTGGGATCTTCATTCTACCTGTACTAGCTTGGAGAGACACTTTTAGGCTAAGATAGGGTTACAATATCCTGATGAATGCAAAGTTGCCTGTATTGGCAGTATTTATGAGAGGTGAGCTGAGGAAGGCAAGTAGGGGTCCACCATTCCACTCCATCTGTGCTAAGGGCTGCCTTTAACTGAGCTGACCAGAACTGCACTGCAGTGAAGTGCAAGGCATGCAGATGTTAGGTAAAGGACTATGGGCACATTTATCAACAATCAAGTTTGAGTTTTAAAAATGCAGCTTCTAAAAGTTGCTGAGTTTATGTAGATGTCACTGGGATTTGTCTTGACCCCTAGGAAAAATTTAAGTGATTTTTGCACTTACAGTGTTTCATTATTTTAAGTTGCTACATTGAAAAGATGACTAGAATGTGATTTTGCTATTTTCACATTTCCAGTCATCTGAATTTTCGAGAATCAAATTTGTTTTCATAAATAAGCTCACACACAAAATTGCAGGCTAATATACCACTGGTTTTAATGCTACTAATCACTTTCTTTGGAGTGCAGAAAAAAAAAGTGTAACCCTTACTTCACTTAGGGGGGTATTTATCATAGGTTGAGTTTGTGCAGCTTGTGGGGTTTTTTCTACCTTGAATAAACTCACAACTGGAATGCTGAAAAAACAGGAATGTAAAAAAACGCTACTGAATGCAATTGGGGGGAAACTTGAATTGATCGAGTTATCAATGAAGAAAACCTTGAATGCTTGAATTGATTAGATTTTTGATCAAAAATCACTGTAAAAAAAACAAATATCATGAAGGCAAAAAACATCTTCAGATGGTTCAAGGGACCTCTGCCACTAACTTCTACATGACCTCAGCAGGTTTGTAGATGTCAGTTATTTCAACAAAGGAGTTGTTATGCAAAAATCTCCAAAATTGTTATACCAGAAATAACTTCATAGCCTTGGGACGTTGACTATAAAATGCAACAACATATTACAGTCTGTCAACTTTCTATATAAAGAGTAATTTACGGTTTTATAACCATCGTTCGATCGATCGAATTGCGGTAAAACCCTTCAAATTCGATATTCGAATTTAAAGGTTTTAAATTCGACCACAATTCAATTGGTCGAATTCGAGGGTTAATTCAAAACAAAAAAAACTTTGCCAAGTTATAGCAGTCGAGGTCCCATAGAAGTCAAAGTGTCACGACCAGCTCCCTAAATCCAGAACAGGTGCTAGGTTCCCTAGTCTCAGCTCTGCTTCTGACGTTAGCAGCCACCTTTCACTTTGGGAGGAGCCCTCCCTCAGATGTTGCCAGGTCTTAATAAGAGAGGAGCAAAGCAAGGGTTCTGGACTGGCAAAGGGGTATGGTTGTTATCAAGGTTTTGGACGGAATGTTCTGTTCCAGGAATGGACAGAAAGCATAGTCAGAAAGGTTGGGGTCGGTGCAGGCAGAGTTCAAGCAAAGTCAGTCAGGCCAGGTTGGTGCGGGCAGAGTTATGCAAGGTGAGACAGGCCTGGTCAGTGCAGGCAGTGTTCAAAAACAGTCAGACAGGCAAGAGTCAATACCATAAGAATCATCAAGCAGGTAGATATCAGAATTAGAAACCAAATTCTCCTTTGCGAGTGCGGAGCTCCCCATTTGTCCAGGCTACTCACGTGTCATCCAGTCCTGGCTTGAGATAACTGTTTCACTTCACAGACATTGTTCAATGACACACATCATTTCGAATCTGTAAAAATCTTCACATCCTTTATTAAGTCGAATACATACAAGTTGTCACCATTGGCACGATATCGGCACAGTGTATCACATGCTACTGACGCGTTTCGTGCCCTTCTAATAGGCACTTCCTCAGAGTATGAATTTGCAACAACATCACACAACTTTATAGACACCACTCGCCTTAACAAAAATCTTACAGGAATTTTTCTTAAAGGGATTTTTGTAAAACAGGATTTTTCTTAATGGGTTAGATTTAAAGGCATATGCCTTCTAAAGTAATGTATATTATCCCTTTAATGTGATTGAATTAAGAACTTATATCTTTTCAAATATTGTGTGTTGTCCTTGGCCACATTCATATATTTTCTTTCTAAATAATTTTAAAATCATTACAAAATCACATTTAAAAGCAGTGGTTCAAACATGTGCAGTTGTTTCAATCATGTGCAGGCTTTTTCAATTTTTACATATATATATACATATATATATATATATATATATATATATATATACACATATATACACACATATACACATATATGCCCACACATATATTCCCTATCTATCTTGTTCATTATCTCTTTGTTTTATCTATGCATCTACCTGTCCAAATAATATTTTATTTCCCAATCTTTATTCAGACCTATTGGTCTCTCTGTTTCTAAGGTATCCACCACACCTCTCTCGTATTTATCTGTTTTTCTTTATCTCCTTTTCTCTTACCTAAACTCACTCGTTCTATACCCTGAAATGATTTAAACTTCTGATTACCATTATGTAATTTTATCAGATGTTCTGCTATCGCTGAAGATTCATCATTCCTACCCACACAGGCTAGATGCTCCAATATTCTGTCCTTCATTCTACGCAAAGTTCTCCCAACTATACTGACACCCACATCTACACATGGCTAAATAGATCACGTTTGTGGTTCGACAATTCACATAAGACTTACATTCATATTCTTTACCTGTTGCAGTACTTTTAAATTTCTTTGACACATTAATATAATGACATGTCTTACAAATTCTTGCTCCGCATTTATAAGGACCATATTGTCTCAACCACCCAGACAAATTAGTCTATCCTACAGGTCCCATGCCGCCCTCTGGAAGGCATCCCAAGTGGAACAGATCCTCCTCAGTCTGAGGAACTGTCCAGTTGGGGTACCCTCCAGGAGCGGCTCAGGATGACAACTATTTCTCATTAATAATGAATTCCTACTTATAGGTTTCCGATATACATCAGTTACACTCTTGCCATTTTTTTGAGAAAACAATATGTCCACAAATTCCACACTTTCTTTGCTAACCTTACAAGTGAATTGTATACCATGCTCATTATTATTACAATATGAAAGGAATTCTTCCACCTGGAAGTGTGGAATCTTTGGACATATTGTTTTCTCAAAAAAATGGAGAGAATGTAACTGATGTATATTGGAAACCCATAAGTAGGAATTCATTATTAATGAGAAATAGTTGTCATCCTGAGCTGCTCCTGGAGGGTATCCCGACTGGACAGTTCTGGACCTTCCAGAGGGCGGCATGGGACCTGTGGGATTGACTGATAGTAAAAGGCTACAATATAAGAACTTTAAAGAAAGCATATGAGCGTGCAGTAAGTAGCAATCGAGAGGAATTGTTGAGAAAGGTAACAGAAAATAATAGATTTAAAAATAAAAAGAAGAGAAGGGGTAGAGAAAGGGAGAAAATGATAATATCTATTTTGTGACTGATTATAGTTGTGAAGTGAAATACATTAAAAAGATCATTAAGAGACATTGGGATCTAATAAGAGCAGACCCCTTAATGGAGGTTGGGAACCCACAGTTTACCTATAGAAAGAATAGATCGATTGCAGGATACATCTCTCCAAGTATGCTTCCAGATAAGAAACAATCTAATTTGTCTGGGTGGTTGAGACAATATGGTACTTATAAATGTGGAGCAAGAATTTGTAAGGCATGTCATTATATTAATGTGTCACAGAAATTTTAAAGTACTGCAACAGGTAAAGAATATGAATGTAAATCTTATGTGAATTGTCAAACCACAAATCTATTTAGCCACGTGTAGATGTGGGTGTCAGTATAGTTGGGAGAACTTTGCGTAGAATGAAGGACAGAATATTGGAGCATCTAGCCTGTGTGGGTAGGAATGATGAATCTTCAGCGATAGCAGAACATCTGATAAAATTACATAATGGTAATGAGAAGTTTATATCATTTCAGGGTATAGAACAAGTAGAAAAACAGATTAATAAGAGAGAGGTGTGATGGATACCTTAGAAACAGAGAGAGATCAATAGGTCTGAATAAAGATTGGGAAATAAAATATTATTTGGACAGGTAGATGCATAGATAAAAAAAAAATGGAACAAGAGGAAATATGTGTGGGCATATGTGTGTGTATATATATATGTGTATGCATATACAGTATGTATATATATATATATAAATATGTATGTATATGTATATACATACATATATACATATACATACATATACATATATATATGTATATATATGTAAAAATTGAAAAAGCCTGCACATGATTGAAACAACTGCGCGTTTTTGAACCATTGCTTTTAAATGTGATTTTGTAATGATTTTAAAATTATATCGAAAGAAAAGGTATGAATGTGGCCAAGGACAACACACAATATAAATTCTTAATTCAATCCCATTAAAGGGATAATATACATTACTAGAGAAGGCATATGCCTTAAAATCTAACCCTTTAATCCTGTTTTACAAAAATCCCTTTAAGAAAAATCCCTGTAAGATTTTTGCTAAGGCAAGTGGTGTCTTTAAAGTTGTGTGATGTTGCCAATTCATACTCTGAGGAAGTGCCTATTGGAAGGGCACGAAACGCGTCAGTAACATGTGATACACTGTGCCAATATTGTGCCAATGCTGACATCTTGTATGTATTCGACTTAATAAAGGATGTGAAGAATTTTACAGATTCGGAATGATGTTTGTCATTGAACAATGTCCGTGAAGTGAAGTTCAGAGTAGTCAGGCAGGCAAGGGTCAATACTGGCAGAGTACAGCAGAGTCAAATAAGCAGGGGTCAATACCAGAGTAAAAAAACAGAATAAACACACCCAGGAACTAAGTAGATCTAACAACTGGCATTGAGTTTGTACCTGGAGGTGCGTGCCGCATGTGCCGTAGAGCAGGCGGCAAGAGAGGGAAGAGGATCATTGCGGCAGGTGTCCACGACAACCTGCTAAATCACCAGGGTGAGACTTCACACAAAGGGAGCCGTGCTGATCCATTAAACCTTTTTTTTTTTTTTACCATTCAGACTTCGAGACATTTTCAGATATTTTTTCACTTGCAATTGTCCAAAAAAATCTAAATTTTAGAGGATTTAGAGCTCTTAATTTTTTTTATTCAGCGTTTAATAATTATTTATGGATTTCTGTTAGCAACTGATACTGGTTAAGACAGGGTAAGACAGGGAAGGGAGTTAAGTCACATTTGTTGGACCAGCAGTATGATTTCGAAGATAACAGAAGCTTTATACTTTGTTTTATATTGTATTATATTATTATTATTATATTGTATTTATATTTTAAACTCATTTTTAGAAAGGTTTTTAGATTTCAGGAAATGTTGTGGAAGCATGATGAAATAAAGCGAATTTTAAATAAAAATTAGTGTGCTCTTCTACAAATTGAATTTTTGCATAATTTGCATATTTAAGACCCCCTTTAGGGTCTTTATCAAGAATGGGTAGGTCTAGTGGAGATCACATAACACACTATGCAAACTTGGGGACAGAAAGGCGTGAGCTATGCAGTCTTAAGTAAAAACTTAAATTTTCAGGTTAAAAATGTTTTTGCATTTTTTATTTTTTTTATTAAAAAACTTGTTTAAGATTGGCAGTGGTGCCTTGAACCGTTTGAAGATATTTGTAGCCTTCATGATGTTTGGAGTATTTTTAGGTGGTTTTCACTTGAAAACTTGATCAATTTGAGTAGTCAAGTTTTTCACCCTGATTTCATTGATTTGACTTTTTACATTAAAATTTTTCATAAATTAGAAAACATTTGAGTTGTGAGTTTATTCAAGGTATAAAAAATCAAAAACCTCACAAACTTGACCTTTGATAAATAACCCCATAATATTGATATAGCACCCACAAGTTACATAGCATCTTACAATAATTTCATAAATTAATATAGCTGTATAAGGCTATAGTAAAATGAACGGCAATTTACTCTCACTATAAGATTTGCCCCAATAATTGCTTTGGATAAGACCTCTAATGCTCAGGGAGTAAGACCTCACAATAGTGTGGAGGCAGGGTATAATACACTCTAACTAGTGATATTAATAAAGAATGGGTGCCAGTGGTTATTGAACAATCAACCAGAAATAATTTATAAGAACAATCAACAAAGGAGAATAGCAATTGTACAGAGCACAATCATGGCGCAGTATTCAGTATATACTCACAATGAAGACCTATTGGTAGCACATTCCTTCTGTAGAGCTGACAGAATGGTGTATGCAGTCCACCCAGAGTTTCCCCTGTTTCCTCTCTGGACAATGCTTAGTGGAACCAAGGTAGGAGTCTATTTTGTCGCTATAAACTGTTTCGGGTTCTCTGACTGGGCAACAAAGTCCTTGGGATCTAATTCCTTCTATACTTGTCTGTGGAGCCAAGAAATGCTCATCTAGATAGCCTTGATCTCGCTTTCTCTCCTACAGAGACTGGTGACAGGATCTGGCTACCCCTTACTAGTCCTGCACTAGTGCTGCCTCTACTGAAGACACCAATCCACAGAGTGGTGTTTTGACACATGGCTCCGTCATTATATATTATTACATGGTGCCCCTATAGTGGCCACATCTTAGGGGAATTAACTATAAATGGGAAATACATTTAAAAGTCCCCTATAGCTGTGTATTACAGTTTCAGAATTAAATAACACATTTACCATGTCTTTAATGAACACACAGTTATTTAATTGCAATGCATAAAAAAACTGCTTATACGATACTAAATATAATATCTGCTTGTAATACACTTTGAATTTCACATGAATCAGTAAAAAATACTAATTTGGATAACAGCTGAGAAAAACATCTGCTATATGAAATCTATAATATTTCATGACCATTCCCCAGGATTTTGGAATCTGTAGCTGTTAACTTATCTGATCAGAAAATTGTGCTGACAATAGCATAATGCTCCAAGAACATATTTCTAGATATATTAACTAAGAAGATTTCATAACCAAATTCAGAGGTGTGGGAGTTCTGCCACAATTTTTTTATTTAATCTACATTGTAATTAATATTTACTGTATCCTGATTAGTTAATCGTAGTGATGGGCGAATTTGCGGTGAATTCCCGCGATTCGCCGCTGGCGAATAAATTTGCGAATCGCCAGCGAAAATTTAGCGTAAAAAATGAGTCACGCGTCGTTTTTGACGTGACGCAATGAAAATTACGCGACGCGATGTGTCGAAGTTGACGCGTCAAAAACGTGCCGCGACTCGTTTTGCAAATTTTTTTGCCAATTCGTGAATTTCGCTGGAAAGCAAAACTGGGTAGATTCGCCCATCACTAGTTAATCGCTGTTTCAGCTATAAAAGACAGTAATATCAAATAAAGATATTGGTATATATAGTTTCAGTAGATGTGTGTCTGTGCATTGGGTTTCACTTAGGGTTGAACTTCATAAACTTTTACTTTTTTCAACATAACTATTTAACTAAACCGACAATTTCTTTTATATCCTTTACATGTAATTCAAAAACAAATTCTCTTGTTCAATTCAATATGTTGTTTACAAGGAATATACTGTATATATATATATATATATATATATATATATATATATCATGCTTTCTAGAACTGGCAACAAATTTATGATGGAGCAGACATAGAGGTCTATATATAAAAATTCAAAGTGTAGTTTTAGCGTTTTTTTTTTCACCTCAAAACTCAATGGAGTGCAGCAAAATTCTAGTTCTGCTCGTCAGTTTCAAAGTCTCAGTTTCAAATCTCAAAATAAGTCTTGAAAAATGATTGCATACACACACATTAAGGGGCTGATTTACTAAGGGGCGAATTTTCAAAGTGAAAAAACTTCGACCCTCAACGTTTTTTAAAGGGATTATTCGACTGAAAATTGACCTATTTTGATCTAATAGGTCCACTTGCAATCGAATAAAAATTGGTTGAATTGTTTAATTGCATTTTTCAAATCGAACTATTCCAAGGATTTTGCAAAAAATCCTTTGAATTCTTGGAACTTACAAAATTTTTCAGGACAGGTTCTATGAGGTCCCCCATAGGCTAAAATGGCAATTCGGCAGCTTTAAGGTGGCGAAGCGTCGAAGTCAAAGGATTTTAAAGGGACAGTACTTCAAAAATTTGACTTATAAATATTCAAATATTTTTTTCAATTTGAATCGAATTTTGGGCTATTCAATAGTCGAAGTAGCCCAAAATGACTTTGAAATTTTAATTTTTTGAATTTGAATTTTATTCGAATATTCACTTTGACCCTTAGTAAATGTGCCCCTATGACTTATGCTAACATCCACTGCTGTAAAACAAACAGGCTCTTGTCTCTGTTCCTCCCATGATATAATTTCTACTAACAAGTTTTCCCATCCTGGAATGACGTCACAAGTGTGAGATTAAGGGAGAGATTTATCAAAGGTCGAATTTCAAGTTGATGGGAGTTTTTTTACACTCCCATCAACTTGAAATTAGAATAAAAAAAGACCAACAGAAATTTATAAAAAAAAAAATCTAATTTTTTAACGTTGAGTGAATAGTATTCGATTGTTCAAATAAATTTGGATCGTATTCAATTTAAAGTATTTTAAAAAATCTTTGATTAGCCTAAGGGGGATGTCCTAGACCCTATTTGGAGTCATTTGAATTTTTTGGGGGCAAATTTTTCAATTTGAATTCAATCAATAATAAAAATTATAATCAATTCAAATACAGACTATTCCCCCTCAATTTGATTTTTTAAATAAATCTTTTTTTTATTAAGTTTTTATTTTGCATTTTTATAACAACAAACAAAAACAAACATTAAATTATATTTGGTTCCATCTAATCATGTTTATCACAGTAGCGCATGAGCGTGTAATACACAAGATTCCTGTACATTTATATATACTTTGATACAATTGTATTTCTGTCTCTGTGGTCCTTGAATATGGGGTATAAATAGCCATGACCCTGCTAGCCTACCATCTCTGGTACTAAGGGCCTTCTGTGGCATCTAGCCAGTCTCTCCATACTAGATCATATTTCTGGGGACACCCTCTTGCAGTATATGTAAGTTGTATTAGGGGAAGTGTCGTAAACGTGGGAGGTTGGGGGGACATCCAATTCAGGAGAATGCATTTCCTGGCATAAAATAGTAGTGTCCGAAAGAGTATCCTCTTGGCCGCCCTGGGGTTGATCTCATCTATTACACCAAGAATGCATACCTTAGGGGTTATTAATTTAGGTAGTGCTGTTTTATCCAGGATATAGCTAAGAATCTGAGACCAAAAGGTTTGGATTTGGGGACATGACCAGATGAGGTGTAGGTATGATGCTTCAAGTGCTCTACACTGTGGTGAATCCAGCTTGTTCATACGGAACAGTTATGGAGTTATGTCTATGTAAGATCTTGAACTGGATCAGTCTATCCCTGGTTGAGACTAGGTAACCATAGGCCCTGTCAGTTTCTTCCTCCCAATCTTCATCCTCGAACTCTGGAATGTCTCTGCTCCAGGATATACCCGCTACCTTAAAGGGAGGTTTAATGGTTGCAAGGAGGAGCGAGTATAGCCCAGTGATAAGTTTCTTAGCGGTCGAGGTTGTAAGGGCCATTTCAATCTTAGAAGTGGCAGGGTTCACAGCGTTCCCTTGGAATTGTGTGTTGGTGGACTGCCTAAGTTGAAAATATGAGAACCAAGGGAGAGGCACTTGGGTTAGGACATGGCAAATTTCAGTCCTGGGGTGCACCACTCCCTCCCTAACCAAATCCCCTAGTGTACTAAGGCCCCATGTGGCCATATTTTGTACTCCGCTATGTGTTGCAGGTTTGGGAGGAAGGAATTTCCCCACAGGGGAAGGGGTAGTGTTAGGTTGCATATTTTGAGTGTTGACATCCATGCTTTATATGGGGTGATTATGACTGGGTGAGTTGTGTATATATCAGCAACTTTGCGAAACGGAATATAGGAGAGTGACTCCTATTGCTTCCTAACGTGGCTTGTAGTGGGAAGTTCAGATTGTATGGATCTGAATTAAGCCACCAGTGGATGTAATAAATCTGGGCAGCCAGGAAGTAAAAATACCAATGTGAGAGGCCCAATCCCCCTTCACTGACACACGCCCGCAGTTTGGTTCTAGCAAATCTGGGGGGCTTGTTAGCCCAAGAAATGCTGTTTGGGCTGTATCAATAGAGGTAAAAAAGGAACAGGGGATAAGCACTGGGAATTGAGGAAGATGTAGATGAACTTGGGTAGAAATATCATTTTTAGAAGATTGACCCTGCCCCAGATAGAAATGGGCAGGTTGGCCTAGACTTTCAATTTGTCTTTCATTGTGGAAAGGATCGGGTCTAGATTAGAGGGTATAAAGGCATCTAAATTCCTATGCACCACAATGCCTAGGTATTTGAATGAGTCAACCCAGATCAGAGGAGTGGGAGGGAATAGATTGGTGTTAATGTCAATAGATAGTATGCTTGATTTTTCCCAGTTGATTTTAAGTCCTGAAAATCATCCAAATTGATCCACTATACTTAGAACCACCTGGAGGGAGTTTCCGGGGCAATCCAGATATAGCTGTATGCCGTCCACATAGAGTGAGATGCGCTCTTCCAGTGGAGTCCTGTGATGTTATTTGCCTGGCGGACCAGGATTGCCAGGGGCTCCACTGCTAAGGCAAATAGGAATGGTGATAATGGGCATCCCTGTCGGGTGCCCCTATATAGATTAAACATAGCTGACAGGTAGCCATTAGTGCTGACTCTTGCTACTGGCTGTTTATATAGTAGTCTCACCCAGCTAATAAATGTGTCCCCCAAGCCAAATCTCCTCAAGATTTCCCAAAAATATGGCCATTCTATAGAGTCAAACGCTTTAGCCGCGTCCAGTGACACTACTATTCATGAGCCTTGGTTACTATGCATGGCATGCAGATCCGTAAATAGTCTTTGTAAATAGTCTTCGGATATTCACATTGGTAGATCTATTGGGCATAAATCCAGTTTGATCTGGTTAAACTATTTCATCTATTGTTTGTTTTAGTCTGTTGGCCTAAAAAAACACCTTGGCATCCGTATTTAAAAGGGAAATTGGTCGAAAGGACCCACAATTTAGAGGGTCTTTCCCTTCTTTCGGAATAACCACTATCACTGCCTCATTGAAGGAGGGAGGAAGGTGATCTTCCTCAATGGCGTGTATTATAGGGGGAGAGGAGTTCACCAGAGGTTTTGTACCAGTCCAAGGGGAAACCATCGGGACCGGGTGTTTTGTTGGATTGAAGGGAGGCGATCGCGTCCTGTACCTCCACTAGGGTAATAGGGGCATTAAGGAGGGCAATTGCATGTGGTTGCAATTGAGGGAATTGAATATTAAGGTAGTTTGTTAAATGTCCTGAGGAGTAGTAGACTTTAGTGGCATATAAAGCTTGGTAGTAGGTTGCAAAAGCATCAGCTATCTGAGAGGGGTTTGTTACTATGTTGCCTGGGACTGGAGCGCAGGTGTCTTCCAGACTTTTATTTTCTGTCTCATGCACTCTCTCGTGCATATTTTGGAGGTCAGCTCAGAGCAGCGAGAGATCAATTTTGACTTCTTCTAGTTTAGTGCAGAATGACATTCTGCAGTCCGTAATAGCATCTAATAGCAGTTGTGTCACTGCTTCTGGTTGCGGTACTGGGGAACTTGTAGTTGCCATCTGGCTGTCGTTCTGTGGAGAGTCAGTTTGAGAGGGTTGTCTGGCAAAGTGCTCATCTTTAGCTTTTGTGTTTTGCTGCTTCTCATTGCAGAAAGAATAATATTTTATAATAGGTTCTGTGTTTGCTGCTGGTAGGATCACCGAAAATATAATGATATAAGCAGTGTTACCTGGAGCTCTCACTAAGACCCTCTACATATAGTTACATAGTTAAATTGGGTTGAAAAAAGTCATCAAGTTCAACCCCTCCAAATTAAAAACCCAGCATACATACACACACACATCTCCACTCTTTCAAACACAAACCATATATGCCCATAGCTATACTAACTGTAGAGTTTAGTATCAAAATAGCCTTTGATATTATGTCTGTCCAAAAAATCATCGAAACCCCTCTTAAAAGCATCAACAAAATGAGCCATCACAACATCACCCGGCAGTGCATTCCACAACCTCACTGTCCTGACTGGGAAGAACCACCTACGCTGCTTCAAATGAAAGACCTTTTCTTCTAGTCTGAAGGGGTGGCCTCTGGTGCAGTGATCCTCTTTATGGGTAAAAAGGTCCCCTGATATTTGTCTATAATGTCCTCGAATATATTTGTAAAGTGTAATCATGTCCCCTTGCAAGCGCCTTTTTTCCAGAGAAAACAACTCCAACCTGCACAGTCTCCCCTCATAATTTAAGTCTTCCATCCCTCTAACCAGTTTAGTTGCACTCTCTCCAGCTCATTTACATCCCTCCTAAGGACTGGAGTCCAAAACTGCACTGCATACTCCAGATGATGCCTTACTAGGGATCTATAAAGAGGTATAATTATGTTTTCATCCCTTGAGTTTATGCCATTTTTATGCAAGACAGAACTGTATTTGCTTTAGTAGCTACAGAATGACACTGCCCAGAATTAGACAACTTATCTATAAAAACCCCAAGATCCTTCTCACTTAAGGAAACTCCCAATACACTGCCATTTAGTGTATAACTTGCATTTATATTATTTTTGCCAAAGTGCATAACCTTGCATTTATCAACATTGAACCTCATTTTCCAGATTGCTGCCCAGTTTCCCAACTTAGAGAAATCACTCTGCAAAGTGTCAGCATCCTGCATGGAACCTATAGCTCTGCACAATTTAGTATCATCTGCAAAAATATTTTCAATATCCACATCCAGGTCATTAATAAACAAGTTGAAAAGCAAGGGACCATTATATAGCCCTGCGGTACCCCACTAACAACACTGGTCCAATTAGAAAATGTTCCATTTACCACCACTCTTTGTAGTCTACATGTGGTCTGTATGTTGCATCTGTCCTGTCTCACAGGGCAGTTTGGCTGTATGTTGGGTAGGCAGTTGAATATCTTCACTGCCAGTCTGGGTAGTGAGCAAGATCAGGGCCACAGAGGTTGGTACCTTGAATATGGCAATGAGGGATAGGGCCTCTAGCTGATATGGGATCAATCCTCTGTGAAGCCCCTATCAGAGCCTTCTGTTGCCCGGGTGGTGGCACTGCAGTTGTTGCCAGGTTCCCTGCTCCCTTCCATCTGCCTGTGGGAGGAATCGTTTATGCAGCTGCAATGCCCTGTAGCGTTGTGTTTGGGTGACTTTAGAAGGGGCAGCTTTGGGTGACACTTGTTGCCCAGCTGGTCTCAGAGTTTGCAGTTACAAGGGCCTTCAGATTTGGTAGGTGGGTTTGGGATATCCCCCTTGTCCAGTTGTTGCTATTACTGCTTGGGGGTTTTTGTAAGGTAGGTAGCCATGGGCAGCCCTAAAAGAGTATCTCTGGGCTGGGTACACTCACCCCGGATGCACGCTATGAGTGCAGCAGCTGGATGTGCCTGTGGCTGCGGTTCCGGTCGCACGGCTCAGTGGGGTGTTTCAGATTTAGCTCCCTGCTCTGATGCAGTAAGAGGCCGCGCCTTGCGTTTTGGCGTCGCTTACTCTAGAGAGCTGATTTTTGTTTTATATGTAACCGGACAGTACCCTCTTTCTTTGGCGCCTGATGGTCAGCGGCACCCAACAGCTCATACAGGGTAAATGGGGCCAAGTTTCTTGAAATGTTTTTTAATTCGAATTTAAAAAACTCCCATTACTTCGATATTCAAACTTTTATAAATCTGCCCCTTAATGTACATACGTAAATATTTTGAAAAGTAATTTTTTTAAAGTACCAGTATCACTTTAACACTGCAGCACTGTTTTTTGTTTTAAACATCCAAGCTTTTAACTACGACCCCAAAAAGCACAGATAAATATCTGAATATCTTTTTTTACTAATGTCACGTTATCAAAATCTATTCCAGAACGACAGCTGAGAATAAATATTTTCTTCTTAAGCAAGAACCGAGATGCAGATGTGGTCAGCACATTCTGTACAAGTGGTATTGCTAAGTATCTTTCATCAAAATGTGATTTTACTCCTTCACTATCCCTCTCTGTTTGTGATATTTTATTAACATAATATGGGCTTTTTGCCTGTTTTTCATGTTAATAAAACAATAATACTGTTATACAATTCTTTTGTTATACATATTGTACATCAGGGGAGTCCAAAAGTTAGATAGGGATCTACTGTACCAGTAGACCTTTAGCTGGGGATCAGTAGATCTCAAGACACTGTCAACAAACAGTCTGATTAAATCACCCTTCTGTTTTATTCTTTTCATTCAGATATTTATTCTGTTAAAGCTACACAAGACATAGTTTTTTTTTTTAAATATAGTAATATAAATTTGTTTATAAATCAATATAATATTTAAGTAATATTTTCCATGGAACAGAATGCCAACAGTGACATGGATGTAGATCATAATGAGACAACATTACTAAAATTAGACCTTGCATTACTGAAGTATGGGCACCCCTGTTGTATATCAGAATATCAAGAATGGAGTTATCAAGTTCAGCAATGTTCAAATTTATGACAACATAGTCCATTGTGTACTGAATTTGTATATACATAAGAATAAAAATGGTAAAAAAACTAGGAAAATAGTAGTAAAAGTGTGATAATTTAAATCATAATTCAGTATTCAGTGCTAGATTATCTTTTTATTTATTTCAGTTTTGGACAATAGTTGGGCATTTGTTTAAATCCATGATGTTAATTACCCTGTTTAGAGAAAGGATACACTCAGGTACAGCCGTTTTTTAAAATTTCATTTATTTAAAATTCATTAATTTTATCATATGCCTATTAATTGGCCTGTATGTTTTGAAGTGTGGTAAGAAACTGGATTACCAGCCATAAACATAAAAACTCCTTGCGGATTGTGCAGCAGTGCTACCCACTGAGCAAATTTGTTGCCCTACAGAGGTGAGGGATGGGTCCACTCCATCATGGTATATGTATATATCTTTCATATTTTTTTCAAATTTGTCAATCTTATCGAAGGTGATATTTGTTAGCTTTTTCATTAATGTAAATACAGTTTGATTTAAGTTTTGTTTATTGAACTCAGAGATTACTAGTCTTGTAGCCAAGAAGATATTGTTTGTTTGGAATCTGGTTTGTTGTGTGATGCTCTGATGGAACTTTATTAAACTTGAAATTAGTAACTGAAAGGATTAAAGCATTTACCAATGACCACAGCAAATAGTTTTCTTAAATCTATTGAAAGCAGCACTCTTGGGTTCTCTTTCTAGTGTAAAAGATGACATAAATAAGGAATAGTAAATGATGAAATGAATAATCTGTAATGTTGTCTTGATGTTATCAGCTTCTTGTCTTTTAAGGACAAAGCACGCTTGATCAAGACCCAGACTTACTAGTCTGGTGATTGTGGATGATCGAGGAGCCTTCCTGCTGTCTGATGTGTTCCCCCAGTGTCTTGTGCCAGCGTGATCTGACTTGCTTGCCCCAGGTACAACTTCTACACACCTGTTCCACATCTGTCATATAAACTTAATTGTACATACTTGCCTAACTTGATTTTTTTTTGCAGCTTACCACTTTTTCCAGTTAGTTGTGCACACACACACACACACACACACACACACACACACACACTGATACGTATATACACTAGTATTTTGCACACTAATCACAGATTGTCACTGTTGATCACTTTTTTTGTCTTTTTAATGATTTAAGTTATTTTATTCAAATGATTATTTATCATTTGTATTGCCATTCATTTGCTGGTTTTTGCTTATTTCTTACTTCTTCATGATTATTTTTGATTGTACTGTATTTACTGAATATGTGTTCTGTATAAATTTTTTATTGCTTGCATTACTTTTATTTCACTCTTTTTGCTTTTTCAGCTTTTTTTTTTTTGGTTGCTTTGTTGCTTGTTTGCTGGGTTTTGATGCTTTTCCATCTTGATTGTTGTTCATCTTGTATTTTTATTATAGTTACTGAATTGTGCATTCTGTGTTGTTCTTTATTACTTTTTATTGCTAGTATTAGTTTAATTTCATATTGTATCACAATTTCAGTTATTGTATTGCATTTCTAGTTGTGTGTTGCAACTTGTTTACTGGATTTTGATTGTTCTTCATCTTTGGTTATTCTTGCTTGCCCTAGATCTTGATTGTAGTTATTGAACTTTCATCTCTTTATTAGTTTTTACAGCTTGTGTTAGGTTTATTACTCTAGTGGTTAGGTATTCTCAACTTGAATCACACAGCATAATGACCTTTTCTGTTTTGTTGAATTTTCAGTGATTTGTTTGAGTTATTATACAGTTTTATTGATGTTTGTTATTACTGTTTCTGTTCATAGTTTGTAAATCATGTTTAAATCATAGTGTGACTAGTGATCAGGTAATAATCACTGTTCAATAAGTTGGTTTTAGATTGAAGCTGTTGGTTCATATGTGTTTTATTTGCTATTGATTGTAAGTACTATAGATTAGTGGGGTTTCTGTTCCAGAAAGTTCCAGGGAGTTCAAAAGGTGTTAGACATATTGATCTGTAGATTTTGTTGGCAACATAGAAAAAAGATTTTATTATGTTGAACAGGCTGCTGCTCTGTGAATGGCATCTAGCTCAGAGGAGTTTAGTGACTTTGATTCTGAGTATGTACCACCTGAAATCTGACTTTGGATATTTATTTCAGTCCAAACTGCAAATTTGTATGGAGAATATGTCCACAGTTCTGGAGGGATGGCTCCACTGAATAGCAGCAGGTGTGCACTTTCAAGCAATATATAGTTTGTGGGGGTTTTACACAGGTGTTTAAACTGAAGAACTGCAAGGTGTGCACTTAGGCCCAAATTCACTAAAGCGTGAAGTGTCTAACGCTAGCGCTAATTCACCAGCGTGACGTCATTTCGCAAATTCACTAACACCGACTAGCGAAGAATATAGACTCGCGCAACATCGCACCCTTACGCCAGGCGAAGTTGCGCACTGACGAAGGATCGTAATTACGCAAATTCAAAAAGTCAACTTTTTCCTGAACGTTGCCACTTACGCTAGACTGGTCTGGTCAGACCAGGCAAAGTTCAATACAATTGATAGGAGTTTGAAAAAAAAATGGTCCCAAAAAAACGCTGGCGTGTAGTCTGAAAAAGATTGTTTTTTTTTGGGGGGGTTACCCTCCTTCCCCCTTACATTTCCTAACATATGGCAACACAACTATATAGGGGGCACATGTAGGGCAATAGGACAACTACGCTACCGTTCACTGACCTGAGCATAACTCCGCACTTGAATTTGCGTAGCACTGGTGAAAATTCGCCTGGACAAGTGCGGCAAACGCTAGCGAAGCCAACGCTAGCAAATTTTCGGATCTTAGTGGACTTGCCCCTGAGAGTGCAGCCCCAAACTTTCCATCTAAAATTTCCCTTATGTATTGACCCTGTTGTGCAGTATTTGAAGGCGCTTCTTTAGGTGCACCCATAGATACGGTACAGGGTATTGTTTTATTTCACTTTTTTTTTACATATTTCACTCCCAGTTTTTGCTATATCTCCAGAAAAAGTACAACATTTTGTTTCAGTGTTCAAGCCCAATTCATTATGGAAAAAACAATATATAATCTATAAAACATAATGTGTCTTATTTCACGTATCTTTTATTGTCAACAAATATTACGTGAACCCAACAATGCAAAATGTCTAAAAACTGCTTGGCAGTAGATTTTTGCATTTAGGACAAAGCAGCTGGCAGGGAAAGGGTTAAAACTTAGGCTTTAGCAGTAGCACCGCTGCAACTATTAAAGGGGTTGTTCACCTTTAATGTTAAGTATGATATAGAGAGTAATAATCTGAGACAATTTGTAATTGGTTTTCATTTGTTATTGTTTGTGGTTTTTGCGTTATTTCATTTTTATTCAGCAGTTCTCCAGTATGCATTTTCAGCAATATGGTTGTTAGGGTCCAAATTACCCTAGCAGTCATGCAGTGATTTGAATAAGAGACTAGGAGAAAATAGTAGAGGGCCTGAATAGAAAGATGAGCAATAAAAAGTAGCAATAACAATAAATGTGTAGCCTTACAGAGCATTTGTTTTTGAGATGGGGTCAATGGCCCCCATTTGAAAGCTACAGAGAGTCAACAAATAATTCAAACACTAAAAAAAAAAATAACAAAGGCTAATTGAAATGTGGCTTAGAATTGGCCATTGTATAACATACTAAAAGTTAACCTAATGGTGTACAAACCCTTTAAGGACCCAAAAATCTAGAGTTTACCTTTTTTTACAATATAAGACCAAGAAGACATTGGCGATTACTAAAGTTTCAGAGTTTTAATAGCATTATGGACTTGTTTAAAATCTTAGTTCAACTAGTCAGAGGTAGTGATGGGCGAATCTCCCCCGTTTCGCTTCGCCGAAAAAGTCCCGAATTTCCAGCGAAATTTGCGAATTGGCGAAAATTTTTTCGAAACGAAACGAGTCACGTTTTTGCAGCGCGTCGTTTTCGTTGCGTCACGCGCAACTCGTTTTTTTCAGCGAATTTTTTTCGCTGGCTTTTCGCGAATTTATTCGCCAGCGGCGAATCGCGGGAATTCGCCGCAAATTGGCCTCTGGCGAATAAATTCACCCATCACTAGTCAGAGGGGTTTCTTTGGTGAAGGCCCCCCTTCCTCCTCCCCCCACCTACCTCTTCCCCTGGGCTATTGCCACTTCATGCAGGTCCCCTCCAGTGATGTTAAAAGGGGCCATCTTCTCTTCTAACCGATTCTTCCTGGGGCCTTCTTCTCTTCTTCCTGGATACGGCTCCGTCGGCGGCGCACGCTGGTACTACTGCGCATGTGCACAAAGTTCACAAAGTTCAATCGGCAAACTTAGTGAACTTTGTGCGCATACACAGTAGTACCAGAGTATTACTGTGCATGCGCCGCCCATCAGTGTCATATCCATGAAGAATTGGTTAGAAGAAAAGATGGCACCTGTGAACATAGCTGGAGGGGACCTGCATGAAGGGGTAAGTAGGGACTTAGGGGCAATAGCCCGGGGGAAGAGCTAGGCCAGGGGGTTGAGGAGGGAGTGGGGTCTGTGGGGGGGCAGGGGGTTGGAGTTAGCGCCTGGGGGTTGAATTCCCCTTTAAAGTAGTCTGAATATTTTTTTAATATAGTGCTTGGGTTACCTGTTACATTTATGTTCTTGATGAAATACCAGAACCAAAGCTAATTTATCCCAACTATTGCACTAACTATTGTAAAGCTTTTCCTGCTTTCTTGAACAGTAAATCCAGTTCCATACCAATATTCCACATCTTGACCTAATCTATAGTGGCTTGTATGCTTTGTATTGGGTTGAGAGTAGAAAGATGTTTTTTCATGAGTTCCCCTCTAATAAAAGTTGTATGGACTTCCCATAATGTAATAGCAGAATTAATTGATTGTGAGTTATACTCAAAGTATTGTGTAATAATCTCTGCAACCATCTCTCTGAAATGAGATTTTTTTTTACAATGTCATCTAGATTCAAGTGGTATTCTGATCAATCATTCAAGATCAATGTTACTGGTGGATTATCTGTCCAAGTAGTATTTTATTTGTCTGTGGGATCTATATTTGATTAATTAATGTGATTGTTAGATATTTTTGGGTTAACTTCTCTCCGGAATTTTGCTGCCTGTTCAATCTCAAAAAACTTATATTTGATGTTCACAGATTGTTGCATGTGAGGGGTGAATGGAAAGCTCTATTCAATATTTTAATTGTTCAGTTAATCTTCAGCAGCAAAAATTACTATACCATTACTATACATTTCACTAAGATGGATTTATTTGTTAATATAGGGTTAATAAAAAGTATTTGAGTAGTGTTGGAAGCACACTTTCAAGGGGCAGATTTACTAAGGGTCGAATTCTTGAGGGCTTTTAGCTCTCAAATTCGACCTTAGTATGATTTTCAAGTAAAATCCGACAAAATCGAACATCAAATTTGAAGGATTTTACCGGTTTTCGATTTCTCGATAAAATCGTACGATCAACCGATTTTACGAAAAAATCATAAAATTTCCTTTGATTTCTTGAAAAAATTGTACGAATTGAAGTGTTCGATCGTACGATTTTTATTCGATAAGAAAACTTTAAAAACAAGCCTATGGGAGCTACCCATAGGCATATATATAGAAATTCGGTAGATTTAATCTGGCGAAGTAAGCCAATGAATAAATTTTTAAAGGGCAAGTACTTCGTTTAGATCAAATTTTGAATATGCGATGGTTGAAGTGTCAAAAAAATGTATTCGAAAGTTCAAAAAAATCATAGGATTGAAATTCGATCGAATTTCTAATCCTTCACACGAATTTAGTAAATCAGCCCCAAGTGTTATTCCATAAAAGGGTGCCCCCAGTAATAAATATCTGCCTTGTTCATCTGAGATTTACTTTTACATAATAAAACAAATTACAATGTACAGTATAACCCCCTTTACCTATGTAAAGGCCAGATAAAAGTTTGGTTACCTTCAAGAATGATAAGCTTTGCTTTGAAAATAGTGGAGTCTGTTAATCATGTACTTTGGCTGGCCATTAACAAGTGACCCTCATAAGGAGACATGAACTGTATCAAGTTTAGTATTATTTGGGACAAATAAAATAAATAGTTCTGTTTTGTCTTGTTCTAGATTTATAGATCTTAAGTAACAGATATAACTCTGTTATTTATAAAATCAGCCAAACAGATTTGATATACTTTTACTTAGAACACTTTAAGAAAATAATATGCCTCTAAATACTTAACCCTGGGTGCAAGTGCAAGAGCACTAAGGGGCGCAAGGACATGTCAACCCTTGCCCAAATACAGCACTGACCAACACATTCAGTGCTGTATTAATGAAGGGAGTTGCAGGTCTATGTGCACAATGACCCACAAAGTGGTAAAGTATAATAAAATGGACCCTTATTTACTTCAATAAATAGATTGCAAAACATTTAAAGAACAAGTAAACCTTTTTTTTTTCTATCTGTAAATTTGCTCTAAACAGCCCCCCAGATTAATGTACCTTAGTCCCTGCTGCAAGTCTGCTCTGGTTTCTGTGTTATCAGCAGCTTGTTTCCCCTTCTTCCTGGTGCAGAGTGAAGCCCCGCCCCTTAGCTTACTGTGCTGACCTTATCTCTTGGACTAGTCCTGGAGATCATTTGCATACTATGACATAGCAGAGACCAGTGTGTTTAGCACCTTTTGCTTGGGGAAACTAGCTTACTAATGCACACACTGGCTCCCTCTTCCTCTCTATTGTGGAACAGCAGCAAATGGACTGCTCAGTAAACTAAGGGGCTGGGCTTCACTCTGCACCAGGAAGAAGGGGAAACAAGCTGCTGATAACACAGAAACCAGAGCAGACTTGCAGCAGGGACTATGGTACATTAATCTGGGGGGCTGTTTAGAGCAAATTTACAGAAAGAAAAAGAAAAACATTTACTTTTCCTTTAAATATACTGTTAAGTACTTGGCACCCTCATAAATGATGAAATTCAAGTTATTAAAAAATATATTTTGCTCAAGTGTATAGCTATACATTTTTAAAAATGTTCTTGACTATTGTATATTTGCTGAGTAAGTAGAAAGATTTTGGAAGGGCTTTATAACAATATAGATGAGAATAGCTACAGGGAATTCTGTCTTCCTGTCCCAGTTTTGAATTACTCTGATAATCAGTGAATATACGGTAACAGTTGATGTCAGAAGGTGTACAATTCTGATATAAATTTTCAGAAATATTAATGCAACTTTATTTTGGCTGAAGCAGGGTAAGACCAACTAGTTGGGTAGAGTATGAGTCATATTAAACCCCCTTTCAGCAGGATGGGCCTTCACAAAGTGAGGACTTTGTTGATATAACCTCTCCACTGCCAAAATAAATAATAAAATACAATAAAGGATGCAAAAAAAGTGCCACAGTGTTGAATACTCACAAGTTTTTATGTAGTTGAATAAATGTCAGATACAGTCACATGTGTTAATAGATATAGAACAGGTGGCACCACTGTAGGAATAGCTTTGAGAGTTAGAAGGTTGCCCTTCTAGGTTGTCAATACCTCATATGGCCCGGATCTCCTAACATAAACGTTGAACAGGGAAAGAATATAGTCTGTTTCCTTTTCTGTACTGTGGTCCCTTCACTTAGGTAAGTAGAGCCTATGAAATAGTTACTTCCTTCTATCCTCATAGGTGGAGCACAAAGCTGCTCTTTATAACTAAAACTCACTATATCACTCTCTTAGAAAGGTCTATCATGAAAACTAGCTAAATCTTGTTCTCAGGGTCTGTGTACCTCAACTTCTCCAAAGGGGCTGTCCTTTTAGGGCCTAACGCTTCTAGGGACTTGTAAAAACAATAGAGCTTTGAAAGTAAACTAGTTTTTATAAATGGTGCATTACTAGATAGACATAAATATTGGTATAGACAATAAACAGTCGAATATAGAGAGAATGTTAAAACATTTAGCTCAGCTACACACACTAAAGATTTAGAACTATTCCCAGTCTACAGAAAACAATGATGCCTATTGATGATTTTAATAAGTGTTTTTACATTTTATTTTTAGGCCCTATCCTATTCATATTTTAGTCTCTCATTTAAAATGCTATCTGAAGCTATGGCCGATTTAAAAAAAAAATCTTCCCTCTCTTTCTAGTTTTCAAGTGATGGGCAGTGATCCCAGCAAGAAACTACTGCATTGGGAGACTATACTTTTTTGTTATTATTACTTTT
Source organism: Xenopus borealis (assembly GCA_024363595.1). Lineage (NCBI taxonomy): Eukaryota > Metazoa > Chordata > Amphibia > Anura > Pipidae > Xenopus > Xenopus borealis. Next base: position 70,280,489 of record CM044441.1, read on the forward strand.
TTATATTAACTGTATATTTAGACCTTCTCCTAGTTATATTGCTTTTTCTAATGAATACTACTATCTGTTTACTAGGATACTTGGGACCTTGGCAACCAGATGTTGATGGAAAGCAAGAGAACAAAAAGCTAAATAATTCAATTACCACAAAAGATGAAGACCAAATTGTCTCTGACGTAGATAATAATATTCTTACCAAAAGTTAAGTAAAAAGTGAACAATTCATTTAAGCAATAAACATATTTCCTGTGGTAATTGCTTAGGGTTTTTGTTATGGCTTAATACTCTGTAGGGGATGGAGGATGTAACCATTCCTTATTGTTGCCAGAGGAAGGGGTGACAACAGGCTTGTGTTCCTACCCAATGGTACAGTAATATGAGGTGGTTTCTCACTAGTAGTTGTGACAGTGTGTTTAGAAAAAATGACTGTCTGGCCTAATAAAATAAGGGAAAATGCGTTCTTAACATGCATGATATGGGCTGCAGGGGGGTGCCTAGTGGAGATAGTGTTAATATTCCCTCCCAATTATGTAAGTGTCAGAGCTGCTACTGCAGGTAAAACAGGTCTGCTCTCACACCTATGGGATCTTTCCTGGATGTTTGGAGGAGATATACTATGAGTTTGTGCCAGCATGGTTTTATGCGTAATAGATCTTGCCAGACTAACTTAATTTCTTTTTATGAGAAGGTAAGCAGGGACCTCGATTCTGGGATGGCAGTGGATGTGATTTACTTAGACTTTGCTAAAGCATGCGATACAGTTCCACACAGAAGGTTACTGGTTAAATTAAGGAATGTTGGCCTTGAACATAGCATTTGCACCTGGATAGAGAACTGGCTAAAAGATAGACTACAAAGAGTGGTGGTAAATGGAACATTTTCTAATTGGACCAGTGTTGTTAGTGGGGTACCGCAGGGCTCTATACTGGGTCCCTTGCTTTTCACCTTGTTTATTAATGACCTGGATGTGGGCATTGAAAGTACGGTTTCTATTTTTGCAGATGATACTAAATTGTGCAGAGCTATAGGTTCCTTGCAGGATGCTGCCACTTTGCAGAGTGATTTGTCTAAGTTGGGAAAATGGGCAGCAAAAAAATGAGGTTTAATGTTGATAAATGCAAGGTTATGCACTTTGGCAAAAATAATATAAATGCAAGTTATACACTAAATGGCAGTGTGTTGGGAGTTTCCTTAAGGGAGAAGGATCTTGGGGTTTTTATAGATAACAAGTTGTCTAATTCTGGGCAGTGTCATTCTGTAGCTACTAAAGCAAATAAAGTTCTGTCTTGCATAAAAAAGGGCATAAACTCAAGGGATGAAAACATAATTATACCTCTTTATAGATCCCTAGTAAGGCCTCATCTGGAGTATGCAGTGCAGTTTTGGACTCCAGTCCTTAGGAGGGATGTAAATGAGCTGGAGAGAGTGCAGAGACATGCAACTAAACTGGTTAGGGGGATGGAAGACTTAAATTATGAGGGGAGACTGTCCAGGTTGGGGTTGTTTTCTCTGGAAAAAAGGCGCTTGCGAGGGGACATGATTACACTTTACAAATATATTCGAGGACATTATAGACAAATATCAGGGGACCTTTTTACCCATAAAGAGGATCACCGCACCAGAGGCCACCCCTTCAGACTAGAAGAAAAGGACTTTCATTTGAAGCAGCGTAGGTGGTTCTTCACAGTCAGGATGGTGAGGTTGTGGAATGCACTGCCGGGTGATGTTGTGATGGCTCATTCTGTTGATGCTTTTAAGAGGGGTTTGGATGATTTTTTGGACAGACAAAATATCAAAGGCTATTTTGATACTAAAATCTACAGTTAGTATAGCTACGGGCATACAGGTATATGGTTTGTGTTTGAAAGAGTGGAGATGTGTGTGTGTGTGTGTGTGTATGCTGGGTTTTTAATTTGGAGGGGTTGAACTTGATGGACTTGGTCTTTTTTCAACCCAATTTAACTATGTAACTATGTAACTATGTAACTATATGTCTCCCTTGTGTGTTTGAAGGAGAGGGGTAGTCAGGAATACTACAAGTGAGAGAGACTGATTGTCTGGATGTTCCTAATGAGTGACAGCAAGTTTGTTAGAGAACCAATGGGTCTGTGGAGCCTGAGACAGAGAGAGTGTCTATGATTAAGAAACAGAGAGTGCCAAGGAGACTGTGACTGTGATTGTGCCTGGAGAAAGGCAGTGTTTGGAAAAATGCAGCAGTGAAACTGACTTGAATGTAGACTGTGTGGCCTGACATAGAAATAAGTTATCACTGAACTGTGAGAAACAGGGTGTTAAAGTTGCTATGGTCCACAGTCTGGGAGAGGCCCTGGGGTAGTCAGGAATACTACATGTGAGAGAGACTGATTTGTTTATGCCATGTGAAGATAAGCACCTTGTGATTTGATTGAATAATAAAGGCAAACTTACTTTACTAAATTTTTTTGTGTCCATGCGCTTCTCTAGGTCCAGGGACTCGATATATTTAGGAATGCCTTGGAGGCAATCTTAGGGACTCCTGCAGGTTCTAGTGTAGACTACAAAGTTCATACTGGGTCAGTTTGTAACTATATAGTTATGTATGATATGATCATCTGGAAAGAAATTAATTCTGAAATATCTGCATCACACCTGTCTCATTTTGTTTAACATCTAATAGAACCCAGTTATTGAATGACTTAAACAGTGTGTTCACTCTTCCAAATTACAGTTAGGGTTTTTTTATCATTAAAATATTTTTCCATATATTTATAAACTCAAATAAGCTTGATATTGCCGGCTGAGGGAATCTGAACCATTAATAATCACATAAGTTTATTAGGTTATAAGGCAATCAGGAAGCTCATAAGAAAACCATCCTACCAGGCAGCTCATAGTGACAAAACCATCCCACCAGGCAGCTCATAGTGATAATCCCATCCTACCAGTCAGCTCATAAGAACACCATTTACCAGGCTGTTCATGGTGACAACATCCTATCAGGCAGCTCAAAGGAAACCATCCTACCAGGCAACTCACAGAAACAACATCATACCAGGCAGTTCATAGGAAAACCATCCTACCAGGCAGCTCATAGTGACAACACCATCCTGCCAGGCAGCTCCTTGAAGAACGATCCCACCAGGCAGCTCATAGTGACAACATCAATTAACCAGGCAGCTCATAAGAACACCATTTACCAGGCAGCTCATGGTGACAGCATCCTATCATGCAGCTCATAGGAAAGCCATCCTACAACGCAACACACAGAGACAACACTATACTACCAGGCAACTCATAAGAAAACATTTACCAGGCTGCTCATAGTGACAACAACATCCTACCAGGAAGCTCAAAGGAAACCATCCCACCAGGCAGCTTTATAGTGACAACACCATCCTATCAGGCAGCTCATATGAAAACCATCCTACCAGGCGGCTCATAGTGACAAAAACATCCTATCAGGCAGGTCCTCGAAAAACCATCCCACCAGGCAGCTCATAGTGACAACCCCATCCTACCAGGCAGCTCATAAGAACACCATTTACCAGGCTGTTCTTATTGAAAACATCCTATCAGGCAGCTCAAAGGAAATTATCCTACCAGGAAACTCACAGAAACAGCAACATCATACCAGGCAGTTCATAGGAAAACCATCCTACCAGGCAGCTCATAGTGACAACATCCTATCAGGCAGCTCATTATAAAATTGGCAGTTCATAGAGGCAACATCATCCTACCAGGTAGCTCCTTGAAGAATGATCCCACCAGGCAGATCATAGTGACAACACCAATTAACCAGGCAGCTCATAAGAAAACATTTATCAGGCAGCTCATAGGAAAGCTATCCTACAAGGCAACTCACTGTCACGGACGCCGCCCGGAGTCTTCACGGGAGCTCCGGGCGGCGCGTCTATCCACTTCGGCGGCGGATCCAAGATGGCGGCGCCTATAGCCGCCACGTGGTCATGGCGCCGGCGCGGTGACGTCACACGCTTGGCGCCAAATTCAAACTTAAAAGGACGCCGGAGACCCAGGTTCAATGCCCGAGTATAACTCAACCTGGCTATAGTGTTCCTGGGTCTCCTAGCCTTGTTATTGATTCCTGTTATCCTGTTATTGATCTTCTGCCTGTTCCTGGACCTGAAACCTTGCTGCCTGCCTATTTGAAACCCTGCCTGGACCTGACTTTGTTATTGGATTTTCCCCTGAACTGTACTTCGCCTGGACTC
>CM044441.1:70290916-70332558 GCA_024363595.1 Xenopus borealis
CCTGGTGGTCCGGTGGCCCCCCGTGGGGAGGGGGGTACTGTCACGGACGCCGCCCAGAGTATTCCCGGGAGCTCCGGGCGGTGCATCTATCCACTTCGGCGGCGGATCCAAGATGGCGGCACCCATAGCCGCCACGTGGTCACGGCGCTGGCGCGGTGATGTCACACGCTTGGCGCCAAATTCAAACTTAAAAGGACGCCGGGTACCCAGGTTCAATACCTTGCTTCCTGCCTATTTGAACCCCTGCCTGGACCTGACTTTGTTATTGGATTTTCCCCTAAACTGTACTTCGCCTGGACTCGCTGGAAAGGACTTCCTCCTTGATCCTGACTACAACCCCCCCGTGGCTGCCAGAGGCCCCAGCTGACACTCACAGAGACAACACCATCCTAACAGACAGCTCATATGAAAACCGTCCTACCAGTGACAGCAACATCTTTGTAATGAAGACTCACCCTTGTGGTCTAGTGGTGCGTGTGGACGCCTGCCGCTCTGCTCTGCTCCTATGTCCTCCTGGCTTACTAGTGCGCATGCCGCTCACTCTTCTGATATTTAAAGGTGCAGGCAATAGTACCAAATTCAAAATATTTAAAGGGAACTTTGTATAATTGCTATTGCCTGTGATAGGTTTATTCCTGGTGCCTTGTACCTTGTGCTGATAAGCTTCTAGTCTGTTCTGATTCCTGTGTTTGACCCTGCCTGGCCTATTGACTACTCTGACCTCTGAAATCGGACCCTTGCCTGAAACCGACTTCGATTCTGCTTGACCCTTCCTGGTTGACCCATGCCTGCATAACAACTACCTCTTCTGCCTCATCCTATCTGATTGATTACCTGGTTTGACCATTGCCTGCCTGATGATCCTAGCTATCTGCCTGCCTCGACCCAGCCTGTCTGACCACAAATCTGCCTTCTCCTATTTGTACGGTGACCTTTGGCCTTTCTGACTCTAACAACAGTCGTGCCCCTTTGCCTATCCAGAACCTTTCCCTTGCACCTCTAGTTAAAGTCCAGGTGGCATCTGAGTAAGCTGAGGTCTCCTCCCAAAAGCCAAAGGTGGTCACTTAACTGATGAAGCACGAGCCTAGACCAGGGTGCTTGGTACTGGTTCTGGTGTTGGGTGCCAACTGTGACAATTCTTTTAGGCAGCTCCTCAAAAAAACCATCCCACCAGGCAGCTCATAGTGACAACCCCATCCCACCAGGCAGCTCATAAGAACAAAATTTACCAGGTTGTTCATGGTGACAACATCCTATCAGAAAGCTCATAGGAAATCATCCTACCAGGCAACTCACAGAAACAACAACATCATACCAGGCAGCTCATAGGAAAACCATCCTACCAGGCAGCTCATAGTGACAACATCATATCAGGCAGCTCATTGGACACCATACTACCAGGCAGTTCATAGATATACCATCCTACCGAGCAGCTCCTTGAAAAACCACCCCACCTGGCAGCTCATAGTGACAATATCATTCTACCAGACAGCTCAAAAGAACACTATTTACCAGACTGCTCATGGTGACAACAACATCCTATCATGCAGCTCATAGGAAAACCATCCTACCAGGCAGCTGATAGTGATGACAACAACATCCTATTGAACCATCCTACCAGGCAACTCACAGAGACAACACCATCCTACCAGGCAGAACATAAATGAGATCATCCTTGGAGGCAGAGAGAACATGGTTACAACTTACTATTAGCATTAAGAAACAATACAGCACATTTATTGCACACATATAAAAAAAGGATAGTTAGGAAGCAGATATGTTTTGAGCTATGCCCTCAGAGCCTCTATGTTACATTTAAATGTTAGTGTATGCCACAAAAAAATTACATTACCACCTGTATGTGAATTCGCTAGAGTTCTGTGCAGCGTCCCTATCTCTTTTCAAATCAATTTCCCTCCAGACTTCAGCAGCCATGATAAAGGAGGAGCAGATAATATCACACAGCACATCATTAATGGGAAGAGCAGACTATATCACACACTCCATAACTGGCAGCTTAATTGAAAGCAGTGCTAGAGTGTATTGACCAGTCAGTTGGCATCCTTGGAAGGCATCCTTCATTGCCTATTCCTCCTTACTCCATTCCAAGTACCCAAGTATTCTTATATTTGCTTCCTGTGTGCATCTGACTATATATACTGTATATATATCCTCCCTTCTTTTTTTAACTATATATATATATATATTTATATATATATATATATATATATATATATATATATATATATATATATATAAGCCCATCCCTTCATGTTTTAAGTATTGTATCTTAGCTCTTAGTTACCAATGGCAAAAATGGAATTCTAGTCAAACAATTGCTTGAACAGTAGTGATGGCAAATAAAATAAAATTCGTCGAAAAAAAACGAGTCACGCATCGTTTTTGACGCGACGCGCGTCAAAAACACGACTCCTTTCGTTTCGCAAATTTTTTCGCCAATAAGCGAATTTCGCTGGAAATTCGCAAATTTTTCGGCGAAGCAAAACGGGGGAGATTCGCCCATCACTATTGAACAGTGACCACAATGAATAATAGAGCTGGGCCAACATCAACCACATACTTTTTCCATAGCATGCCCATGATGTAAATGTTAGATACCTGCAAAATCTTACAGCCTATTTTTTGGAAACTGCTTTATATGTAAAATATATCCTTTTGTTCGTTTAGGATATATTAAAATATTATAAATTGCTGGTATTAATTACGAGCTTTTTTTGTACATGGAAAGATGAATGTCATGACTAACCTGTTCTTTAACAGAAGCAAGGATAGCTGATGTTGTTTCTGTTTCAGAGCCATCTCCATTGGATGTATTCAATATAGGGCTAAGGGAACTGTTTTTTTCTGAACATGACGGTTGGTCTGGAACAGGCATAGCTCCTATTATTGGAAAAAAGAAAATATTTACAATTATATATTTATATATGTATTATCTTTTTTATATATATATATATATATATATATATATCACTTTCTTTTTATTGGTTTTCAATATTTTCTTTCACAATAAAACATTCATTTTACATACAGTGAGCCTGTATATTCACGTGGGTTACATGGTTATGAAGCATTTGTCATTACCATAGGCACAATCAACCAAATAAAGAGTAACTATGAGTAGGCCATCCATACTCAAATGAAGTGGATAACTCAAAATAAGAAATAAAAAATAAAATGTAAATGAACACAAAAGTTCTTCCTTGGGCAGGTTCTATAAAAAGTCATTGCTATGGTATGTGGACTGAAATATTGGTGGCTGTGGCTCCACCCTTAGTTATCCCTTTTGGGCCTATGTCTTGTTTCATTTGATACTGAATTTCAGAGTGCTAAGGTGACCAAGAGATTAGTCCAGATCAGAACATTTCCAGTATGACCCCTATATCTCCTGAGTAGAGTCCCAAGTAGGCCAAGTTCTCTCAAAATTTGTCATTTCTAAGGTATTATGTTCTCCTGATGAAGTAGACTCTTTCCAGAAAGTGAGCTTGGAGATTCTTTTACCTAATACAAACATCAGGCTGCACTACAAGGAGTAACACCCTTTATAACCAGTGTCTCACCATTGTCCAATATGTTTGAATGCCTGGACTAGTCCAAAACACATGTATTAATGTCCCCTCCATATAACAGCCCCTCCACAGTTTGGGGAGGTTGTTTGTGGGAACATCTTGTGTATCAAGGAGGGGGTATGGTACTAACCCATCAAAATTTTATATATTTTCTATTTTAGAGTAATACAGATTGGGGTTTGGGTTGCATTTTCCCAGATATTGTGCCATGTTTCTAGATCCATTGAGTGGCCCAGGGCTTCTTCCCACTTGTTCATATTTGTGTGGGGGCAGTGGTGAGTTTTTTTCCTTTGAGAAGAGAGAGCCATTGCAAGATTAGTTTTCTCTGGGAAAATCCCCCCTTACATACATGCACTATAGGGTTTCTTTCTGGTGCCAAACCCTTTGGGCATAAGGATAGGGCCAAGTGTCACAATTTTAGATATTGCATGTTAGTAAGGGCCTCCAGGTTGGGTTCCCCACACAGTTCTTGGTACTGCTTAAATTTCCCTGTGAGGGGGTGAAATAGCCTGCCCAGGTGGAAAAGTTTTCCCCTTCTAGCTAAGGTAATAAACTCTCTGGCACAACCTGGTGGAAAATCTATATTCCTAGCAAGTGGGGTCAATTGCGTGGGGGATTTTTTAATCTTAGAGAGAGATATAGCATGGGCTGTAGAATAAAGCATCTCCTTTTTCTCCCTGGATGCGAATGGCCTACTAGTCTATATGTACTGTTGGCTGCTAAATGGGGAGAATGAACATAGTCCATTTCTAACAATTTAAGCTATTCGGTACTGCCAGGCCCCACATAGCAATATTTAGTACTTCTAAGTACCCTATCACACTTATGTGCCCAAATAAAATTCAGAACTGCTGTTTGCATGTTTTCATCTTAGGGATAGGAACTGGGAGTGTGTCAAAAAGATATAAAAGCCTGGGTAGAAGATTTTCATTGAGGCTATTCTGCCCATCCATGATATTGCGTACCCATTCCAAAGCTTCAGCACTTGCTTCAGTTTGGTCAAAAGTGGGGGGTAATTTTGTTGATAAAGGGTACCATAGTCCGCTATTAGTTGTACCCCTAAATATTTGAGAGAAGGTGATAACCACTAATATGGGAAATTTAGCTGGAGAAGCGTAAGCCGTGGGTGTGGGATTGGGATACATAAAGCCTTGGACTTATCATTATTTATTTTATATCCTGAAATCTGCCCATATTCTGACAATATATTATAAAGGTTTGGGAGTGTGGTTAGTGGACGTGTTACTGTCAGAAGAATATCATCTGCATAAATACCAAATTTATATATTTTGTCCCCAAGCTCAATGCCTCTGATGTCTGGACATTGCCGCATTGCTTTTGCTAGGGGTTCTATGCTAATTGCAAAGACTTGGGGCATCTGGTAAATTGTCAAAATTTCTATCCCCATGTCAGATTTAAAATGAAATATAAAAAAATCTGTTTGCTCTTTTGAGCAATGGATTTCAATGCAGAATTCTTCTGGAACAGCACTATTAACTGATGCATTTTGAAAAAATAAATTTTTCCAATGTGGTGTCCCAGGATTAGAAATATTTCAGGCACGGATTATTGGGACAACTCCACCCTCTCCTTTTTTTCCATTTTCCTACTTTTTTCTGAACAGAATCTAGCTGAATCAATGCTAAATGAATTAATGTTCACAATGAGTTTTACTATTTATTAAATCACCACTAATGGGAATACTTTGGCACTGCACTTTAATAATTGGGAATTCATCAATTAGGAATTAATGATTAATTCCATGCATTTCCAGCAGGCATCCAAAAACTGTACAGTGATTACCATAGGAATGAGTGGGGGGGATTCCAAGTGTTTTGTCACCCACCCACTGATCAGGAAATATCTCAGATGATGCTCTATTTACCATTACACCTAATGGTCAAAAGGTGCCCATCTCTAAATAATGATAAGCTATTTATCTTTGTTTCGGGTGCTACATGATGATTTCATTAAGAGGCCCACTGGAGTGTATATCATATACAAAGACTTCCACAGGAACATTTGAATCCCTGTGGCTTTCAATTAATAGCCAGTTTCTTCTCCTAGACCGACCACAACTGTAATGAACTCCTGCATCAATGTTTTCTTACAGTTTAGGTTATTATTTTTTCTTTATGTCACCCACTCTTTAGTGTGCTTAAGCTGTGTGTATTAAAGTATGTGGACAGGATTATACTGCTTGTGTTGTGCCACTGACCCACTTGCACCCTGGCAACTCCCGCTAACTAGGCTGCTCCTCTGGGTGGCAAAGGATCCAAAACACAGAGAGGTTTCTTGCATAAAAAGAACTGGTTGGGAGTGGAGATATGGTTGGAGGTGCTGTTAAGGATAGGGAGGCCCACATGTCATATGTTCAATATGGTACCAGTATTAAATATACAGTCTGAGTATGACTGGTAAAAATGGGAGAGCTGGAGGTGCTGGAGGGAAAATATCATGTGATTGGTGTAGCGAAACGTGGCTGAATGAGTAGCATGATTGGGCAGTTAATATCATCGGCTATACTTTGTTTCTGAGGGACAGAGGCAATAGAAAAGGAGGAGGGGTATGTCTTTTTGTTAGACAGGATTTAAAAGCTAATATACAGGAGGAGGTGATGTTAGAAAATGAGGATATGGAAGTATCATGGGCGGAGCTCTTCACCAAAAGTGTTCAGCTGATGCAAATAGAAAAAGTTGCTAGTTTGGGGAAAGTAATTTTAATGGAGGATGCTAATTACCAAGATACTGACTGGAGCAACAGTACTGCAAGGTCTGTTAATGGGAAAACGTTTATAAACTTATTGCATGACAATTTTATGACACAGGCTGTTGAAGAGACAATCAGGAAAAATGCTGTTCTGGATCTAGTGACCTCTAATGACACAGTTTAGCGAATGCGCAAGTAATCAGACTCCTGGGGGAATATAAACCAAATATACACTGGGGCAACAAAAAACATGAATTTCAAAATTAAGCCACGTAGGATGATTCTTAGAGCTTCTAAATTTACTCCTTAAGGCAGGGGTCCCCAACCTTTTTTTACCCGTGAGCCACATTCAGAAATAAAAAGAGATGGGGAGCAACACAGGCATGCAAAAGCTTTATGGGGTGCCAAATAAGGGCTGTAATTGGCTATTTTATGACCCCTATGGGGACTGGCAGTCTACAGGAGACCTTATTTGACAGTTAAACTGGTTTCTATACAAAACATGCCTCCAAGCCTAGAATTCAAAAATAAGCACCTGCTTTGAGGCTACTGGGAGCAACATCCAAAGGTTTGGGGAGCAACATGTTGCTCGCGAGCTACTGGTTGGGGATCACTGCCTTAAAGGAAAAGTAAATGTTTTTCTTTTTCTTTCTGTAAATTTGCTCTAAACAGCCCCCCAGATTAATGTACCTTAGTCCCTGCTGCAAGTCTGCTCTGGTTTCTGTGTTATCAGCAGCTTGTTTCCCCTTCTTCCTGGTGCAGAGTGAAGCCCAGCCCCTTAGTTTACTGAGCAGTCAATTTGCTGCTGTTACACAATAGAGAGGAAGAGGGAGCCAGTGTGTGCATTAGTAAGCTAGTTTCCCCAAGCAAAAGGTGCTGCACACACTGGTCTCTGCTATGTCATAGTATGCAAATTATCTCCAGGACTAGTCACAGAGATAAGGTCAGCTCAGTAAGCTATGGGGCTGGGCTTCACTCTGCACCAGGAAGAAGAGGAAACAAGCTGCTGATAACACAGAAACCAGAGCAGACTTGCAGCAGGGACTAAGGTACATTAATCTGGGGGGCTGTTTAGAGCAAATTTACAGATAGAAAAAAAAAAGGTTTACTTGTTCTTTAAGGGAATACATTTAGAACATTAACAATTTTATATTATTTTAAATGACAACCATTTCTGTTCTGTGTTTTGAGCTGAAAACATAATTCCCCAATCAATGCTCTGACGGGCAGCCCTCAAGGCACTAAAATTAGCTTTTCCGAAATTCATGGTTTTTGTTGCCCCAGTGTACTGTATGTTTGTTTTTGCACCAGAAATTAAATTAACATCAATGACTTGCACATTGGCCATAAGTTCTGGGTCATTTGAGATTACTAGATTCAGAACAGCAGATTTCCTGGTTGGCTCCTCAACATCCTGTGCCATAAAATTGTCATGAAACAAGTTTATAAACTTTTTCCCATTAACTGATCTGGCAGTACTGTTGCTCAGTCAGTATCTGGATAATTAAAATCCCCCATTATCATTACTTTACCCAAACTAGCTGCCTTTTCTTTTTGCATCAGGAGCTTCGCCTCCTCTTCCTCCTCACTTACATTAGGGGGTCAATAGCATGCTCCAACAATTAATCTGCTGGACTCTTTATAATCGTTGAAGAGCTCACCCATAAGACTTCCATCCCCTCCCATTCTAACATCACCTCCTCTTTTATATAAGCTTTTAAAACCTGCCTAACAAACATACATACCCCTCCTCCTTATGTTCATGCTGGAGAACAGGTGCTTAAGGAGTGATAAGATAACTCTGTTTTGAGTTTTTTAAATTTGAGTTTTTTCATAAATAAGAAAACATTTAAGTTGTGAGTTTATTTTATTTATAAAACTTCATAAAAGTCACAAACTCAACAAATTAAAATGCAATAGTGACAGATCCCTACTAGAGGTAAAGTAGACAAAGTATAGGTTATCACACCCCTGAGGCAACTCCTCCCTGAGAGTAGAGCCCTGTGCTTTAGGATACTCAGATTGAGGTCTTGTTTATTGGCACCCTACCTGGGCCACAACCCACCCACTAAAAGCCCTGCTCTAGTGAATCAGATACCACATGGTCCCAACCCCAATATTCTTCCTTGTTGTGAAAGACTGCTCAGTACCTTCCCTGAGCCTTCATCTTGCTCCTGGAGCAACTATAGCGAACTGGCTACCACTAGCTAGCCTGTACCAACCTTCCAGAGAGTTGAGGTCCCACGAAAAGACCCCTCTTTCTATTATACTTTTAAAAGTGGGCAACAATAACCTAGATTAAATTTCAGTGGACCCAGAAAGGGAAACATAGCTGCCTGGGTAGATCAAAGGACCACTTAAGTGTCCAACTACTGTATATAGGGGAACTACCTGAGTAAACTCTCAAACCTCAGGATCTCTACATTTATAGTGGAATTTAGGGCCTAAAATAATAAATGTTAGTTCCATTTCCTTTTTTAATGGGGATAAGAAATAACTGTACACTTCCACTCAAATGAGAACAACCTCAACATTTGCGCTTGGCAAGTTCTCTGCAGTCTTTCAACAGGAACATGCACACTTGAAGACAATCCAGAAATGGCTTAAACTGTGCATGATGTTGACGCAGAAGAGGACCTAAAATCGCATGATATGGCATACTCCAACTACTCTGCATTAATCAGGCTTTTATTTTTCTTTTAAAACTACTGATATTTCCTTTATGAAGGTTATTGTTGCTATGTTATGTTCTTCCCTTTTTATCTGATACGCTTCAGTAATAATTATTGAAAAAAAGCAACAGAATATTACAGTCTATATCATACTGAATGCTAATGTAAATGCCTAAATTTTGGGCAGTTAGGTCTGCAAAGACTCTGCACCTGGCCATAAGACTTGTGGGGTATTAAGGGAAAAAATTACATATGTATATGCTTTTATAATGCCCATTGAATATTATGCTGCCATACTGTTCACAAACATACAAATCTGTATAAACCATATAACTCTGTATAGCCTGACAGAAACGTTGATCTTTGGTGGCCAGCTTGTCAACATGGCATAATGCTTGCTTGATGTTTCATTTAATGAATTATCATTCAGGGGCAAATAAATTAGCATTTGATGGTGGAATGCTTATCGAATTACGAATTTGGTCGAGCAAATTTTCGGGAATAATAGTAAATTTGCCCCTTAATGTGCCTTTAATTTATTCATTATCAACACTGTGTTGATGCACCTGCCTGTAATTCAACATCATTTTAGATTACAGTTACATATAACTTGAATTGCTAAATGCTTTATGTAATTCACTTGTTGAACAATTCTAGAAGATACTTTGAACTTATTTTTTTCCCTATAGGAAGCTCCCCATAGGCTTCTGAGGCTAAGTCCTGCTCAAATACCATTCGTACAATCATAGCGTTCGAATCGTACAATTTTTTTGGACGCTCAAATTAAATTTCACAATTTTCTACGTGAAATCAAACGATCGGTATCCGATCGTACGAATTAATCGAGTAATCGTATAACAAGCAAAATGATAGCATTCGATGGTCGAATGCTTATCGAATTACGAATTTGGTCGAGCAAATTTTCGGGAATAATACTAAATTTGCCCCTTAGTGTGCCTTTAATTTATTCATTATCAACACTGTGTTGATGCACCTGCCTGTAATTCAACATCATTTTAGATTACAGTTACACATAATTTGAATTGCTAAATGCTTTATGTAATTCACTTGTTGAACAATTCTAGAAGATACTTTGAACTTATTTTTTTCCCTATGGGAAGCTCCCCATAGGCTTCTGAGGCTAAGTCCTGCTCGAATACCATTCGTACAATCATAGCGTTCGATCGTTCGAATCGTACAATTTTTTTGGATGCTCGAAGGAAATTTCACGATTTTCTTCATGAAATCAAACGATCGGTATCCGATTGTACGAATTCATCGAGTAATCGTATAACAAGCAAAATGGTAGCATTCGATGGTTGAATGCTTATCGAATTACGAATTTGGTCAAGCAAATTTTCGGGAATATTAGTAAATTTGCCCCTTGGTGTGCCTTTAATTTATTCATTATCAACACTGTGTTGATGCACCTGCCTGTAATTCAACATCATTTTAGATTACAGTTACATATAATTTGAATTGCTAAATGCTTTATGTAATTCACTTGTTGAACAATTCTAGAAGATACTTTGAACTTATTTTTTTCCCTATGGTCTCAGGGCTACACAAGCCTATACTTTGTTTAACTTTAGCAAATAAAAAATCAGCAAAATTGTCCCACAGGAGGTGGGAAGGACCAAGCCTGGTTAAGAGCAGATATATGGAAGTAAAAGAAGCGCAGCAACTGGACTTGAATTCCATCAAATTCCATAGAGGAACATATGGTGATATTATGACATCCAGACAGCTCCTTAGATAGATGGGAGGGCAGAGTAGAGCTCAAATCTCATTGGTTGAATTCAAAAGGCAGATAATAAAGATTTGCATTTTATGGCACAGCTAATTGTTTATTTCGCAGCACAATAAACAAAATGGCAAAATTCTAGTGAGGATTTGCAAAAACATTTGCCAGGGAGAAATAAGAACTCATTTGAGCACCTTACACCTTCCCTATCCTGGGCAATTACGTAGGGGTAATGTAGACTTTGGCATCCTTGCTACCCCTTTTCCCCTGGAGCTCCTTCTGGTATTTTATATTTTATTAAGGTACATGTTTAATGGAAAAATACTTTTGCATATTTTTTTGGTCCACTTTCATTGATGATGAGAATTAAGTGCAACACTAAATTGTACTGTAACTTAAGTTAAAAAAGACAAACTCAACCTTTTATATCGAAGCTTGCCTAACTTTTTGTTGATCCAGAGGAAATCCCCATTTAATGTCAATTTGCCTTACAGGGGAAAAAAACCTTTCTGACTTGAAGAGGCCAATTGACCCAGTCTCTGAATCAGTTTTGATCCAGAGGAAACCCCCATTTAATGTCAATTTGCCTTAGAGGGGAAAAACCTTCCTGACTTGAATAGGCCAATTGAAACTCTGAATCAGTTTTGTACTAATAGCTCTTTTCAGTAACCCTGTATCTTACTTGCTATCCAAGCCATCCAAACCCTTCTTGTAAAAATGTACTGTATTGGTCAGTAATACCACTCAATGTGCTCAGTGTGATGAGGTGGATTTGGAGGCAATAATGGCAAGGATTTTAACTGCCTGGAAAACTCATGCAAGTGCTAGTTAGCCCCCTCCAATCAGAGCTGAGAACTTTCTAAACCCTGGTATCTCATCCCATGATACTCCTTGGTAATATCCCAGGTACTCTGGCTCATTGCTTATTGTGTATGACCAGGCTAGTTAGTTTCTGTTACTTGTGCCCCTTCACTGTTAGTAAAACCGCACACTGACTGTTGCACCTCTAGAGCAATTCAGCATTCCTCTCCTTCAGAAGCTAAGATGCTAGTATCAATTCTCTGTATCTATCCTTCCGCATATTTATTGGTTCTGCCTTTAGATACAAGTATACCAAACAGCAGGTGTTTGTAAATCCTGTGCTAGCTAATAAAAACTCCATTAAACAGTCATGTCCTTTATATTTGTGGAGCAAAATTTTCACCTGAAGCAATATAAATGGTTGTTCATTATGTTGGCAATGAGGCTGCGGCATGCCTTGTTTGATGATGTTGGCAAAATATGCAAGGCTAAAGTAATATCCAGGGAACAATACATTTGCAAAAATAGTTAAATGTGTATATATGTGTGTGTAGGTTTTTTATGTCTGAATGTGTGGAATTTGTGGAAGAAAAACACACTTTGACAGACAAATGGTGAACGTGTCGCTATGGCAATGCATGCCCTTGGTGAATTACAGCAGCAGCAAGGAAATAATAGTGAAGAGGTCAAAATTTGTGATGGGTGAATTTATTTGCCAGGCGAAAATTAGCTGGAGTAAAAAATAAATGAGCCAAAGATGACGTGACGCATCAAATACAAAACCCACATTTTTCGCTTGAAATTCATGAATATTTCGGCGAAGTGAAACTGGATAGATTCGCCCATCACTAGTCAAAATATGACTATGGGTTGAGCAACACTCATTCCCGCGATTCGCCGCTGGCGAATAAATTTGCGAAACGTCAGCAAAAATTTGCCTGGCCAAAAAAAGAGTCAATACTGTATAAGTGAATTAATAAATTCAAGTTAATACAGTGACAACTGAAACATACTGGTTGACAGGTAGACTATGTATCATCACTACACTTATGTATGTAAAAACTTTTTTTATAAAGTGCTACACAGATACACAGTGCTATGCAATCATACAATGTAGAAGCATAGACATGGAGGAAAAGCATTATAATAAATATACAGAACTGATGTGGCATTTGGTAATAGACATTGTGGAAAGGAGGTCCCTGTCCCAATAAAATTTGGAGCTTGATAACAAATGGCTTGATAACAGGCACAAACTGGAGAATAAAAGTGCTCAGTAGTTAGGGAATTGGCCCTTAAAAGCCATGAATGGATTAAACTTGATAATGTTTTAGTGCTCCAAAAATAGAATATAATCTTTTTGAAGAGAATGAGTGCACCAACAAGAGATAGAAGAGGGTGTGGATGGTGTAAAAAGAAGGTGACACTGAAGGACATCGTCAGGAATGCACAGGGGAGTGAAGTCAGTAGTGAGGAGCAGTGGAGTGAAAGGCTTTGAAAGTTGGTGTGGTGGCAGATGGGGTGATTAGTCACCCAGAGACAAATCTTCTCGATTGCAGGCAACTAATCTTCCTGAAATGCCTTTCTGCCAACAAGAATGTGAATTGCTGGCTGGTATCTATAACGTGTCCACAAAATTGTATTGTGTCCTTAAAGAAGGCACATTTTTTCTTTCTTCACTCACAGCCATATTGTCCCAGCCATGTCAGAGCCCTCTAAGTTTTCCAAATGTTCTGCATCATCTGTGCTTGTCACAATTATATCATCCTGATAACATTAAGGGGCAGATTTACTAAATTCACATGAATGATTGGAAATTCGATTCGAATTTTAAAAAAGATTTGAATTTTCAAAGACCACTTCGACCATCAAATTTTGAAAATTTAATCGAATCAAATGACTCGAATAATTTGAATAAAATTCTATTCGAATATTTGTCAGTCAAATTACCTGCCCTTTAAATTTTTATTCGACTGCCTAGTTCGCCAGATTAAACCTACCGAATTGCTATTAAACCCTATGGGAAGCTCCCATAGGGTTTTTCTTAACTTTTTCCGATCGATTAAAAAAAATTCGATGGAATGGTTTAAATCGTTCGATCGTCCGAATTGCAGTAGAAACCTTCAAATTCTATATTCGAATTTGAAGGTTTCAAATTCGACCACAATTCACCCAATTCACCCTCGAATTCGACTAATAGTACACCTGCCCCTAAGTATGTGAAATAATTTGCAGAACTTGATCCATGTCACTTTGCCATATGGCAGGTGATATGGCCATGCCAAATACTAATCTGTTGTATTGGTACAGTACATATGGGGGCAAATTTACTATTATTCCCCCCAAAAAAATTGAATTCCCTAGATATTCGATTAGCATTCGATTTTCGAATGCTAATCGAATAGTTTTAGGCTACCCTTTTATTCGATCTTCGATCATTCGATGATCGAATAACGATCGAATAATGATCATTCGATCATTCGAATTAATTATTCGATCATACGAATGATTCGTACGATTTGAATGATCGAAGACTTCGATCGTATGAATCCTATTCGATCAGGACTTAGCCTCAGAAGCCTATGGGAGGGCTCCCATAGGCTTCTATTACAATTTGGTAGGTCCAATCTGGCAAAGTAGGCAATCGAATAATTTTAAAAATTTTAAATCCTTCACTGATCGAATGATCGAATATTCGATCATTTGAATCTATTTGATCATTCGATCGTTCACTGTTTGATGATCGAATAAGCCTAATTTGCATATTCGACCAATCAAATAAATCCTACGATCGGAATTTGATCAAATTTGATTGAACTTCGATCTATTCACGTGAATTTAGTAAATCGGCCCCATGGTGTGTATTCTATAAACAGGCTTGTACAAGATACATTTTGCTGAATTTTAGTCCACCCGCAAGAGAGGCACATATGTCCTCAATCAAAGTCATGGTATACTTGTCAGACTTTATAACTCGATTAAAGGAATCTTTAAAATCTCCACATTTTCTAACTGAAACATCCTTCTTTATAATAGGCACAACAGGTGTGCTTCAATCACTGCAAGATACTTTTGAGATTACTCTTCTTGCGCTAAGCGATCCAACTCAGCTTCCACTTTTGGGCGAAATTTAGGCTGTGCATTTTTCCTCAAGGCATTTATTTATAGGCCATTGTTAAATACTACTGAGGGCTGAGCTAAAATGATCTGTAACTGTTGTTCCACTTCTTTAGCTTTATCAGCAGACACTGGGGGTCATTAATAAAGTTTGTGCAGTGCATAATTATGCACAAATGTTTGTTTTGCCCATGTTTTTTCCTGAATGCTAAAATATTGCACTACTGGGCACGTCTTTCATTCGCATTGGGAATACATTTTTGGAAATGAGATAAGTCTGTGCATGAGTACAGGCACTTTGTGCCTTAAATTTGTGCCTTAAATTTGCAAAACTGTTTTGTGAATATTTTCTCCTCCACCAAAGTTGTGGCATAATTCAAACACAGAGGGGCAGATTTTTCAAATTCACATGAATGATTCGAAATTCGATCAAATTTTCAAAAATATTTGAATTTTCTAATATTTTTGAAGGCCACTTCCACCATGGATTTTTGAAAATTGGATCAAATTGAATAATTCGAATAATTCGAATAGAATTCTATTCGAATATTCATCAGTCAAATTACTTGCCCTTTAAATTTTATTCGACTGCGTAGTTCGCCAGATTAAACCTGCCGAATTGCTATTAAACCCTATGGGAAGCTCCCATAGGGGTTTTTTTTAGCATTTATAGATCGTATAAAAAAATTTTGATCGAATGGTTAAAACCGTTTGAATCGTTCGGAAAAATTTTTATCGATTGATTGAATTGCGGTAGAAACCTTCAAATTCGATATTCGAATTTGAAGGTTTCAAATTTGACCACAATTCGATTGGTTGAATTCAAGGGTAAATTCACCCTCAAATTCGACCAATAGTACAGTAAATCTGCACAAGAAAATATTCACAATTTGCAATTTCTGCCATATTTAAAAAGCTCTGATAGACATTCGCAGTACGAAAAACAAATTCGCAAATCTGTTTGCACACTCTTATTCAGCTTTATAAATATAACCAGGCACAGGGCACATATTTTCACTGTGCAAATCATTCTGCCCTGCACAAAGTTTATAAATGAGCCCCACTGAATGTAGCATGTTGATGAATTTCCAGTCAATGGGTATTTTGTCCCACAATGCAGGACCACCTGTCTCCAACACATCCAATAGTAAGTATACACAATGGAATAGAGTATAGTTAGTCCTAAGTGTCCCGCTGAAAAAGGGCATATGGTGCCCGAAACATGAAGTGCGGATGAGAATAAACATGCTCTTTAGCAGTTAAACTGCATCTTTGTCCGTTTCTCCTGCATATTGAACATTTCATTATTCTGTCTCCAACACATATTAATCCAGCTGGCATTTAAAATTATTGTGTTCTAACTTAACATATCCAGTGTATGTTTTCATTAGCAGTTTTGTTTTCTGAAGACTAATTTCTTATATTCTGGGTGTGTAATAGTGATGGGCGAATTCCCGCGATTCGCCGCTGGCGAATAAATTTGCGAATCGGCAGCGAAATTTAGCTTGCCGAAAATTCGCCGGAAAAATGAGTCGCGCGTAGTTTTTGACGCAATGCGTTGAAAACGACGCGATGTGCCGAAAACGACACGACGCCCGTCGGAAACAACGCGATGCGGCAAAGTTGACGTGGCGCGCGTCAAAAGCGTGCCGCGACTTGTTTCGAGAATTTTTCGCCAATTCGAGAATTTCTCTGGAAATTCGCGCTTTTTTCGGCGAAGCAAATCTCGGGAGATTCGCCCATCACTAGTGTGTAATTATTGAAACAGCGGACCCTGTGTCTAATTCCATCTTAACTGGAATGCTAGCTATTTTTGGTGTTAGCCAGACGACAGATTTGTCATCAATATCAGCATGAGAAAAAAGTTCTGAATCAGTGTTATCAAATAGTGATGGGCGAATTTATTCGCCTGAGGCGAATTCGCAAAACGCCAGCAATGTGCGGTGTGTTGAAAATTTTGCGTGGAAATTCGGCGAAGCAAAATTCCCTTGATTCGCCCATCACTATTATCAATCAAACAAGCATTTTTAACATCATGTATGTTTGTAAAAGACTGTTTTGGAACAGGCAAGCTATTGTCACTATTCTCAAGCATACAACTTGGATATGACCCTTTTTATTACATTTCCCACAGTAAAAAAAACTCTTGTATTTAAAGGTTGCCGCATTATGAAATCATTTTCTACACCTGTAACAGAATCCTGAATTCTATTTAGAATATTCCTTATTTTGACCTGACCTCACTCTTTGCACTTCAGTTACTTTTTTATCCTCATGTTTCTAGTTTGCCTCTATCCTGGAACTCTACAGATGCAAAAATGTTTAGGTGTTTATTAAAGACCAGATCAAGGAAGTTACCATCTTATGGGTGGCTGCATTTGTTCACTGTTGGGGATCAAAGAAGATGGAGAAATATGGATGCCTAGGACTGATAGTGGTCATCAATATGACAATTGAAATCACCCAAGATAATTGCAGGGCTGTCAGAACATAGGAAAAAAGGAGAACCAGGATTCAATTTCACCGAGAAATGTAGCAGAAGATTTAGTAGAAGGAGGTCTGTAAACAACATTCATATGTGCATAGAAAGGACAAAAAAAGGATAGCTTTGGCATTATTTATAAGTTTATTATAGTAAACTTGCTTACTATGGGAGGTGGCAGCACTGAGACATGATATAGGAAAATAGTAAATAGGTTATATTAAAGGGAGAGCCCCTCACAGCCAGCAGAGCTATTAGTGAGAGACAGATATAAGTTAGAAAAAAGAAATGAAAAGATGATCATGGATCATGGATTAAAGTTTTGTTAGTTATAGAAGGTTAGACATAGCCTATGTTATTCTATGTGCTGTGTAGCATATAGAATTCTGAGAAAGATATACCTACCCTGTATCTATTGTATATATATATATATATATATATATTGTATATTTTTTTGCATTTTGTTTTTTGTTTGTTTAACAAAACATGTAAAAATATAAAATACATTTATTACAATACTTTTTGAAACATTTATTAATGTTTATTAATATAAAAAAATAACCATGGCTTGTACTACTATAAAATGTATTTATTTATACATAACATACTATTGATTTCAACACCTTTCCTGAAATGAAGGTCAGGCTAATAGGTCTGTGGTTTCTGCTAACACCTTTGGTATTTTTCATGGGCTCTTTCACAGCTAAACAACTTCCTTTGTTTCAAGTTAATTGCTTTAAAAATATTCAGTGGTGCTATTAATCAAGATTATTTACAATTTATCCAATTACTTGCCCTTTAAAATACAGTTTATACCTAATAATAGAATACTAATAATAAAAAGTATTCTATAAGTATTCTATAGTATTCTATAAGTATTCTAAAAGTTTTATAGTAAAAACTATCTTAAATAACTTCAATACTGTAAAAAGGCAAACTGTTATTAAACACAATGAAAATTTTGGACACAATGAACGTTCTTTTTTGGAGTAAAAGGCACTTGTGTGGTGATATAACTACTCTTTACAAGTACATTACATTATACCACAGTTCTGGCACACCAAGATAGACTAAGTTTGATATTTTGATACCATTGAATAAATGTATTATAATGCCCATTTGATGTATATGTTTTAGCAGTGCTAAGCATAACTGTCTTTTTAATTTCCTACAAATGCACACTGCTGAAAGTTTTTTGGTAAGGTAAAAGGAGTAAGGCTTAATTTGCAATGATTATTAATGTTGATTTTATATTCATTCTCTAAAATGTTCTGTTCAAACCTCAGAAACTGTAGTGCACACACAACATATGATAATATTGCACACAAATTACATGACACACAACATTTTATTTATACGTAGGCATTGCAATTTTGGCCAAGACCACCACCACATCCCTCTGCATAAACAGTTTTGAATTATAAACAGTTTTGAATTAAACCTAAAATAAATTACAGGGAAAGTTTTACTTGACTTAAACAATGTATAAACCGATTTCTTTCTAATAAAAGCAATTAGGCAAGCTAATGACCCATATATGAAACTAAACTTGACAGAATTCTTTCTGTCATGCCCAAAGGACATGCCTATTTTCAGATGAAAAAAATAAAAAAGTGTGCCTTTTAACACGATTCTCTGTTTTGTGTTTGCAACCAATACAGAGTTTGCAGCAAAATTCAATGGCAAGCAACAATAATTCCAAAAATAAAATATAATATTTTGGAAATTGTGTCTCTTGTATATAACATCATTTTAAATGATATAAGATTTCTAATCCCATTACATTTTCTGTTAAAGTATGTGCATTCATGTTTTTGCACTATCATGTAAAATGTTACACTATCAGTATTATGTTGAGTGAATACTTAAGGGGTTGTTCACCTTCCAAACACATTTTTCAGTTGTTTTCAAATTGTTCCCCAGAAATAAAGACTTTTTCCAATTACTTTCCATTACTTATCTTTTACTGTTTTTCCAAAATCTAAGTTTAAATTTGAATGTTGGTGTCTGTGGTGTTTGAGTCTGACAGCTCAGTAATTCAGGTGCAGACTCTAAACTGATAAAATTTTGCAACATTTACTTAATACATTTCACAGCAGCATCTCTGGAGTATTAGCAACTATTATATACATTCTAATAGCTGCCTGTAAAGAAACCTAGAGATTCTTCTCAGCAGGGACAAAGATAAGAAATGTATCCATTAAAAGTAACAGTTTAGAACAGTTGGGGGGGGTCAGCGCCCCCCCCCCCGCCCAGAGCTGGTTTATAAGGTGAAAAATTACACTTTACACTTCAATATTAGAAAAACGGTTACAAATAGAAAATAGACAGTAACTGGAAAAAGTCGTTATTTCTGGTGATCTATCTGAAAACAACTAGTTGTTTGAAGGTGAACAACCCCTTTAAGCACAAACTGCTTTCCATACCAGATTTTTTTTTCTGTTCCACTAGGAAGGCTCCACTGAATGTTTACAACTGATTTATTCAGGTATTAGAAAGATTTGGGTTAGGTACTGTATCAAAAAAAGAAATTGTAATGTAACAAATAAAAAAACAGAGACAGATCAGCTTACTCATCCCTCATTCATGGCAACATAGTCTTACAAAGACACTAACCTGGCATTTTTAACTCACGCCACTGCTGAAATAAAACTAAAGTATCCCACAGTCAGGTGTAATCTAGTCAAATGCTAACAGTTCATTGGCTTGTAGTATATCCCAATTAGTAAGATATTTTGATATATAAATCTATACTGTAATCTTTTAAAATCTTTATTTGGTACAAAACTTTTTCAGGTAAACTTACAAAGATTGCCAAACTTTTTTTGTCACAAAACTCCTTGTGATTAGTATACTTGCACAGGGTTTTCTTTATAATTTCCTGAGAATGAGAGCTTTTGCAATCATGAATGCCCCTCCCCATATTGGGCCAAATTTTATGAAAATGTCAAATATTTTCTTTTTCAATTTTCTTGTAGACACTTTTTTTTTACATGAAAAACAATGAAATAACATTTTCTAATGATCTAAAGAAATCTGCACCATTATATGATAAGATGTTTAGGATAGTATGGATATTTGCAGATGGTTATATCAAAGATGTTGGCAACTGTCACTGTGCTTGTATTAGTATCTGTGGTAGGAATATAAAATATAATACAAATTAAATTAAAAACTGAAGAGACTTAAAAGTAAAACATAACATAGATACAGAGACTAAGCAAACCATCCATTCAGGAGAGGTTTCAATTATATTGATATGCAATAAGAGATCTTACAGAGCGAATAAATGTTAGAAATGCTGATTCCACCTTTTCTGATGGCATTGAGAAGTGATAGAGATATACAGTAGGTCACTGCACAAGAAGGGAAGTGAAATAAATTAAGAAAAGAATAGATATGATACACAAAAAGAAAAAAGAAACTAAAGAAGATGAAGCAGACCATGTATGGGAAACCTCTACATGGTACAGCCTTCCAGAAATCACTTGTTATCGCTGCATTGGCAGCTTTAGCCGCCTCTGCAGAGAGTGGGCACGATGACAGCCCCCTGAGGCTTGGGGGCTGTCATGTCGGTCCTGCTTAAGGATCGTCCCTCCTTCTCCAGGAATGTGTACATACACTTCCTAAAGATTTTTATTTTTTGCATTTTTTATTTTGCACACTTATACACACTTATATCAACACTGCCATGCAACTTTTAGAAGTGTACACAAAAAAAACTCTCAAAGAGGGTTTTTTTTTACCATTTTGTGTTTTTTTACCCCTAAAAACTGTTTGGTAGCTTGACTATTGGATAATCTGTTTTTGCCACTAATTATGCTGTTAGATCAGTAATTTTATTTCATTGATTTACACAATTGTTTTGGTTTTATTGCAATTATATCCCTGCATTATTGTTCTTTTGTATCTTTAGTATAGTTTTGCTATTTGATGCTTTGGTATAGAAAGATGTATTTTACTTAGATTGATCCATCAAAATATGTGCTTTGCAAAAATATATTGGTTTCTTGGGGTCTTTTTAAGGTTTGAGGGTCTTACGGCACATAACATACAGTCAGGGCTCTGTTTTCAGCAGCTGAATTGGCCAGCATGAAAATTCATATGCACGTCTTTCATTTGGGGTCCGTACATGCCACATACTTGGGTAAATATATGCATATTGGGCATCAAGTTATTCAGTAGACCTCTGACGTCCATATTTAGTATGATTTTTCTTTGTACATAAAACATTGTATAAGATAAATGAGGCAAACCAACATATTTAGAAGATTTTCGGAAATGTCATAAAAACCTCTATGCTTAAGTGGGCACGGGAGAATGTGTACTTTCCAAAAAAATATGGTTTTCTGGGATAACCGAACATTTTTTCTACCTTTGCCCCCAAAATCATGTAAATGTGTTGATTTTGCTGTACCTAAAATGACAGACCATTTGGGGGGTATTCATTTTGGGGTCCCTAAATGCCATGTGCTTAGGTAAACCTATAAATACTAACATAAAACTATTCAGAGGACCCCAGTCTTTCATATTTGGGGTGCTTTCTCTTGATACACAGTATGTGGGAATAAGATGCTGCAGGCTGGAAGTTTTCAGGTGATTTTGGAAATGTCACCAAAATTGCCAAAATTAGGAAAGGTTTGAGGCTTGGTGTTTTGGAGTAGAAACGCATGCATACCCAATTTGAATTCGGGGGAACGTGTACTTTCCAAAAATATATGGTTTTCTGGGGTGAATGTACTTTTTCTACCTTTGCCCCCCCCCCAAAAAAAAATATGTAAATGTGTTGATTTTGCAGTACCTGAAATGACAGACATATGGAGGTCATCATTTTGGGGCCCCTATATGCTTAGGTAAAAATATACATATTCAACATAAAACTGTTCAAAGGACCTCAGGCTTTGATATTTGCGGTGATTCAGTGGCGTAACTATTTACTGGTGGGCTCTGGTAAAGGATGTGCCCCTGGGCCCCCCTGCTGTCCCCTTCCCCTATGAGCCGGAGTGTTGCTGGCATGTGCACTGTAATATTTCCCCCTGCCCAGCCGCCTACACTAACAGTTATTGTGGTTCTGGTGGGCCCCAAGGGGGTGCAGGCCCAGACCCTGCACCCCTGGTAGTTACGCTACTGCCAGTACTGTCCCATATTTGCACTGCCTACTCTCTCTCATATACTCTCCCCCATATACTCTCCCCCACCCTTCATCTGCCCTTCCTCATACACTGCCTCCTTCCATTGTGCTGTATACCCCTCCAAATACAATGTGTCCATCGCCTACACTGTCTCCAGTACATCGGCAGAGTCAGTCAGAGTTGCCCTTCTACTGACACTTTCTGTAACTTGATTCTTCCCATGGTCTTTAAATCTTACTCTCACAGTCATTCCCATACAATTCCCATTCGATCAAAAAAAACTTTAAAACACCTATGGGAGCTTCCCATAGGGTTTTAAAGCAATTCGGTAGGTTCAATCTGGCGAACTGGCCTATCGAATTTTGTTTTTAAAGGGGATGTACTTCGACCATCGAATAGTCGAATATTCGAATACAATTACATTTGAATATTCAAATTATTTGAATCGGTCGAATATTGAAAATTCGATGGTCAAAGTTGCCTCATTTGCATATTCGAGAATTCAAATCTTTTTGAAATTTGATTGAACTTCGAATCCTTCATGTGAATTTAGTAAATCTGTCCCTTATTTTTATGTCTGCCCTATACAGTCCTTTCACTGACACCCCATACACTGTAATCTTTCAAAAAATGCACACATTTCGATAAAACATTATAACTTTAGGAAAGAATTGCAACTTGGTAGTTTAGAGAGCATAGATATATTTACTCATTTTTTTATTTGTCATCTTTCTAATCTTCTCAAATCTGCTCTTTTCAATAATGCATTAAATATAGGTGAGCTATTTCGGGAAGTAAGGTGTAGATACAGGACTGAAATATCTCTGTGGAGATTTCCCATAAATGTACTATACCACCGTTCAAAGAAGGTCATCATTTGTGATTCAGGCTTAGAGCATTTCCAATATGTATTGGTGAAGGTATAATTTGAGTAGCTTGATAAAGCTCCTATTTGGGGAGTTCAAAGTTTTAATATAAAGCATCAATAGTATAGGAACCCCAAGTGGTTAACATTGAGTGTATTCTGGTCAATTTATAATCTGTCCACCAGAAAAGCTTGGGTAAAAAGAGGGTTTGCCAGGATAGGAGCAGCTAGAACAGGAGTTTTGAGTAGGGCTTGTTTATTGTGCTACTTGGTCCCATAATTGCATACATAGGTTTTGTGCTTGTGATATATTTAGGTGTTCTAAACAGATTGTAATTGTTTTTTTTTCCTTTCTGATCACTGCAAAAATCTAAAATAATCTTTCAGGGTGGATTCAATTGCATCGTTGACTTCAAAAACCGAAAGCAAATATTCAATTAACCTCCAAAGAGGTTTATTGCACAACTTATGAAGAGGTGAGAAAGATAATAATAATAATAATTAATGGGCAATGATCATACCACTGAGTACTAAGACTCTTGGAGGACTGGGGTAAAACTGCTCATCTCTGTGATATCCAAATGTTATCTATACGAGTATACAGTTTATGAGGGGGAAAGTAATGAGTAAATTGCTTTACACCTGGGTGAAGCTCACTCCATGAGTCTATTAAGCCCATCTGGAATAACTGAGATTTAACAGCCAGAGAATCTGGTCCCAGCAGGGTTGGAGATGAAGGGGCCTGTATATCGAGGGTCTGTCTAACCCAGTATTCATAGAATATTAAGCTAGTCCCCACATAATAATTAAATTAGTATGTACAGAGCTAAAGTGATTAAAAAATTGTTTCTGCCTGGCATTTGGAGCATAATAAGATGCAATTGTGAATGTCAATCAATAGATATTGTTTACCCTCACTCAGGCTAAAGTGTGATAATGTAGACCAATTCTAAAACATATTGTGACTCCTCTCATTAGTAGAAATCACAAAGGTAGAGTTTTTGTATAAGTATTTTGAACAGTGTGTCTCCTGTAGACAAACAATGTCAGCTTTGACTGACTTATAATATGTAAAGGCTTTTCTACTTTTGATTGGGGAGTTAAATCCTTGCACATTATGAGATATAATTTGGAGACCCATGAGGAAATATGAAAGGGATAAATTCAGGGGCGTTTTTGCCATGAGGCAAGGTGACTACCATAAATTTGGCTTTTCTAGTGCAGAGAGTGATATTTTGCACTCTGTGCTAGCAATGTGCCCTCCACCAGACACCCTTTCAGCAACCTTAAGGGACTTCAACCAGTGAATTCTGTAAATTCGATCGAATTGAATGATACGAATAAAAATCTGTTTGAATATTCGACTATCGAATTACTTCCCCTTTAAATTTTTATTTGACTGCCTAGTTCCCCAGTTTCAACCTACCGAAGTGTCTTTGGCGAATTGCCCTCGAATTGCCCTCGAATTCGACTGGCGAATATTTGCCGAATAAATATTCACCAGAATCGAATGGAATATTTTTGAGTGAATATTTGACTATTCGCCAGAATCGTACAATCAAACTATTCTGTCAATAGTCGCAGAAAAAAATGCTTGAATATTCGCCAAAATCGTACGAATTGAACGTTCGAAGCATTCGATCATACGATTGAAATTCGGCAAAAGACTTAGAAAAAAAAGCCTGTGGGGGGCTTCCCATAGGCTTCTGTTGCAATTCGGTAGGTTCAATCTGGCAAAGTAGGCAGTTGAATAAAAATTTAAAGGGCAAGTTCTTTGACTGGCGAATAGTCGAGTGTTCGAATATTTATTTATTCGATCTATTCGATGTGCCCAAATATTCTATATTCGATGGTTGAAAATACTTAATTTGCATATTTGAATAGTCGCACAATCGAATTGAGACTATTCGCGACTATTCGTGCAAATATTCGAATCCTTCACACAAATTTAGTAAATCAGCCCCATAGTGTATCATGCTCATATGAGATTCTTTTTTCATTCAAATACTTTAGATTCTATAACATATTTGCAACATCCCCTTAGGGCTACAGCCAAACTGAAGTCAGATAAACAAATATGTTTAGCAGTCTTTATGAAACACTGTTTATGGGCACATAAATGGAGGAATGCTGAGCTACAATTTCCACAACTGCCAACAGACCAGCACTGGGAATTAGGCAGATAAAGAGTGGCATGCATTACTGCAATGTCATGGCTATCACACAGTTTAGTGAGCTTAGTAGAGATGTCAGTTGTTGTAACTGCGACAGGCAAGCCACCAGTGTTTGTGGTCCTGGCAACTCAATTGCATCTGACACACTCATGCCTATACCTCCTTGTCAAAAAGAACTAAGCATCAAACATTTAGTCATTTTTAAAATAATAGCAAGGACTAATCATAAAAAAACATGTGCAAAGTTTGCACTTATACCACTATTACAATTTCTAGGAATAAGCTGCCATGTAGCCATGTTGGCAGGCTTTCATGTTGAATGGAGCCAAAAAGCAGATGCTGAAATCACACATAACAGATAAGCTTGGTAGAACACAATGGTTTTAATTATTATACAGTAAGATGAATAGGGACTGAATTGCAACCATGGCTTTCTACAGAATTATAGAATCTAAACATTTTTCATATAAAACAGGACATTTATTGTCAAGGCATTGTTTGTACTTGTAAGTTTACTAGTAAGTGCTGCTACCTTTACAAATTTTACATCTAGGGGGTTATTTATTAAAATGCATTTTTTCAATAGAAAAAAAACTAAAATTTTTCGAGATTTATTATACCCCAATGCTCCAAAAATCCAGAAACAGAAAATCTGCCATCTCCAACCTGTCTAGGTCCTGTATAGGTCAATGGGAGAGGCACCTATATCAACTGGAAGTTTTTGTGGTCCTCACAGGGTTTAGCCCCAAAATTTAACTTTTTCCTGGGTTTTCAGGCAAAAACTCAAACTTGAAAAAATCAAGAAATTTAGGGAAAAAAAGGCAGAAAAATAAGAGGAAGTTTTAAGATTTCGAGAATCGTCCATTGCTGTTCAACCTTCCCACTGATTTGCAGACCATATAACCATTTGGCTTCTTGTAAAGGGAATATAAAGACTATAGGAAGACTAAAAACTGCAGACTGAAGAAGTATACCTTCACAGATGCTAGATGAAATAAACCAAATGAAGAATAAAAATACACACAGCTTAAAATAAAAACATAAAATCAAAAAGTGTACTTTTTAGTTATATATAAGTAAAAATATTTTCAATTGTAGAATAACCCTATTAAATATTTCTAAAAAAATTTCTAAATTTCTAAATAAGGTTCAGTCAGCCATGAAAATATACAAATAACTGCAATTAGCACATGGTTAAATTATATAAGTGAGGTTTATAAAATGAAATGCACTCTCAGGAAATTTAGCTGAAAGCAACCCTATTCTTTCATTAGATTTTGCATAAAAGCACAAAACCTTTTGAATGTTACACTGAAGGCTCCCTCCAGTTCTGGATTATTTCCAGGTTTAAACAGAAGTTTATTCAAGCAATTAATCTTTCTGTTTATTGTAGCTCTTGGATACACTGGAAGTCTTTAAAAACAGACATTAAGGGATCTCTTTAACTGTGAAACCATTCAAATAAATGGACTCATCTGTGTGCTGTAAAACACATAAGGGACTGTGTTGTGACACTTTGTCTAAAAAGGGTCAAAAGATACATTTGAATAAGAGATAGATTGCTCATTTTACTGAAGACATAACAGAATCCCAGATGTCAAATGTAGCATTTCAAAAGGCATTTTAGAGGAACACAGAGTACTTGTTCTTTTGGGGGAAAATCGAAGAACCCCATAGATATAATTACGTGGCATTTAGGGATGCTGGTTAGAAAAAAAATCATCTTTCCTTAAAGGAGAAAGAAATACTGAATCATGGGGTCACCAATTTCTTAGGCACCTCCCAGACCCAGTGAGATTATAATTTTTTACATCACATTGTAGTCTGGTGCTCCTCTTAACTGGAAATTTGCAGTACTAGCGTATTATCCTTATGAGCACTGTGCTATCTACTTCCTGTCACAGGGACCTTTCCTGTAGTCTTGTGCTGTGCACATGCTTTTTAGATTTCAGATCATGTCTCTATGATCTGAAGTTCCAATTTATTTAAGCTCAGACCAGCAGCAATGGATCCTTGGGAAAAGAGAACTCAGTGATATAATGATCTGAAGTAAATGATTATTTGATTGATTTTATGATGAGGTACATAAGATGCTGGACAGTGGGGGAGCAATAGATGAGATCTATTTGGATTTTTTCAAAGTGTTTGATACAATGCCCCACAAACAACTTTCTGAACTAAGGTCAATTGGGCTTAATGAAGTCTTTTGCACATAGATAGGATGGTTTATGTATGATCATGGTACGTTATCTACTTGGAGTAGATTTCTTAGTGGGTCCCTCAGGGCTTGGTATTGGGTCCACTTGTATTTAATTTGTTCATGAATGAGGGTATTGTAAGTAATGTCTCAATGTTTTCAGATAACACTAAACTATTCAGCCCAATTAACTCCATCCAGGATATGGCATCCTTGCAACAGGACCTTGACAAACTGGCAATCTGGGCAGAGTGGCAAATGAGATTCAATGTTGATAAATGTAAAGTCATGCACCTGGGATGTAAAAATATCAAACACACATACCTTTAATGGGACTGCACTAGGCAACTCAATAATGGAAAAGGACCTTGCAGATAATAAATTTGTTGTAGCAAGCAATGCTGGTCAGCAACATCAAGGGCAAATAAGGTCTTGAGTTTTATTAAATGGGGCATAGATTCACAGGATTTTTTTCATTTTCCAATGTATAGAGCACTGGTAATGCCCCATCTCGAATATGCCATACAGTTTTAGTCTCCAGCACTCAGCACATTATTGAATTAGAGAGGATACAGAGAAGGGCAACCAAGCTGGTAAAAGGTATGGGAAAACTTAACTGCTGGCCAAGTTGGGGATGTTCACACTGGAGAACAGGTGCCCTTTAAGGGGTTATATGATAACTATGTATAAGGGTATCATGTAATAAATTCTGTAATGCTTTATTTAGCAGTAAGTCTTTGCAACTGATGCAAGGTCAAGCAGAAACAAAGTTCCACCTAAATACTCAGAAGGGTTTTTTTTTTTACAGAGCTATGAAGATGTGGAATTCTCCCCCTGAACCATTTGTACAGGCTGATACATTAGATAGCTTTAAAAAGGGGTAGGATGGTTTTTTAGCAAGTGAGGGAAATACAGGGTTATAGAAGTTGATCCAGGGACTGGTCCGATTGCCATCTTGGAGTCAGGAAGGAATTCTTTCCCCCTCTGAGGCAAATTGGAGAGGGTTCAAATGGGTTTTTTTATATTTCTCTGGATCAAATAGCAGTTAGGGAGGTTAAAATATAGTTAAAAGGTTGAACTTGATTGACCTGTCTCTTAACTACTATGATATGTTAATTGTGATGGCTGATTCTGTTAATGCTTTTAAGAGGGACATATATATATATATATATATATATATATATATATATATAGTTTATGGGGCAAAAAATTCAAATTAAAAAAATTAGAATTTCAAAGTAATTTTTGGCTACTTCAAATTCGATTCGAATTTTAGCAAATATTTTAGCCTATGGGGGACCTCCTGTAACCTTTAAGGAATGTTTTTGAAATTTTTTTGAAATTCGAAGGCTTTTTGTTAAAAAATCGCTAGAATCGTTCAAATTGAACGATGCATTCGAACGATTCAAACTATTTTTATTTAATAGAAAATAGACCTATCTGATCCATTTGCGATCGGAAATGCCCTTAAAATGCCCTCACTCGGTGTGAGTGTGTGTATGTAAGGACACTGGGTTTCATTTGGAGGAGTTGAACTTGGTAGACTATGGTCTTTTGTCAGCGCAACGTAATTACTGTATGTAATGTGGAAGATGTTGATGGTGATTATCAAAGCTTAAATGAATAGTGTTTATGGGAGGACAAAGCAGCTGTGCACTGTGCATGTGACTTATCTACATGTAATCAATTTTAAATCAGTGTACGAAGGACAGTAAAATACAGCAGCACACAATGCAAATTCCACTGTCTTAGAGAGGGTTAATTGTGCATTTTTAATTAACATGCATGGCAAACCTTAAATCAGATTACCCCACCCCACAATTTGCAGGTAGTTTGGCTAACTTTGTTCTAAACAAAAATATGTGGTTATTTATCTAACACAAAAAGACTTCTTACTAGCATATGGAACCTTCGCTTTTACTCCTCTTCCATTCATATTTTTTTTTTCCAAAGGATTTGTACATCTCTCTTGTAATCCAATTTGCCATATCAAGTGTCACCAGTCTGACTGTAAGCTTTTGTAAGCTCTACTGATACAGTATGAAAATAAAGCAGATTATGATTCTACAGAAAAATCTAAGCAATGTTGATTGAGATGTTCTATAGAATGTTAAAAGTCCCTTGAAAAACTATCATTTTGTAAGTTTGTAATTCTGGCCACAAAGAATAAAGGATAAACTATTAATATACTATTAATAATGTCTTGCAAGTATTAGTTGTGTATATATATATATATATATATATATATATGTATATATATATATATATCTTCAGTTCATAATAAATATTTTTAAAGGTGTTTAAAAAAAAAAAAAACACTCCAAGCCAGATTATGTATTTGAACTGAAATAAGTAGAAAACCCTAAAATGATCCAATTAATTTAGTTTTAGTTTTTCTTACAAATACTTATTCCTTATTAAGAAAAACATGAAAAGGCATTTGAAAAACCATAAGATGCAGCTACTAAATATTATTCCTGTATAGGTAAGCTATCCAGACAGAATAACTACTCACGTTAAAAGTTCGAAATGTCAATAGACTGGTGAAAATAAAATAATGGGGGAATTTAATATGTTTCACAAAAAAACCTGTGCATAGTCAATTGTGAGTGTTAGCAATCATGTTTGTGCCCTTTTTAACTTATTCAACACCTTGTCTAAGTTTGATAACATTTGCAATTTCTAATTTTTGTTAAAGAGACAGTACTTCAAAATTAAAATTTTCAATTTTTTTCAATTCAAATTGAATTTTGGGTTATTTGATTTAACATAGTGGTAAGGAGTAAATGGCTTGCAGAATTTAAGGAAACTAAAGCCTCAAACAGACTATGGTTAAAAACGCTGTACCTTATGTTTGTTCCAGCCCAACCCCACCACATCCCAAAAATGTAGACCCACGCTTTTGACGATGCTTTTTACATTAAGCCACTAATTTGTAATATTCTGTGTTCTCCCTGAAAGTTCACATGGCATGAAATAATTCATATGCTAACTCTAGAAGCAATAAGTGTGGGAGTAAAAGACACAGCTTTGTCCATTTATTGGTTGATGTAGCTTATGTTATGTTTACCCTTGGTTTGCATGTGAGCAAAATGAATCATCTAAGCCATGGGGTGTCCCTTAGTACTTGAAATAGCAGTTTTTCAATTTAGAAATGGCACGTTTCTTGAAAAATACAATTTAAATAAAATTTTGTTTTTTATGAAAGCAGTGTTTACATATGGACTGTTTTATGTAACATACATTTCCTTTCCTTAGGGAGCCAACCCCAGCACAGCTGCAACCTAATCACCAAGCAACAATCTGTCTGGGAACCCAATTTACCTGGAGTGGCCTATTGATTGGAGGACTCAACCACTCTTATCTACTGACTTCTCTGTAAACCAGCTTTTACTTTAGCTACTGTTTATAACTATAGCTATATGTATATTGTACAATATATGAAAATCACTTGCAGCATAACCAGTGATTCCAAGCAGAGACATCACAAGAGCGAGAGCTTAGTTGCTCCTGCTTGTGCCTCACTGCAACCCCCTCCCCCACTGTGCGGTTGCTCAGAACCATCCATTAAAAGAAACAGAAAGAATGCTATAAAGGAAACAGACTCTATGGTCCAAGCCCCCTTTTCCCCAAGCCTTCTGCGACCACGGGTTCTGTTTCCTTTAGTTGCTTTTCTTCCTTTAGTTGCCTTTTTTCTACAAAGGCACAGTTCAGATATATCTGTCATGTCAAATTATGCATCTGTAACTTATGCTTTGCATTGAAATATGTTTTGCTTTAAATCTCATCCATCAAAATCTGACTTTTTTGCAATGCCTCTCCCCTTAAATATGATTTCATTACTGCATGCCAATAATACCCTGTAATATGCATCATATCACTTTATTATTTGTTCTTGTGGCCAGGTTTTTATGCATATGCCTTAATCTGCATGTCAAATGATGTATTAGCAGCATGTTAAATGCCTTGTGCAAAGAATTATTCTCTCTCTGACTGAATTTAATGAGCTCAACATAACCACAGTATTTCTATAGACAACCCAGTTCTTTATATCCTGTAAAATAGCAGGTGGTCATTTGTAAAAGAATTAAGTTTTTCCTTAATCTTTCTCTTGAAAAAAATACTTTTTTATATACAGACACTAGTAAAGTAGATAAATTATTCTATTTCTCTTACCTAGTTCCAAAGAAATGTGTTTTCTTTTGTATTTTGTATTTTTCCCTGCAGTCTAAATATCAAAATTGCAAAGCATAGTATGTGTTTTGCAATGCTATTCTCATGACAATTAATTGGATCTACTAAACAATGATTTTCTTGTAGAACAATTATGTGTAACTATATATGTAGTGGATTTCATGCAAATAAATATACATTAACAATTGGGCTTTTACCACTTGAGTTAAAAAATACAGATTTTACATTTGGATTACATACATTTGGTTAAACAATGTCCTTTTCTGCTCTGAAATGATTCGTTCCAGTGCAGAAAGAACTTTACCAAATCATTAAATCATATCAAATGAACTTGCCCTGCAATGATTTGGTGGGGTGTTAGACAAGGCCGGCACTACTTGGCCCACTGCTGTTCGTCGCCCCCATACTCTGTCCTTTATTTGCAAATTTGCATCATCAGGACCATATCAATGGGGATTGGCTCATGGGAAATTTAAAAAACTATAGTATCACCTGAATATCACCAGTGTTTCTGAACCAATGTGGGTTTGGCTGGGCAGCATGCCGCTCCTTAAAATCCTGTCACCCTAGGCCCGGGCCTAGGTGGCCTTTCCACAAATCCAGGCCTGGTGTTAGAGCACCATGTTTGTCATTTCTTTAAAGGTAATTGAGCCTTACTAAGTT
Organism: Xenopus borealis; assembly: GCA_024363595.1. NCBI lineage: Eukaryota > Metazoa > Chordata > Amphibia > Anura > Pipidae > Xenopus > Xenopus borealis. The sequence continues at coordinate 70,323,254 of CM044441.1, forward strand.
TGCCCAGGTGTTGGTGCACTACACTACACCAATCATGTACAGGATGGATATAAAGGAGACATGTAGAGGTCCATTTATCAACATTCTTATTTCAGTTGAGGGTTTTCACTCAAATTACTAAAAAAAAAACATAAATACTCTAAAAGTCTGAATGGCTAAGAAAAAGTCAAAAAGAAGAAAGTCAATAGGATCAGCCCAACTCTCGCTGACTTCTATAGGATCTTGAATGCTTTGACTTGCCAAACTTTTGTTTTACAGTTTTTCTGCTTTTTACACATTTTAAATCTCAATTTTTTAGAGTTTAAGAGAAATAATAAAAAAAAATGTTTTAGTCGATATCACCCAAGTGCAGTGCAAACCAGGAAGCAGCCAAAGAACTGTCAACTGTCAAATTCGCAAGGGCTGGCATCACCGCAGATGAGACGGCAGGCGACTATGCTTTCTTCCAGGTACATTTATTACATTACCCCCACTCTAGAGGGGGCCACTGAACCCCTTGGCTTACCAGGAAATCTGGCATGGAACTGACATTTGTTTGACATTTGAGGTGGTTAGCAAGGACATCAAAGGCTGGTAACCAAGACTCCATCCTTGGGATCGTAGCCCTTTCAGTGAACAAATACTGTAATCTGCCTCTGAGAAGAATCTACTGACCTTTGCACCAAGTATTTGGCCTAACCTTCAACAGACACTGGAGGAGGAGAGAAGACTGTCAGACTTTTCTGGCAGGCTTTATCATGGGGTTCAGGAGAAAAATCTAACCTGACCGTGGAGGAATTGATAACCTCAGAAATTAAAAATGGATCAATGAATTTAGGCCCTAACTTGGCATAAGGGACTTTCAGGAATGTTTCTAGAGGACAGCCAGACCCTGCTCAGGTGACTCTTAATAATGTATTTCAGCTGCTCTCTTCTGAGCAGCTATTACTGAAGACAGAGAGCTTTGAACCTTTTGCCAAATCTTAGAGAGGTGATCAACTATAGACAGTAGGCAAGTCCAAGGACAAGGTCTGAAAATGAAAAGGCTCTAGAATTGTAGCCAAAAACTGTAAAAAAAATTGAGTTTCTGCAGTGGAAATGTGAATAGCATTATAAAATACAAAGCCAGCTGAGGGGAGAAAATATGCCCAGAGAGACTGATTACTGGAGACATAACACCTGAGATATGTCTGGGTCAAACACCAGATATAACAACAAGAATCGGGCTTAGAATGCACCCAGGAACTCAAAGAACCCTAGATTCCTCAGTAGAAAGAAAGGTTCTTTCTGAGTACCTGGGTCCATTCTAAGCCTGATTCTTGTTGTTATATCTGGTGTTTGAACCTGTCCCTTACCTTGCATTCCTGCTGCCTGAACACCCCCTGCCTGTCTTGACTAATCTAGGGATCCTGATTTGGTTCTATGCATAGCTCCATGTTTGACCTTGGTTTGTGACCCTGACAAGCTTCTGCTTCCACTGCTTTGACCCAGCCTGTCATAGACTTTGCTAACTGCTCCCCATCCTATCTGTACACGTTTGGATCCCATGCTTGCACAGTAAGATTGGGCAATAAGATTTCGGCAGAGCGCTGAAGAACCAGCAAATTTGCAAGGGCAGGCAGCGGAGATATAGTATATATATAGTATATAGTATATTATATATATATATATATATATATAAAATAACTTTTATTAATCTATACTTTTATTAAGCTGTATATTAAACAATTTTTCAAAATACTGGAAAAATGTTAAATACTAACCTCTGGAGGCCTATTTATCAAAAGTCAGATTTTAAAGGTTTTAAAGGTTCTTAAAACCACAACTAAACTCACTTTCTTTAAAATTACAAATGCCATTTTTACCAATAAAAAAAGCTGAAAAAAAAATTATGAAAAGAAAATAATGAACAATAATTTGGACAATTCCTAGGGTAAAAAAAATCTAAAAACTTATAAAAGTCTGAATTGATTTAAAATGGTGCAATTGGATCAGTGTAGCTCCCATTGACTTCTATAGGACCTCTATAACTTTTAACTGGCAAAATATTAGTGGTTTCGTGGTTTTTACACACACTGTAATACATTTCAATATTATATACAGATTTATGTTTTTGTTCCACTTAACCCAGTTTGGTAACTGCACTGCAATTAAATGGCAACTTAAACATGTTTCTTTGTATTCTATTTTGTCTTTAATATCTGAATCTAGCATTGAATAGATTAACAGTATCAAGGACCTATGGTTCATCAACTGTATCTTGATGCAATTGGAAGACTTGCAAAGTATTTGCATTGTTTTATCTTTATAGCCATAAGGCGATTTTAATAATATAACTTTTGTATAATAATCCCTAAACTGCAGACGGAAAGCATCTAATTTTTTGTATGTAGAAATAAAAATGCAATAATGTTCAGCTAATCCCTGTTAATTTAGAGAGAACTAGTGCTGGAGGTGATTTTGAAGTAATGATTGCAGACAAGTGGTTTTGGAAATGTGTATGTAGGTCATTCCAGCTTTCATTATACATTATTCAGAACAAGAGGAATTGTTGACATTGCACTACAGATGTGGAAGAAGTAAATGTAAGAATACAAACAAATGCATTGAATGTAGTTTATTGAAACTACTGTTGTATTTTAATGTAGTGTTCTACATACACATATATTTGTCCGTACAGTGTACAAACTGGGCCTTTTCCATTTTAGAAAAAATGTCTATACACATTTACCTAAAATTATTTTAATTAGTACTGAGGTACTGTATATAATTAATTATTAATGCAGACAAATGATTTGGTCATAAAACCCAGCAACAACAAGCAAACAGTTCTTTATTTTGTACTGTTTTTTTCAATATTATAAGTAAGTAGCCTGTACAGATATGGGACCTGTTATCCAGAATGCTTGGGACCTGGGGTATTCTGGATAAGGGATCTTTCGAAAATTTGGATTTTCATATCTTAAGTCTACTAGAAAATCGCGTACACATTAAATAAACCCAACAAGCTTGTTTTGCTTCCAATAAGGATTAATTATATCTTGGGATCAAGTACAACCTACTGTTTTATAATTATTGAGAAAAATAAAAATGTGAATTATTTGGATAAAATTGAGTTTATGAGAGACGGCCATCCCATAATTCAGAGCTTTCTGGATAATGAGTTTATGTATAACAGACCCCATACCTGTACTTGATAATGAATAAACTAGAATAAATCCATGCTGATGGCAAAACAATGCTAACTGAATAAAAGTAAATGTATTCCATGCATATCGTATCTAATTAAACTTTTAAAACCTGAATATTAATATATGTAAATAGAATAAATAAGAGTGCGGGTCAATCCCAGAGCTCACCTGATCATGTGTGTCCTTCTCGTCGCTGCCTCAGTGGGTTGTCGGCACTTCCAGCCGATTTCATTCGACATGTACAAAATTCCCTGCTGGATCGGCGCCAGCCCGGAAAGTAGTGTAATGTAATGCACAAATAAAGCCGATGTTTAAGTACATGAGTGTCCACACTACTTTCCGGACTGATGCCGATCCAGCGGGGATTCTTGTACATGTTGTATTAATATATGTAATATTATATTATAATTATATCTAGTATAAAGTTGATCCAGGGACTGGTCCAATTGCCCTGGGAGTTAGAAACAATTCCCCCCCCCTGAATGAAATTGGAGTTGCTGCATATTTTTTTTTTCCTTCCTCTAAATCAACTAGCAGTTAAACAGATTTTCAATGCAAGAAAGTCAAACTTTATGGGGCTGCATATTTTTGAACATAATCTACTATGTTATTATGCATTTAATTATATATATAATTAAATATATACAGAATTAAAAGCATTAGCAAACTTAAAATGTCTTTCAAACTTTTGCATAAAATGTTTAGTTGTTAAGGCAGGCCTACATATATTTAGAGATTATTATGTCAAGGTGTGAACCCGCTACACCATAAAACGTCCAATTATTCAATAACCTTATTGCAACAGAATGGGGATAATAAATGCCAATTCTGGTAAAAAAAATATTCTGGCTAAAGTCAAAGACAGCCCATACCACACTGGAATAACATGGAATGGAAGACAATCAGACACTGGTTAGCATGTTAACAAGTAGAACATGTTAGCATGTCACAAGATTTCTAAAAATCTTGTAGGAATAAATGGAAAGTGGGATATGTTTTCTAAGGTGAGCTCTAATTTCACATTTTGATACATCTGCCCTTTATGTTGTAGATATGTGTACCAAAATATATTTAAAATGAACTTCATAAAATGTATAATTAATAATAATTAGAATTACTTTGAACTAAGTAGTTAATAAATGTTTTAGAATCATTTTTTTTGTAAACTATTTTCTATGTAATAGTTTTTAGAAAATAAGCTAACAACATAATTCATTATTAGTGCAAATTCGTCTGCCTCCCGCAAAAGTATGAAATTAAACCTACCAAAATGTCTATTGAAAAAGCAGATTAATGTTCCCCCTGAGTTTTATACTTTTGCATCTTAATAGCTAACATTTTTCTATGTAATTACTTTATTAGCTCTAGTTTTTATAGAGAGCACTGTACCCCTATAGTAAAGAACATTACAAGTAATCAAGGGGGCCTATGACCAAATACAGTCTTTTGTACAAGTGAAAACTCCTAGGTGATTTTAATATCCTCATATCATACAACAAGAGGTATTACATTTTTATAATACATGCTTCAATAACATGACATAGGCTGCTGATCAACACAGAATTACTAAGGGTCGAGGGTTAATTTACCCTTGAATTCGACTCTCAAATTTTTATCGAATTTGGAATTCGAGGGGTTCAACGCAATTCGATTTTTCGACTGATCGAATCTGAAAAATTCGATCAATCAATAAAATTATTCAAATAATTCGATTAGAATGGTTTTTTTTTTAAGCATTAGGTCAAATTTTTTATTCGATCAAAAAAACTTGTAAAATTCCTATGGGAACTTCCCAAAGGGATATATATATCAATTTGGTAGATTTTATTTGCCAAATTGTTGTATCAGATTTTTTTAAAGGGCCAGTACTTTGACAATTGAATTCGAATTTTCAAATTTGGCAAATTCAAATCTAATTTTGGGCTATTCAATAGTCGAAGAATTTTCACTTCCAATCAATTCGAACCTTAGTAAATCTGCCCCTAAGCACATTTAAGGATATATTTTATTGTGTATAAAATGCTATAGTTATGAATGCATAATCATAACAGTCTCCTTACAGATTATGTTGCAAAGACAATTTATATATTTTGTGATTATGGTGCAATTAAAGGGGCTGTTCACCTTTAATTTACCTTTTAGTTAGAAAACTATAAAAAAATAAATAAATAAGACTAACTGATAAGTTGCTTAGAATTGGCCATTCACTGTACGTATATTACCCTTGTAAGCAAAAAAAAACTTTATGGTTTCATAGAAAGGTCAGCATTGAGGTTGCATTGATTTGCATTTTTTAGGCACTAATTGATCAATAAAAAATAAAAATGATACCACACAAAATCTGTCAACATAACTTAACGTATAACACTGGACACCCTTTTTACATGGTTAAATATAGAATGCAACTGAAACATCTTTAAAATTATACTAAGGGGCAAATTTACAAAATTCACATGAATTGATCGTAGTTCGATCGAATATGAATATCGAATGCTTATCGAATTTCGAATAAATTCATAGGATTTTGGGTGAAGTAAATTTGCCCCTTAAATATTATTCACTGTAGATTACCCTTGAAAGCAAAGAAAACCCTTTGTAGTTTAATAGAAAGGTTAGCATTGAGGTTGCCACAAGAAGCATGCAAAAAGCAATCATGCTAACAAAAGTTGAAAAAATGTAAAAAACTAAATTATTCTTGAAAAATATTTGTAGAAAAAAATATAGTGAGAGGGTACTGGGACCTTGGTTTCAAAGGGAAATAAAGCAGAAGTTTTAAAAAACTTTTTCTTTCTTCTTGTTTGTACAGCTCAGAAACGTTAAATTCAGCATTCATTTTTAATAGAAACAATTTTACTATTTTAGGTTTAGATGACTGGTTGATTCATGAGGAAATACAAAAGAAACTAGAATATGCAAAATCACACAAGATTCTAGGACCCAATGGTATTTACCACAAGGAAATAAAGGAGCTTAACTTTGTGCTAATGATTTCTAGAATAGTGCAGATAGATTGGCAAATTGCTAATATACCATTATATTCATGTTAGTTTGAAATGTGTTGTAGGGAATATTTAAGGGCAGATTTAATACTGGTCGAATTTCAAATTGAAAAAAATTTGAAATTCGACCATGGGAATAGTTAGGGAAACAAACAGTCCCTGGGGGGCACAGGGGGCGTTGTGGAAACTGAAGAGGGAAAGGTGAGTCCTTGATTCAGGGACGGAAAGGGTAAAGATGCCCACACAGGATGAAGAGGACAACGAGTTGGGACAGGAGCATACTGGGTAGGAGTGGGATGCAACAGGTGTAAAACAGGAAAAGACGGATGAGACAGGACAGTGTGGGCGTACAATCCGGGATGGGGTGCAGAAGAATTGGATCAGGAAAGCAGGAGAGGACTGGAAAGAATAGGTACAAGACAGAACAGGAGATGAGAACGGGTAAGGCAGGGGTTAGGTCAAGGTCAAGGCAGGGAAATAATCAAAGTCAAGACCGGGAAAGGTTAAATGTAGGGTAAAGCAATGCAAGACGAGGCAGGAAAAGCAAGGCAGGCAAGGTTTATCAGGACAAGGTATCAATAAGGGAAAAGGGCTAGAGCAAGAACAACCTAGCTAGACTGTTAGATTTTTGGCCACTGACATCGGAATGGCAAACATTGTCACCTAAAATGTACTTAATTTAATTGGTTTAAGCTGTGTAAACAATGGTGAACTGCTGCATTGTTTACAATCACTTGTATCACCCTAGTTTTCTTGCTCTACTAATTTTTTCCCCCAAGGTTTTTTTTACTTGAATGAGTGATGCCTGATGTGGTATAAATTACATATTATCCAGAATGCTCGGGACCTGGGGTGTCCTAGGTCTTTCTGAAATTTGGATCTCCATACATCAAAGGTCAAGTTTGTGAGTTTTTTGCAACATTTTAAAAAAATTCTACCAATGGATGAACCCTCAGTTTAATCAACATTGAGACCTATAAAACATATTAATTCATGCAAAAAAAAGTTATCTTGCACCTTTAAAATATTCCAAATTACTTTTATTGTGGATACAAACAGCAAGAACTTATCTGTTTTTCTTTCCTTCTAAGTCACCCTTTAGTTTACCCAAAAAGTGTTCTTGTTTTTCATGTTTTAGGAATACACACAAGAAAAGTTAGATAACATGAATTTTGCAATGCCAGAATCATGTGTAATTATATGTATAAATATGAAAAGACAGCTAACAGACACAATGGCAGCCTGTCAAGAGATTGTGCAAAAAAGTAATAATCCTCTAATTATGAATTTCATGGAAATATTTATATTAGAATTTCCCATTAATTCAGATACAATAACATAAATAATTTAGTCAGTTCCTTTGCTAACATAATACCACTAGAAAGTCAAAATTGTACTCTATATACTGATTGTTGGAAAATTAGGCATAAGTAGGATTAAGATACTTTCTTTTAAATCAGAAGGTTCTCAATTCATATTAATCTTTCAGCATTATTGTTGTGTAAGAACGCTTAATTTTGTTCTTGAAAAACATTTACGTTTCATCTGCTAGATGAACACTAACATCAAATAAGCCCACTGTAAAATAATGTGCCATATAGTAGAAAATGTATGGGGGAAACCAGGTACCTGAAAAAAATGTATGCCTTTTGCAGCCTAACACCCTTCAAAAATTAAAACACAACCAGCATTTTTTGGACTTTTTTTTTTGGATTTTCCACTCAAAAATTATTATGTATATAAGTAACTAAAGATAGAGGATGTTCTATGCACTCCGATGCATTTCACAGGTCAGAGCTGGTGCAGGCAAGACTGGCGAAAGTAGTAACGTTCAGTAAAATCCACATATTAGTGAATTTGCTGAGTTGCCAAACGAAAAATCCCCTGGCATTAGAGTGTAAATCAATGCTAGCATCTATCTCCTTCAATAGTGAAGTGATGCCTGCCCCAGTAAGTAAATCACAGAAGTGACTGAAAACAGTAACACTGGCAAAATCATCTCTTCACCCTTTAGTATATCTGCCCCATGGGGCCAAATTCACTAAAGAGTGCAAATTCGCCAGTGACGATTTTGCAGCCATTGCAGCACTTCGCCAGGGGAAAATTTGCTCAGACAACGCTAATTAACTAAAGTGCAAAATTTCGTCCAGGGCACTGAATGCTGGCAAATTTTCCCTAGAATTACTTCAGAGAAGTATCAAAGAGAAGTTGCGCTATTGTTCAATTCTACCTAGCGCAACTTCACTAGAGTTCTTGCGCTAATTTGCATACGGCGGGCAATTTAAAGTGGAATGGAGCTATTTAATGTATGTTACATTTACACTGATAACGAGACATGCCAAGGGAACCTTAATAAAGTCAATTGAGTTGTTTTAATGACCTAGATATAAGCCCACAGTTAAATAATGTGCCATATGGTAAAAACTGTATGTGGGAAACCGGGTGCCTGAAAAAAATGTCTTGTGCCTTTTTCAGCCTAACACCCTGAAAAATTGAAAAGACGCCAGCGTTTTTAGGACTTTGAAGATATTACACTCAAAAATGATAATGTAAGTAACTGAAGATTGAGGATGTTCTATGCATTCCAATGCACTTCACCAGGTCAGAGCTGGTGAAGGCAAGTCTGGTGAAAGAGGCAATGTTCAGTAAAATCCGCATCTTAGTGAATTTGCGGAGTTACGTCCATTCACCAGAGCAAAAACAACTCTAGTGTACATTTCCTTCACTAGTGAAGGAGCTTCTGTGAAACCCATTATACAGAAAGTTCCGAATTACGGGAAGGCTGCCTCCGATAGACTCCATTTTATCCAAATAATCCAGATTTTTAGAAATTATTTAATTTTTCTCTTGAACCATTTGAAGATGTTAATAGGTTCATGAAGAGGGCTTTGCACTGTTAGCCTAAAACTCATTGATTTGACTTTTTGCCATTCAAGTTTTCTCTTGAATAAGCATGCATTCGTGAGTTAAATTAAGTTAATTTGAGGTCTAAAAACATACATAGTAACATAGTAACATAGTAAGTTGAAAGAAACTCACGTCCATCAAGTTCTTTTTCAACTTTTTTTTTTTATATATTTTAACTGCTAGTTGATTCAGAGGAAGGCAAAAAAAACCCATCCTAAGCCTCTCCAAT
>CM044441.1:70334360-70347505 GCA_024363595.1 Xenopus borealis
ACTGATTTAGCACATTTGCCTTTTCTGTATCGGTTACAACCATACTGGTACCATTATTTTTACTATTAATATATTTAAAAAACTTTTTAGGGTTACTTTTCTCCTGCACCACAATGAATTCTTCATTTCCTTTCTTTGCCTTCCAGATTGCTGATTTACAACATTTATTACAGTGTTTATATTCATTAAATGTAGCTACTGTCCCAACAGATTTGAAGTTTTTAAATGCCTTTTTCTTCTTTCCTATTATCTTCTTTACATCTGTATTAAGCCACATAGACTGATTCTTAGAGCTTCTACATTTACTCCTTAAGGGAATAAATACATTTGTTGGTTAATATAGTTTATATTATAGTATGTTATAGTTTTGTAAGTATGTCAATGACCCTCCATTGTTCAGTTACAATTGATAGTTTTCATGAAATTACATTATGGGCCACTCTGTGGTACACCAAATAGAGGAACATATTCATCAAATAATCATTTAAAAAAAGTATCACTATAATAAGTCTAATAAACTGCAATGTTCAATAATGTTTTTGGCCTAAAATTTTTATTGTTTTCTGCTATAGCTTTTAAGATTTTAAAAGTTACAGTAAATTATCACACAGCAGCACAGCATTTATATTATTTCTGCCAAACTGCATAACCTTGCATTTAACAACATTTGACCTCATTTTCCAATTTTCTGCCAAGTTTTCCAATTTAGTCAAATCACTCTGCAAAGTGGCAGCATCCTGCATGGAATTTATAGTTCTGTGCAATAAGTATAATCAGCAAAAAGTAATAGTACTTTCAATACCAACCTACCGGTTATTAATAAAGAAATTAAAAAGCAAAGAGCCAAGTACAGACCACTGTGGTATTCCACAATACTTGTCCAATCAGAAAATTTTCCATTTACCACCACTCTTTGTAATCTGACAATAATTTAGTCAGTTCTTTATCCCAACTACACATGCCATATTCTGGGCCAACATTCCTTAATCTAACCAGTAACCTTCTCTGTAGTACTGTATCAAATGCTTTAGCAAAGTCTAGGTAGATTAAATCCACTGCCATCCCAGAGTCAAGGTCCCTGCTTACCTTCTCAAAAAATAAATTGATTTAGTCTGGCAAGATCTACTACACATAAAATGAAGCTGGCACAAACTCATAGTATTATTATATTCCTTAATACACCTTCAAAAAGGTCAAGTCAAGTTAACTGGCTTTATAGTTTTGAGGCTGAGAATGGGATCTATTTTTTTCATAATGTTTTCATTTATTTATGTTTTTCAAATAAAATAACTTAACAAATAGAATGAAGTAAATAGCCAATACAAATGTCAAGCACAGATTAAGTATTGGAAATCAGAAATTATAATTATCATCTTTGAATCTTACCAAAGTGACTATCTTTGAGAATATAAACAACTTTCTCAGTTTACTTTATGTAGGTGGCATGCCCAATTATTACTGCTTTTATGGTTACAGTAAGTGACTTGCTAACAGTCTGTTGACGGAATGACTCCTGGGGGGTTTCATTGTATTTTGTTGTTGTAGTTTTTCTGCACTCATGAGAAGTTGTACCGTCTCCCAGACAGGTTCAGTGCCTGGGCTCTCTTTTTGAATAGTGGCACCATATTAGCAAATTAAAAATCTCTTAGCACCGTGCCAGACATCAATGAATACTGAAAAATTAAGTCAGGTGGCAATCACAAAGCTAAGTTTGTTTAATACCCTTGGATCAATACATCCTGTCCTATACCTTTGTTTACCTTTACATGTTCTAATTTCTTTTGAATTTACTCTTGCACAAATCATGCATCATCAGTTGTATTATAAGAATTCGGAAGGAAACCTTCTTTAACTGGTTCCTCATTTGTATAGATACAATCCTTACAGTTGCACTACTCAGATTTTACTGTCAGGCATTTTTTTTTACCATGCAGTAATATCAAATAAAATATAATATAACGGAGGGGGTGATGTTAGAAAATGATGGGGCAGAAGTCTTATGGGTGGAGCTTGTCACCAATTGTAAAGAGTCCAGCAAATTAATTGTTATAGACCCCCCCTAATGTAAGAGAGGAGGAGGCAAAGCAAACAGAAAAGGCTGCTAGTTTGGGGAATGTAATGAAATCTCTGAAAAGCTAATTTTAGGGTATTATGTTTTCAGCTAAAAACACAGAACGGAAATGGTTTTTATTTAAAATTATATTAAATCATAATACTGTTCTCAATTTATTCCCATAAGGAGTTAATGTAGAAGCACTAGGAATCACCCCATGTAGCTTAATATCAAAGTAAAGAAGTTAATAGAAAAGAAGAGACAGGCATTTAAAAATGACAAGTCTGTTGGAACAGAAGCTGCATTTAATAGATATAAACAGTATAATAAATGTTGTAAAATAGCAATCCAGAAGGCAACGATAGGAAATGAGGAGTGCATTGCGGCTGAGGCTAGGGCTAACCCCCAAAAGTTTTTTAAGTATATTAATAGTAAAAATATGCGGGTTGAGAGAGATGCTCTCTTATATACCAGTATGATTGTAACAGATACAGAAAAGGCAAATGTAGTAACCTGGTTCTTTTTTTTAGTGTATACAATAGAGGAGTCTAAGTTCCCAGGCTCACTTCATAGCGGTACTGTTGGCTCAGCTCAATCTAGTCAGTGGCTGACTCAGGATAAGATTCATAAAACTTTAATAAAAATGTATGTAAACAAGGCACCAGGGCCAGATGGCATACACCCCTGGGTTCTAATAGAGCTTAGTTCAGTTTTAGGTCCCTATTTCTGATTTTCTCAGATTTGCTTTCATTGCATTATGAGCAGCAATCAGCAAGGATATGATATGAAGGATAGGTCATGTCAGACAAATTTGCTTTTTAAAATAAGTAAGTAAGTAAGTAAAATGCTGGCCAGTGGGGGAGCAGAAGATGTGATCTATATGGATTTTGCCAAAGCTTTTGATATTGTGCTCCACAACTGCTTTCTGACTAAGGTCTATTGGGCTTAATGAAGTCATTTGCACATGGATAGGAAACTGGCCACAGGATCGGGTACAGAGGGTTGTTGTTCATTGTACATTCTCTACTAACTTGCTTATTTTGGATGCCGGCGCCCATAGCCAGCGTCCAAAAAACGCTGGTGTCCGTTTTTTCGATGCTGGCAATGGACGCTGGAGTCCAAAAATGGGACGCCCGCGTCCAAAACGAGACACGGCAGCGTTTTGCAAATTTTTTGCCGTTTTGCAAATTTCTCTACAAAATTTAGCAAAACGCCACCGATTCGCCCATCACTATAAATGACTTAGGGGAGGGTATTGTAAGTAATGCATCAGTGTTTGCAGATGACATAAAACTATTCAACCAACTGACTGATTACACTGGTGACCAGGCAGTAACCAATCCATGACTTGAGGGAGGGCCACACAACCATAACTGTTGCTTTTGAATCTGAGCTGAATGTTGAGGAGCAATTGCAAACTCACCGACCAGTTATGTCCCATGTGGTCCCCCTTTAAATCGCTAACTAACTCAAAGTTAGAACTGAAAGCAGGAAGTTGGATTGTTGCTATTATATTAGACACCCAGTCACTCCAGCCTTTATACTGTACATTACACTTTTAGCTAACTAACTATATTAGAAACATTTTTTATTTTGCACAGCCTATCTATTTATGTCCCATGTGGTCCCCCTTTAAATCGCTAACTAACTCAAAGTTAGAACAGAAAGCAGGAAGTTGGATTGTTGCTATTATATTAGACACCCAGTCACTCCAGCCTTTATACTGTACATTACACTTTTAGCTAACTATATTAGAAACATTTTTTATTTTGCACAGCCTATCTATTTATCCAGTTTTTATTTTTACACTGAACTGATAACTACAGTATGTATAAATATATAAGGAGATCATATAATAATCTCTCTGATGCTTTATTTACCAGTAGGTCTTTCCAGCTGACATGGAGGTCACCTATTCCGATTAGAAGAAAGGAGGTTCTGCCTAAATGTTTGGAAGGGTTTTTTTACAGTAATGGAAGATAGCTCATAGTACAAGTTGATACATAGTCTAGTCTAATTGGCATTTTGCAGTCAGGAAGGAATTTTCCCCCTCTGAGGCAAATTGGAGAGTCTAAAAGGTTGAACTTGATGGACATGTCTTTTTTTTAACCTTACTACTGCATTGTATTGTGTTACTATGTTCTTATGTAAATATGTTACTATGTACATTTATGTCTGTCCTTGATGCATATCCAAACCAGTTAACAAACAGAACACCCCAAGTCAGTTTTCTCAATGGAAAAAACATACTTTTTTAACAGTATATGAGGTCAAGGTTCTTTATGAGACACACAGTAGCATCATAGTTTAGTTTGTGAAAGATGAATGGAATCCATCATTTGAAAGAAAGGAGAATAAGGTTCTTCACCTCAATTTTAGCCTGTGATAAGTCAGGATTGTCAAGGGATAAAGAAATAATTAGCTTTTAACCCTGGAGTGCATACCTCTGTTCAACAAGGGCTGATAACAAGCTGGATGATAAGAATATAAAGTAGCTGTACAGACTGTACAACGGAGATTATGTGCAAGTGAAGGAGCCAGATGCCCTTGAAACCCCACTACCATACTGTACAATAAAATACATTTTTTTCCAGTGAATACATCCATTCTGCAGTAGATTTACTGTTCTTTTCTATGCATGTATTTGTTTTATTTTTAATAATATAACACTGCTGTTATCTGTGCTCTCCTCTATACTCATACATAATATACATATGTAGGTATATTTTTTATTTATATTAAGCTAATTATACATGATGCTGTACGTTAAAATAATACATTAATAGAACGGTTGCGGGACAAGGCAATAAAAGACTTTAAATAATTACAAATATACAATTACATTCCAGATTATCATGTTATCAGATAACATATAGTTACATAGTTATATAGTTAAATTGGGTTGAAAAAAGATAGAGTCCATCAAGTTCAACACCTCCAAATTAAAAACCCAGCATCCACACACAAACACACACACACACACATCTCCACTCTTTCACACAAACCATATATGCCCATAGCTATACTAACTGTAGAGTTTAGTATCAAAATAGCCTTTGATATTATGTCTGTACAAAAAAATCATCCAAGCCCCTCTTAAAAGCATCAACAGAATGAGCCATCACAACATCACCCGGCAGTGCATTCCACAACCTCACCGTCCTGACTGTGAAGAACCACCTACGCTGCTTCAAATGAAAGTCCTTTTCTTCTAGTCTGAAGCGTTGGCCTCTTGTCATATTAAACAAGAGGGCCAAATATACCCACACTGTAAAAAAAACACATTACCAAAAGATGTGTGTAGAATTGAAGAGAAGGTTCAATTTGGCATTGCTTACAATGTTCACCCCAAAGACATTAATGTGCAAATTGAAAAAAAAATGAACAGTGCATCACTCCAATAAGAACTATACACCAAATAGAGAAAGACTTGTTGACAAATACCCTTTGCTGAGATTGCCACAGTTCTGCCTTGTACAACTACCTCTTCTGGAATGTTCCACTTAGTGGTGACCTTCTGCCTTGATATGGAAAACCTTATTCAGAATGCAGTTGTCATACATCCTCTAATGTGTCCAAGCCTCCTCAGGTCTGCACCTCAGCACCATATATCATATCAGTTTCAGATGTCTCCTCACAACAGAAGTAACCTTTATTTCCACTTTAACTTTGTTTTTTTTGAACTGTTGTACCAGCTCATTATAATCTATGTCCATCACATCCCACCAGCACGTCTTGCCTCCACTGTTGCTCATGTATTTGGTCTTTTCTTGGACTGTTTCTTTTTTCCAGGATCAGCATATTTTCCTCTAGGGGTGCCAGTCAAGTTCACAATCATGTTTCCAGCATGATGTAAAAGTGAAATGCTGATAATAATTCGAGAAGCATTTGCTCACAGATAACTGTTGCTGGACTCTTACTTTTCACTTTGAGCATCATCTGTGTGATGGTTATGAGTTTCCGTGGCACTCCAAGCTGTTTCATAATTCAGTATAGCTGCACTATAAAAATTCTGGAATGCATGGTAACATAGGATATCATA
This sequence comes from Xenopus borealis, assembly GCA_024363595.1. Classification (NCBI taxonomy): domain Eukaryota; kingdom Metazoa; phylum Chordata; class Amphibia; order Anura; family Pipidae; genus Xenopus; species Xenopus borealis. Next base: position 70,340,456 of record CM044441.1, read on the forward strand.
CAATACATAGTACCGTGGTAATTTAGGACAAAATAAGATGCATACATTTACATAGATACACTGTTAAATTGGGTTGACAAAAATCAAGTTTGACCACTCCAAATGAACCCCAGTGCACATCTATACACATACTGTAACTATACACTCACACATACAAACTATATATACTGTATAGTGTGTATGTGTATATACATATATATATTTATATATATATATATAATTGATTGTCTATAATAAATGTAGATTCTAGTATCACAATAGCCTAAAAATATTTCCCTCTATGTGTCTATAATGCCCTCTAATGTACTTTAAAAGAGTGATCATATCCTCTCACAAGCATCTTTTTTTCCACAGAATGTAGCCTCATCTGTGACACAGTCAATCCCAAGAATTTAAATCTTCCATGACTTTAATCAGTTTACTTGCTCTTCTCTACAGTCTCTCCAGCTTGATGATACTTTTTTAAAGGAAAACTATACCCCCAAAATGAATACTTGAGTAACAGGTAATTTATATCATATTAAGTGGCATATTACATAATCTTACTAAATTGGAATATATATTTCAGTAAATATTACCCTTTTACATCTCTTGCCTTGAAACACCATTTCATGATGGTCTGTGTGCTGCCTCAGAGATCACTTGACCAGAAATATTTAAACTCTAACGATGGCCATACACAGGCCAATAAAAGCTGCCGACAGCTTATTGGCCTGTGTATGGGGCCCTCCAACAGGCTTTACTGATCTGTATCTGGCCGGAAGTCGGGCAGATGTTGATCAGGCAGGATTAAAAATCCGGTCGGATTGCGGCCGCATCTGTTCATTGATGCGGTCCAGCGATCCGACTGCCCGTATCTTTCCTATTGTGATCTGATCGTTGGCTCTAGGGCCCTCAAGGTGGGCATATCGGGAACAGGAAGAGATCCGCTCATTTGGGGACATCGCCATACAAGCGGATCTCTCCGTGTATGGCCACCTTAAGGGGCAGATTTACTAAATTCGTGTGAATGATTCGAAATTCGATCAAATTTTCAAAAAGATTTGAATTCGAATAATTTTTTTGGCCACTTCAACCATCGAATTTTGAAAATTCAATTAAATCTAATGATTCGAATAGATCGAATAAAAATCTATTCAATTATTCGAATATTTGACAGACGAATTACTTGCCCTTTAAATTTTTATTCGACTGCCTAGTTCGCCGGATTAAACCTACCAAATTGCTATACTTCCCTATGGGAAGTATAAGTTTTTCAGATCAAATAAAAAAAATTAGATTGAATGGTTAAAATCATTCAAATTGTTCGAATCGAACGATTTTATTGTTCGAATCAAAATTTTATCGTTCAATCGAATTTTTTCTATTCGATCATTCGATAGGTCAAATAGAGTTAAAAGTCTTGTGTGTTAATTGGCTCGTGTGACCTAACTTTATAGCTTTGTTTGTGTGCATCGTGGCACATGTTACTAGAAAAGTATATTATTATGAAAATAATAATTTTGTTATATGAAACAGGGTTTTACATATGAGTTGTTTTATGCAATATCTTTTTATAGAGACCTACATTGTCTGGGGGGCATAGTTTTTCTTTAACCAGATATTTTAAGCCTTTAACCGACAAGCACGTATGGCGGTTAAAGGTTCTGGGCACCAGAGCTAACTCTCTGCTTCGGCGGCCGCCTCTGCAGGGAAGGATGACAGCCCCCTAGGCAACGATGCCAATCTAGTTGCAGATCTGACTTCAAAGTAGCAGACGCATCGCAAGGATCATCTGCTACTTTACTTAAGGCTTCCTTCCCCTGCAGAGCCTCCAACGCACTTCCTGCTGCGCAGAGGCTCTGCAAACATGGACTTCAGCGATCGCCAGGCACTCCAGCTATCTCCTGCAACAAAAAAAGTAAGTGCACTTTTTTTTATACACTTACCTGTACTTACAGACACTTACAGTACATTTACGCATATATTTTAGTAAAAATTGGTATTTTTTTATTCACTTATTTACACTTATTTGCACACTCAGACAACTTTTATTAGTGCACAAACATGTATACTAGTGATGGGCGAATAAATTCGCGAAACGTCAGGAAAAATTCGGCCCGAAAAATTCGCCGCCAAAAACGAGTCGCGCGTCGTTTTTGACGCGAGGCGCCGAAAACTACACGATGCGCGCCGAAAACTACGCGACGCGTGACTCGTTTCGTGAATTTTTTGCCAATTCCAGAATTTCTCTGGAAATTCGCAAATTTTTTCGGCGAAGCGAAACGTGGGAGTTTCGCCCATCACTATATACACAAAAACTCACAAACAGCAGTTTTTTTTTTTTTTAAACTTATTCATTGTACTGTTATATTTGCCTAAAAACTTATTTCAACAGCGTGACTATTGGATAATTGATTTGGGCCACTAATTACACTGTCAGTCAGTTATATTTAGTATAGTTTTGCGGTTTGGTGCTTTTGTAAAGAAATATATATTTTACTTAGTTTGATCCATCAAAATATATGCTTTCCAAAAATGTATGGTTGTCTGGGGGTCTTTTTACAGTTTGGGGGTCTTACGGCACATAACACATAGTCGGGGTACTGTTTTCAGCATCTGGGTTTTTTATCAGCGTGAAAATTCATATGTATGTTTTTCATTTGGAGTCAGTACATACCATATACTTTGGTAATTCTATGCATATTGGGCATCAAACTATTCAGTAGACCTCCGACGTCCATATTTAGGGTGATTTTTCTTTGTACGTAAATTGTTGTGTGAGATAAATGCGGCAAACTGCAAAATTTTAGGCGATTTTCAGAAACTCTATGAAAAACTTTAAGTTTGGTAGCTTGGTGTAGAATGACATCTTTATTTGTATTGGATTCATCAGAGTGTGTACTTTCCAAAATGGCCCTAGGGGGTATTTGTGCTGTTAGGAGGGTCTTTTGGCAGACAATGCTCAGTCTCACAAAAAACAGTGAATTGGCAGCGGAGAAAATTCATATGTACTATTTTTATTTGGGGTCAGCACATGCCAGCTGCTTTAGTATATCTATGCATACTGGACATCAAACTGTTCTGTAGACCCTTGGAGTCAATATTTAGGGTGTTTTACAATTGTATGTAAGAAATTGGGTGAGGAAAATATGGCCAATTGCAATATTTTTAGGCGATTTTCAGAAATGTAAAAACAGCAGTAGCCTTTATTGCCAAATTTAGGAAAGGTATGCGGCTTGGTGCTTTGGAGTAGAAAGACATACATACACAATTTGGATTTGGGGGAATGTGTACTTTTTTCTAGCTTTGCCCCCCTCAAGATGATGTAAATCTGTTGATTTTGCAGTACCTGAAATTACCCTAGGCTTTCATATTTGGGGTGATTTATCTTGATACCTAAAAGTATGTGTGAAAATACGATCCTGCAGGGTAGAAATTTTGAGGTGATTTTTGGAAATTGCCAAATTTAGGAAAGGTTTGCGGCTTGGTACTTTGGAGCCACGAGCTTGGGTACACCTATACATATTCGGCAGCAAGCTGTTCAGAGGACCATTTAGGGTGATTTATCTTGATACCTAAAAGTATGTGTGGAAATATGATTTAGGAAAGGTTTGCGGCTTGGTACTTTGGAGTAGAAAGACACGCATACCCATTTTGGATTCAGAGGAATGTGTACTTTCCAAAAATGTATGGTTTTTGGGGATGAATTTACTTTTTTCTAGCTTTGCCCCCCTCAAAATTATGTAAATCTGTTGATTTTGCAGTACCTAAAATGACAGACCATATGGGGATCTTCGTTTTGGGGTTTCTATATGACACGTGCTTGGGTACACCTATACATATTGGGCATCAAACTGTTTAGAGGACCCTAGGCTTTCATATTTAGGGTGATTTATCTTGATACCTAAAAGTATGTGTGGAAATACGATGCTGCAGGGTGGAAATTTTGAGGTGATTTTTGGAAATGTCACCAAATTTGGGAAAGGTTTGCGGCTTGGTGCTTTTAAGTAGACAATGCAAAAAGACATGCATACCCATTTTGAATTCGGGGGAATGTGTACTTTTTGAAAATGTATGGTTTTTGGGGGTGAACTTACTTTTTTCTAGCTTTGTACCCCCCTAAAAATAAGGAAAGTGTGTTGATTTTGCAGTACCTGGAAATACTTAACTGATAGCTCACATGGGGTGTCTACATTTTGGGGTCTCTATATGCCACATACGTAGGAACACCAATACATATTGAGCATCAAACTGTTCAGTGGACTCCTGGCAATCATATTTAGGGTGTTATACCTAATGATGTGTGAGCAATACGATACTGTAGATTGGAAACTCTGCGGTAATTTTTCAAAAAATTCACCAATTTCTATAAAAAATTATAACTTTAGTATAGAATTGCAACTTGGTAGTTTGGCGTACAGAGATATATTGACCCATTTTTTATTCTCCAGGATCTGTTCTTTCTAATAATGGGTAGTTTTCTAGGGTAAACCTACTGTTCGTGGAATGTTTGACCTTGAAATCAGAAGTATGCAGTTTTGTGGAGCGGTGTAAATTTTTTTGTACTCCTTAGAGATTGTGAAATATAAAAGTGAGAAATCTCCATCAAACGATATATATATTTGGTATTGGCGTGTTCGGGACACACTAAACTTTCAAAATCTGCTGTGTTCTCATTCATAAAATAAATTATGTTTCTGATAGATGCGTTTGTATCATGCAAAACTGTTTTTTTTTTTTGTTTGTTTTTTTTTATACACTTAGAAGCCCATATCTTTTTACAGGAGTGGAATTACCACAAAACTCTAGCATATTTTGAAAGCTCTGGTTGTCCTGAAAAAAAAAAACAATTATTGTTTTCTTGGGTAAACTAAAAGATCCCCCCAGGAAATGCCTTTAAAGCGGAAGAGTACAAAATGTCTAAAAACTGCTTGGCGGTAGATGTTCGCATTTAGGACAAAATGGCTGGTGGCGAAAGGGTTACAACTGATCAGCTGGTGACCTAGTACTGACATAATTCTTTATATCTTTTAACTGTTGTATTTATTGTTACTTACTTCAGTGACAAGCTCACTTCCTAGCAAAACAATTAAGCATCACAGCATGTCTGACCTTTATTCATGTTTCACCACTGCATTAATTGGAGTGAAAAAAGTGGAGGGATGTTCTGTGTGGTGAGCATAGTGCAGCATGCTAAAGCAAGTCCCTCCCACAACCATAAGCCATACCTATTGTTATATTAAGCCTCACACACCAATATTTTCTGGTTTGACCCACCCAAGCCATTGTATTATTTCCATTTTGGTATTCCCTTCTAATGCACAGTTTAATGTCCAGTATGCATAGATTTACCTAAGTATGTGACCTGTAGGTTCCCCAAATGAAAATTGTGCATATTACTTTGCTTGGCTGTCAGTCCAGCTTCTGTAAACTCCTTACCAGTGTATTGTGTCATAACGTAGCACTACCCCATCATACTCTATATTACCCAATATTATTTCATATACAGGTACTGTATGGGATCTGTTATCCAGAATGCCCGGGACCTGGGGCTTTTCAGATAATTAATCTTTCCATAATTTGCATCTTAATACCTTAAGTCTACTAGAAAATCATGTAAACATGAAATAAACCCAATAAGATGGGTTTGCTTCCAATAGGGATTAACTATATCTTAATTTGGATCAAGTACATGTTACTGTTTTATTATTACAGAGAAGAAGGGAATCATGTTTAAAAATTTGGATTATTTCATTATAATGGAGTCTATGGGTGATGGCCATTCTGCAATTCAGAGCTTTCTGGATAACGGGTTTCCGAATACCTAAAACACCTAAAACCCACCCATAATCACCTAAGAATAAATAGGAGTACATTAACTAAGGGTCAAAGTGAATATTCAAATAAAGTATGAATTTAAAAATTCAAATGTCGAAGTAATTTTGGGCTACTTCGACTATCAAATATGCCAAATTCGATTTGAATAGAAAAAAATGTGAAAATTCTACAAGTCCTAGGAATTTGAAGGATTTTACGCCAAATCCTTTAAATCATTCTATTCGAATGATGCGATCAAACAATTCAAACTATTTTATTTGTTCGAAAATGGACCTATTTAATCGAAATAGGTCCACTTTCGATCAAAAAGCCCTTTAAAAAAAATTTGATGGTCGAATTTCGGGAGTTTTTTTCACTTCAAATCGACTTTTAGGAAATCTGCCCCATAGAGTCAGTACTGAGGAGACCTGATAGATCAGGGACATAGGCAGTGTTATGATAGTATATGGTGATAGTATATGGTTAGTATATACCAAGGAAAATTTTTTTATCTAATATCTATTTATAAGAGTGAGTTTAGGGGATCTAGTTTTGCTATTTTAACTATGTTTAACTCATTTGCAAATATGTTATATGGTAAACACCAGTTTCATTTTGTTACTAGTATACAATAGAATGAGATCTTTCAACCAACAGACAAGAAATTATTTTTTGCTTGATTTTTTATCAGTATTGATAAGTGGAATATATCGCTGCTTATGGGCTTTTGGTAAAATTCTGCCAATGTGAATGTGAAATCACTGCCAATAACGTACCCCAAGCAAGCATACATGCAATGAAGAGTTATTTAAGTTTCTCAAGGTTGCTGTAAGTGATATATCAAGCTGACAATTTTTCCGAGCATGCTGTGAATGAGTAAAATCTTTGCTACATTTTACTAATAATATTCAATAGATTCAAATTTCCTGCTTTTTTTAAGAACAGAAAAATGTGATTGAATGTAGAATAGTTTCAGCATAAATATTACCGTAAAACTTGTTTTTGTTATTCTATCCAACCTTGCAAGGTGGGAAAACCTCATACCGTGTTACACTTAGGCATAAGGAAAAATCTAATTTGTCCATAAATTTTCAATTAGAAGTAAACTGGAATGGAACTAGAGAAAAATAAATTGCTTTGAGACAGTTTTCATATACAAAAAGCTGATTGAACTTTAAGACCCGAGAGTGCTTGCCTATTTCAATTTATATATATATATATATATATATATATATACAGATGCAGCCACTT
>CM044441.1:70378207-70392048 GCA_024363595.1 Xenopus borealis
ATATATATATATATAATATCCATTATAAGTCAATTTTTATTACAGGTTAACCAAAACTGGATAAGCAGAAGAAAGTCTAAAATTATCCTCATAACCAAGCATTGGCAAAGAGTGACTGACTTGCATTGCATGACTTCCCCCAAATTTTTCAAAATTTTTAAATGTTAAGCTTTTTCACCCCACTCAGTAGTCTCTCTCTCTCTCTCTCTTCACGTATAAGCCACATTTTGAATACGTGTGTGTTTGTGTGTGTTTTCCTGTGTTTGTAACTACATCTACCTGCAAAAAGAAAAATATTTTGGATCCAAATTTGTAATTTCCTAAACTGAATTAGAACTGCATTTTTTAAACTATACAGTTTAACCATAGAAATAATATGTTACATTTTGTCCTTACTGTTTCATTAAAGAGTCGCTGGTTCTGAAAGAACTCACTGAAAAGAATAATGTAAATATGTATATAAATATGTTCTGACTGGAGCTTAATAAATGCATAATAAATACTGTTGCAGGTCAAATGAAATACAATAAAAAGTATGTTCTAAGAGTAGCAGACACTGTGTGTATTAAATACTGTTGCAGGTCAAATAGTACAATAAAAAATACATTCTAAAAAGTAGCTGTGTGTGTATATATGTATATGTTTTCTTTTATCCACTGGTAAGGCTTACCTCAATATCATAGAGAGGTTCAATATTCTTATGGATTCAGAAGTCTGGTATTGATGAGCAAAGTGGTCTCTTTAACATGAAACTGATCTTCACAGAAGACTGCAAAATAAATTATAAGGACCTAGCTTTGCATCATGTCACCTTTGAACCAGAGTAAAGCCAAATGGCAGATCTATTACTGTAGGTAAAATCAAAGAGGTAGCACTAGGTCAGTGGTTCTCAACCTGGGAGTCGTGACCCCTTTGGGGGTCAAACAACCCTTTCACAGGGGTCACTTAAGTGGTTCCAGGAGCAGGTTCATCTCTCTCCCCACTAGCCCTGGGCAAAGGTTGTAGCTATACCGGTGTTGGTTCTGGGAGTTGTAATTCAGTAACCTGTGTAGGGAAGCCAGTTGCACTACAACTTTCTATATCCACTTAGTAGGGACTGCCATACAGCTCTCCCTGTCCATTTAAAGCGACCAGTCATATTTGTAAAATTAACATGGTAATTGGGGGTGTGGCCACAAAATGGGCGTGGCCAAGACTTTATGCAGCCACGCCGTCTCCTGTACTTTCCTAACAATCCGCTCTGGGCTGGCAATGAAAATATTTTATGGTTGGGGGTCACCACAACATGAGGAACTATATTAAAGGGTCGCAGCATTAGGAAGTTGAGAACCACTGCACTAGGTAGACCAATACATTAGCACTTTTGTAGATATTCTATAGTGTGTTAACTATCCTCACTGCTCTTCTACTATTTGTAAAACTACCAGATTTCTGGGTTCAAAACCAAGTATAATGTTGTAACCTAGGAAGTAGCCTATCTGAACCCTACACAGGTAACTGTTGGCCCACTGAACATAACAAGCAACCCTGGAAACCAGTGAATGGGAAATCATAATATAACACTCAGCAATTATCACAAAGTAAGGCCTTATAAAAGTATAAAGTATAAAAATAAAGAAAAGTATAAGTAAAAGGAAGAAGTACTGCATTATGTCCCATAAGTTATATATCTATCATCCATAACCAAAGCATTCTCCTTTCTTTCATGTTGTGTGGTCAGGGGTTAAAATGCTGCTATTTATTCCTTTGACTGAGATTAATATAGGCATAGAAAGTGAGAGATGGAGAGGTGGGGGAACTAGAAGATGAAATATATATTTTATTATAGAGACATTTTACTAATGTCAAGACCAATATAGCAACACATTAGGGTGTATTCACAATGCCACACATAGTGCCCTCTGCACGTTGACCACTGCATGGGGCATTGTGCAAATAAAATAACAGCTCCAACTTTGCACATTATTCTTAGAAGCATGGTAGGAGCAGCAGAACGCAGAGCCCGCATGGTGGCCCTGTGCTGCCCTTACTCTGCACTACGATGTATAATAACATATAATAAATGATGATGATCTTACAGGTGATTGTATAGGAATTACTCTAATTTTCCAGAAACTATCTATATCAATCTATAAATAAGCCTGCATGTAGGTTTTTGCTGTCAGCACAACCAAATTTCCAAAATGTACCATATCTATTCTCCTGTAAATGTTAAAAGGTATCCCAAATAAATATTGTGCAATCATATATCAAAGCACCTGTATTTATAAACTAATAATTTTAAGATTAAAAAGATTCAACAAAAAATGAAACAGTAAGCAACTTCATGGGAAAGAAAGTTCCATTGCACCATTTGTATTGTGTTTTATTATGCAGTATTATTAAAATATCATATTCACAGGGCTCACAGTTCTCATCAAAATTTATTTGCTTTTAGCACAGTGAAATCTTAAAGATAGTACAAAATCTGATGCAAACATATTTTTTTGATTTATTAAATAAGTGTAGCGTGCAACAATAATGGTATAGACCACCATTTTTTCTCTTCAATTTAACATTCTTTCCCATAATAAAAGTGAACTAATGACTACTGTAATCAGGCACAACATTTTACATCTAATTCCAGATGTGAATAGAGAAAAGAAGAAAAGTCGCAGGACACCAGGACATGGCAATGAAGGCTTACAGTTAGCCTTTAGTGTATATAATTCAAATTATACATCTTATATACAAAGTCTCTTGCATATAACTCTGTGCCTAGCCACTATAAAAGACCCTTACTGCATGGTTTTCATACAGGCAAGGTCTTGTATGAAAAAATTATAATAAAGTTCACCTTTGAGTCAGCTTTTAGTTTGAAGGAAAGAGTGATATTCCGAAACAATTTACAATCGGTTTTCATTTTTTATTCTTTATGGCTTCAAATTACCCTAGCAACCATGAACTTGAACAAGAGACTGAAATACTGAGAGAGAGGAGAGGCCCTGAATAAAAACAGGATTAATAAAAAGTAGCAATAAAAATACATTTGTAGGCTTGCACATCATTTGTTTTTCAGATGGGGTCAGTGGCTCCCTTTTGAAAGCTGGAAAGAGTCAGAAGCTACAAAAAAACAAATGATGAAGACCAACTGAAAAATTGTTTAGCACTGGCCATTTTATAACATATTAAAATTTAACAGTGAACCACCCCTTTAAATGTATTAATTACCAATGAAACTACAGTACATGTGTACATCAGTGCTCCAGCAATATCCCTGCCTAAATCCATGTGCCATGTCCAATAAAGAGCAACAATAGTCTTAAAGCTTTATTATATTCCATTGTATTCCATTGCTCTTAAAAGCAAGTGGATAAAGAAATATGCTCTTACATTCAAGAGGATGTCATACCTTTTATCATCTATAGGCATATTCAGGCTTTCTCTATCACTCATAAACATACACAAATGAACAAGGTTAACACACACACCCATATCCAGACTCTCTCATTTCCTTACTTATATAAAAACACATCCAGACTGCCTCTTTTTACAAATACACACCCATCTAGAATGTCTCCTTTTCCCTTTCATACACAAGCACAAATTCATTTCTCTCTTTAACACACATTAGAGAAAAAGCAAACAGGAAATACAGATACAATTTCTTGATTGCTGTAAAGCACTTTGAGTCCAATGGGGGAAAAAACAATATTAATACCCTTTCTTCTCCTGGCAGAAAAGGTGGCTTTTATTAGTACTGGGGGAGGTAAATGCAGTGTCATTGGTTTTGGGTTGTATATATTTGTGGTTCAATTTACTAGGGTGGGGCTAATGGAGCAGAGTTTTCTTCAGACTGATATGTGCTTGTTTAGTCTGAACCATTTCAGTAAATTCAAAACTAGAAAGGGTTCATTTTTCTCCGCTATCTGCCCTTCCCATGCTCTTTGTTTGTAAATGCAGGAATAGTAATTCATGTACATGTACATCTGGCTGGGCCTCAAACTCCCTCCTGGTTTGAAAAAACTTGAATCAATTAATCTGGGAGTTAAAAAACTGGAATACTCTAATTTATTTAGTTTTTCTTGAAAAAAACTCTAATTAATCAAATTAATCAAGTTTTCAACCAAAAACCACCAAAAAAACCCGAACATCTCTCAGACTACTAACATTTTCAAATGGTTCAAGGGACCTTTGCCATTGACTTCTACATGACCTTAACAGATTTTAATAGGAGTATTTTTTTATTCCATTTTTGGGTGATAATAAATCTAAAAAAAACTGTGCTTTTTAAAAAGACCCAAAAATTTTAGTTTTTAGTGAAAAATACCATTGAAAGCTCAAATTTTTCAGGTAAAAAGCATTTGTTTTTTTAGATGGGTCACTGACCCCCATTTGAAAGTTGGGAGTCAGAAGAAGGTTGATAAAGTAAAAACTATAAAAAAAATATAAATAATGAAGACCAATTAAAAAATTGCTTAAAATTGGTCATACTATAACATACTATAAATTAACTTACAGGCAAATCATCCATTTAAATAAACCCATAGGATTTGCTTCTAATATGAATTAATTATACTGTATCTTAGTTAGAAGTACAAACTACTGTTTCATTATCAGAGAAAAAAGGAAATACTTATTCAAAATTGTTATTAAAATGTCAATGGAAGATAGTCTACCTGTAATTCGTAATTTTCTGGATAATAGGTTTCCGGATAATGGATCCCATACCTGTATTTTAAATTCTACTATAAGTAAGGTTGATTGATTTATTGCACGTTGTATAAATAGTACTACTTTGTTAGTACTGTCTTAAACCTCCTGGAAGATGGCATATGAAATCTTGGATGATGTAGTGGGAATTGACGAAGGCAGTAGCACAGACATCTGACATATATTAAGAAGTGAAACAGACATTAGGGACTGTTGGTTGTAGATAACAGAACTCAAGCAGTGGGTCAAGACAAGCAAAGAAAATGAGAAAAAAAGTATATCTTAGGCTTCTAACTCGCGCCACATGATATAATGCAGCAGAGATTGGCTCTATTCTAGTATGGCCTGCACAGTATGAATCAGCATGGCCAGCATTCTAAAGCCTTTGGACTGATGAAATCAAATGACTATAAGCTACACTTTCCCTTTTAAACTTGTGTGCTCAGGTATTAATACAACATTTTGTGTCATTTCATAAAATTCTTTGTGCACAGTACAATTTGTTGTTTGCTCTGGCCTCAAAACTTTTGTGCGCATGCACAATAACCCAGCTTAGAGAAAACAGTGAAAGAAAGCTCACTATGCCTGTTATGAAATGCATAGCGCAACACTGTTGTAGTGGATGATGGAAGCACCCTATGGATGTGCAATAGTGGGGGTGGCAATATTAAATGCTTAGGACTACACTGTGCCTGTCAAAAACTGCTGAGGACTACACTGTGCCTATTGTGAACCTCAGGGGGGGTCACAATGCACTTGTTATAAAACACAGGGGGGGCACCCCTTTAAAGCTATTAATTACCAAGGAAACTACATGTGCACATTATTCCAGGAATCAGTGGATCATAATTTAATCAACTGCACTAAACCACAACATTTAACATAAATATTTACCTACTATGACTCATTGATACATTGTCTTATTTCACAAATGACAAATCTAAATTAGAAAAAAATTACACTTAGGGGCAAATTTACTAAAATTCACCCAAAAAAGCATCTGACTATCGAATGCTTATCGATAAGTTTTAGGCTATTTTTTCCTCGATATTCGATTTCTCTATGAAATTGTATAATCGAATACCGATCGTTCGATTTCACGAAAAAATCGTACTTTTTCCTTCGATCCTCTGAAAAATTTGTATGATTCGAATGATCAAGGCGTTCGATCGTACGAATGGTATTCAAGCAGCTGTTTGCAAAAGAAGCCTATGGGGGGATTCCAATAGGCTTCTACTGGTATTCGGTAGGTTCAATCTGGCGAAGTAGGCATTCGAATAAATGTTAAAGTTAAAATCCTTCGATCATTTAATGGTCGAATGATCGAATATCCGCCCATTCGATCTATTCGATCATTTGAATTTTCAGTATTCGATGATCGAAGTGGCCAAATATGCATAATCGAGCCTCCGAAAAAATCGTACGATCGAATTCGATCGAACTTCGATCTCTTCATGTGAATTTTGTAAATTTGCCCCTTACTGTATCCCTTTTAAACTTGTGTGCATGTTTAATAACTGTGTGTTCAGGTAGTAATACAACATTTTGGGCCAGATTTTTTTTGGCTACTTCGACCATCGAATTTGCAAATAGCCAAAAATTCTATTCGAAATGGCCAAATTCGAATTTGATAATCAAAGTACTGGGCCTTTAAAAAAAATTTGATACAACAAGATTAAACCTACCGAATTGCTATATAACCCTATGGAAAGCTCCCATAGGATTTTCCCAAGTTCTTTTCATTGAATAAAAAAAATTAGATCAAATGGTTAAAATCGTTTGAATCGTTCGATTTATCGAACGATCGAATAAGAAAAATGTGATCGATCGATAAATCAAATTGCGTTAAAACCCCTCAAATTCTAAATTCGAATTGGTTTTAATTTGACCTAAATTCGATGGTCGATTTTGAGGGTTAATTAACCCTCAAATTCGACCCTTAGTACATCTGCCCCTTAGTGTCATTACACAATATTCTGCACAAGCACACAGTTTAGAGGAAACACTGAACGCAAGAATACTATGCCTGTTGTAAAAAAATGCATAGGGCAACACTGTTTAAGTGAATGCTAGGGAGGGGGGGGCACTGTGGATGTGTATGTTGTGAAATAGTGGGGGGCACTGTCAAATGCTTAGGACTACACTGTGCCTATAATAAGCTGCTGGGGGCTACACTGTGCCTGTAGTGAACCTCAGAGGGCCACAATGCACTTGTCAGAAAACTTGGGGGGGCACGCTGTGCCTGTCATGAAATACTTAGAGCAACACTGTGCCTGTTGTGAAATGCTGAAGAAGCCACACCACCCGTCTTGAAGCACTAGGGGCTGCACCACCAGTTGAGGGTCACACTGTATTTTTCATAAGTTCTCGGTACTATATCATGTCTGTCTTGAAATGCAGTTCCCATATAAGCCCTGAGGGATACACTATGCCTGTGTGAAATGCTGGGGGGGGCACACTGGAGCTCATTTTTATTAAACACTGGGCAAATTTGTACACGGGCAAGTTACCCATAGCAACAAGTATGTTGAACACTGAAAGCAATTATCTGATTGGTTGCCATGGTTTACTGCCAAAGTGAAAATGTGTTCATTGTTTATAAATAACCCCCAATGTGTCTGGCGTGAAACACTTGGGGGGGGGGCACACTGTTTTGAGTTGCCCTTGATGGAAGGACTCACACTCCCAGAAAGACTGGCCACTCATTTCCAGTTTGGATTTATTGAATATCACAGAAAGAGTCTAGACAGAAAAATGGCATTGGCGGCATTTCAGGGGCAGAAACCCTGATGCCGCCCCCCCTTCCGACTCCAGGCTTTCAACTTTTTGGCAGGAGTGGCCCTGTATGGCGGTACATAAATGGATTATTTTATGCACCATTAACCCTTTCTGCCTTACTGTCCAAACCTTTATTTTCATTAACATTTTTTTTTCAAGCATTACTAGTAACAGTAGTGCTTATTGGGCAATCATGTATGCACATATATTTATACATTAACACAAGCAAAGATCATGATGGTCAATGGGCTTTGCCTTTCCTAGTATAAGGTTAAAAGCTAAAACATAATAGCAATGATAAAATTATACAAATTATCTCTAAAACGTTCTTAATTGAAATTGATTTCTTGATGAAATCCCTTACTCAATACACCATATTTTTTAAAATGAATTGTGGTTTGCTACACAATACAACTTATTCATTTTAACCAGCTGTCTTTTGAATAGCTGGTAAGAATTAATGATTGGCAAATTCCACTGAAAAGAGATTTAGGGGGTTTTTATGAAACCTTTGATGTTTTCTGGTTGAGGTTTTTAGGGGGAAACATGAGATTTATTATACCCCAAAACTGCTAAAAAATCCGAATCCAAATATTCTCCTGTCGAGGTCATGTAGAAGTCAGTAAAAGACATCCCTTTTACAATTTGAAGATGTTTCTTGACATGTTGATCTGTGCTGGATAATCCGAAAAAGTCTGGGTTTTCGGGCAACAACTTGAAAAAATTGTGCAATTCAGGTGTCAAATACAAATAAAGTTGTACGATTGGAATTGTTGCACTATTTTCCCACACAGACATTTTCCAGTTGCTTATGTGATAAATGAGTTAAATTTCTGGATGGTAATTAGGTCGACTTTGTATCATAAAAAAATTAGATAAATTCAGGTTTTAGTAACTACCCCTCTAAGTGTATCTTTAAATACCACCAGATAAATGCAGTCTGGTTCTGCATGTTGAATGAGTGCATGTTTTCATTGATTGCAGCAATCTTATTTTGGCAACTTGGGAAATATCGGTCACTCTGCCTACAAAGACCCAGCAAAAACTGGAATAATAAAATAAGACATTAAGGTTGATACTTGACTAAGAAACAAGACCTACCACAGACTTGGATGACACCATAAGTATAAACTTTTTTAAACCTCTTAGCAGTAGTCCATAATAAATGAAAAACCAAAAACCAGTATGAATGTTTTTTCTCCATGTTGTCATTTAGATGACTGTTACAAAAAGAAAAGGTAGGTAGTGCTACAAAACAGAAGGCACTATTGGAAATGAATAGGACAGTGTTTATGAAGACATGTTGCAAATGGTATATAAATAGTGTATTGCAATAAAACACAGCAACATATGTGTCCATAATTTCACATAAAAGAAGAAATAATTTTAGATATGTAAAAATCTGCTTCATATGAAGATATTAATTATGAATCACTCAAATATAATATTTCACATTACATGACTTTCACCAGCAGTGCAGAGATTATTCATTCATATAATAGCCAAAATCAAATGCAACCACACAAATGCTGAAATATAGTATAGCAGGACATCAAGACATACATATTTAAAAAGAAAAACAAACAAAAACCTTGACTAGCATTGAAAATTATAGGAAATATTGGTGGCTGCTTTCAGTTCATTGAGTGATGGTTGTGACATCACAACACATTAAGAGCTACTGATCCCTGACCAAAGATCACCAATCATCAGAACAATAGTAGTACTGTTTGATTATATATCAAGACAATAAACACATTTCCCATACAGTTCAACCATTTTCATTTCTACATTACTCTGTTTCTTCTTTCATTTATTTAGAGTTTTCTTTAAATCCATCATTGGATTATCAAATGCAGATTTTTAGGCACAGACATCTCACATCTGAATGTTTCACAAAGACATTGCTAATCTTATTGTAAAAAAATATTATTAAATACAATGGTAAAATAATGAAATTTCCCATATTAAAAGAAGTATTATGGACTTCTGAGCTGACTAATGTAACTAAACTATACTAGATAAAACATATTATTGTGTAAAATCTTAGCAAATGCAACAAAATAGGAATTTAGCACAGGTAGATACAGAAGTGTCCTGTGTTAATCATAAATAAAACACATCAGCATATTAATGCAAATAAAGCAGATAACATAGACAGATATATATTACATAATATGGCTGAACAGAGACATTTTTAATATGCACTTGACTGATATAGCCCAGGATCGGGTTTGATTTTCAAATGAACACTTTAGAAAAATGCTAAATAGCTAACTCAATACTAATTAAATACTAATTAAATAAACCAAATAGTATTCAACATTGAATACAAAGATATTGGCACTGGATAAGTGAAAAAGACACAGAATTTGGAATACTAGATGTCTTGGGTGATATGCAACATTAGTTCTGGGAAACGACTTTCTGCAGCATTTTCTTTTATATTGCTATGCCCTAAGATGCATGTTACATAGCAGTGGGACATGCTTTTTCCCTCCTCCCTTTTATGTTTCTCTCATTAGCTGAAGGTGGGGGTGGGGTGGATCTGCTTCCTTGTTCAGTAACACACATAGAGGGTGAGTAAGTGTAGGGGAGAGTGTCCAAACTCCTGTGAGTGACAGAGGAGAATTCTATTGGCATACAGGTATATTAGTCAGTTCTGCTAGCATGGTGGATTTGATTTTTTTTTTTCTTGTCCTTGCCCAAATAGGCCCTTCCCCTGATCCACCACAGATGTTGGATATCATTGTGCGCTAAAGCACATTTAATACTACACAATAAAAGCACAATCCCTGGAATACTGCATTCCAATTAGAGTCTTATTAAAAGTAAAAAAAAAAGGGATAACAAGAAAGCACACTCACCGCTGGGTGTACAAGATTCTCCTGGGTTTTTGGCAAACATAAAAAGCGAGACAAGGTAACAGAAGCAAATATCCGTTCAGTATAGGTGCAGCTGCAGCTCTCAGGGATGCTGGCTGATAGATCTGTTTGAATGCTAGATCCTGACCTTGCAGAGCTGCAAATGCAACAGTAGCATCCTCCCTCCTGCCGTGTCTAATCCTAGAGAGCTGATCACAGATGCTGATCGCTGCATCCACTGCCTATTAAAGCAGAAAGAGCTCCCTCCTCCTTTCTTCTTCCCGACTCTCCTCTTGCTGCTCTTTCCGGATCCTCTGAATGCTGATCTTCTAGGCTTTATTGTATATACTCGTGTGACTAATGCTGTTGGTATACCGACTTGCTATGCTAGTGTAACGGCCCCTTGTTCCCAGTCTCCTGGTGTCATGCTTTGTGCATTGGGCATAGTGCTCTCAAAGAGATGGGGTCATGCAAAGAAGCATTGCTCGCTGCTCTCCGTGGTGCTGAAAATAAGTGGATGCTCAGACGAAGGACCGCGCCTGCCTGCACCGCCACCCTCCAATCCGTGTGCACGGTTGGAGGAGGAGTTCGGGATAACGAGCCGGAGGCGAGGTTTGTCCTGCTGGATTCTGATGCTACTGCTGTCGCCTCTACAGTGCCAAATTCAGGAGCCTGACGGATTCTGTATCCAGACAGCCTTTAGGGGCGGTGTTTTTTTGTGATGTGCTGAGCTGTAGTCTTCCTTCCAAACGACCATATTGAATATTATGCCATAACTTTAACACTCACAGAAAACCCTCACAAAGACAGAATATCCTGCTCGTAAGGCTTTTGTTTGAGCCTGGGTTCTTCTTCATGGACAATTGGAATATGAATAAAAATGCACCAGGGACATCTGCAGAAGTTGTTTGGGGCCGCTGCAAAATCAACTTGGTTTTATGGATTGATGTTAAATGCCAAATTTGTAGGAAATTAATTAATTGACATGCCAAGAAAGTTGCTCACGTTTTACATGATTTTGTTACTGGGGGGCTGTTTAAGTAGAGTATATAAAGCATAACAATATGTTGCACCATACATAACGGAATAAAAGGCAATATTTTTGATGGAAGGTTCTATCCTTATGTCCCAGTCCTATTACTATGATTATTATCATTATTAATAATAACATGTATGTATATAGTGCCAACATATTTCACAGCACTGTATTTTAGACAGCAGGCAAAAAATAAAACAGATTTCATTTATTTTGGGTGAAGGAAAAAAGAAAAATAGTTTCAGTGGGAAACACTGGATCTGGGGTCTCAAACATAATTTTTGGCAACCTATGGAAGAACTGTTCTTAAAGACAGAGATATATTTAAGTAAGTATCTGCTAGAATACAAACAAATCACATAAAATCAGTATGTATTGGTCAGGCCCGGATTTGTGGAAAGGCCACCTCGGCCCGGGCCTAGGGCGGCATGCTGCCCAGCCAAACCCCCATTAGTCCAGAAACACTGAGTTTACGCAGGAGATATGATAGGTTTTTACATTTCACATGCGCCAATCCCCATTGCTCTGGTCTTAATGATGAAAATTTGCAATTAAACGGCAGAGTATGGGGGCAACAAACGGCAGTGGGCCTAGGGGTGCCTGCTATGTAAATTCAGCCCTGCCTTTGGTGACTGCATAGTGAATATCCAAGGGCTACTGGGGCAGTGTCAGCACAATTCATGTGGCCACTTGAACAGTTGAAAGATAATGTACACAATTGTAAACCTTTAATTTGAGATTTATATAGGGGGCACTGGGCTGTTACCTGACTTCTGCCTAACCCTAGTTCATATTCACTGCTCTCCCCTCCAGCTCTCTTCCATCTGCTCCCTTCCCTACCCTCTGACGCTCTCCCTCCCCTCCCCTCTGATGTTCTCCTTCCCCCTCCCCTCTGACTCTGTCCCTCCCCCTCTAATGCTCCCCTCTGCCTCCCTCCCCTCCAAGGCTCTAGTCCTGCATCCCTTCCCTCTGCAGCATGCTTACTCACACTGTGATAGGGGGACAGATTTGGACAGTAAAGCAAAAAACTTTAAATGACCTCTTATATAGCGCCATATGATACTGCACTTCTTTTATGTTCTTATGATACAGTAGAAGAATATCCATACTGGAACAAAGTGGGCCACCTGTCTCAAGAGTCCAGCCCCCAGTGCAAACCACAGTGGTTCCCCAGTGTTTCACACCAGGCACAGTGTAGCTCCATAACAGGCATGGCGTCCCCCCCAAGTTTTTTATAGCATGCAAAGTGTGCCCACCCCAGCATTTGCACACCCGAAACAATGTGGTCCCTCAGGGTTTCACAACAGGAACAGTGTGCCCCCCACCCTGTGTTTTCATGACAGGAACCATTTGGCCCCCAGTCTCTCACAGCAGGCACAGTGTGCCCCAAGCACTGTGTGGCCTCACAGTGTTTTATGACAGGCACAGTGTAACTCCCCAGCATTTGACAAAAGACATAGTCTAGAGCCCTGGGGGTTGACAGTCACAGTGTCCCCAACCAGAGTTTTAGGACAGGCATAGTATGGCCACCCCAGCTTTTTATGACCAGCACAGTGTCTCTCCCAAGAATTTCAAAACAGACACAGTGTGGCCCCCAAAGGCATAATGTTGCCCCCAGTGTTCATGACAAGCACAATGTGGCCCTCAAAGGCACAGTGTGCCCTACAAACATAGTGTGACCAAAAACACCCTCAGTATCTGCACTACCTTTCCCTTTTTTGTCAGCTCTCTCCTTCCCTTATAAACGTTCCTCTATTCCTTATTTGTACAGGCATTGGACCTGTTATCCAGAAAACTTGGACCTGGTGTTTTAAGGATAAAGGATTTTTTTACATAATTTGGATCTCCATACTTTAAGTATACTTAAAATGAAATATTATACTAGTGGGATTGTTTTGCTTCCAATGCATTGATCTTAGTTAGGATCAAGTGCAAAGCACTGTTTTATTATTACAGAGAAAAACCAAATAATTTTTTTTAATTGATTTGATTATGATGGAGCCTATACGATATGTCTGGATAATGGATACCGTACCAGTATTTCCAAATGCACAATCTTTCCCCCATTCTGTTTTGCCTGTTGTAATCCCTGTCTCTCTCCTAGCTCTGTTACATCAGACCCCTATGATACACCAGTCTCTGCTCCCCCGCACTTTGTCTCCTGTTTCACAGGGCTGTGCATTACAGTCCTTCCCTTCCTTCTGCTTGTAACTCCGCCCTTGCAGCTCACCCACACTTTGTCTCCTGTTTCACAGTTCTGTTCTGTGCAGTGCAGTCCTTTTCATTCTATGCTGCTATGCGAGAGCAGAAGCTTTAGCTCCTTGTGTAGACTGCAGAAGCACCACATCTCCCGACATGCATTGGCACCTTCAAGGAATGCACACTCATGTTATAATGATGTTTGTTTGTGTATGCACAATTTTCTGCTTGGTTCCATATCCAGTTTTATATATATATATATACACACACAC
>CM044441.1:70410373-70426331 GCA_024363595.1 Xenopus borealis
CAATACAAACCAGGTTTGAAAAATGTTACTGCCGATTGTTTGTAACGTTTACCTTTACCTACAGCTTCTGATATGTTGGATGAGGACATGGAAATTGAAGCACTGACTGATATATTATCATCTACAGTTACAGCTGCTGATTTTAAGCAAGCTTGCCTCACATGTCCAATTCAAGTAAAACTACGGGACATCTTACAAAACAAATGGCCAAATGCTGAGAAGAAACTCAGTCCTGATCTTCAACCTTACTACAGGATTAGACACGAACTGTCCTTAGTAGATGGCTATGTTGTCCGTGGAGCTCACCATTTATTGGTGCCAGAGACCTTGCGAGAAAAGCTCATACAACTTGCACATGAGAGTCATCAAGGAATTGTACGTACAAAACAAAGACTGCAAGAACTGTACTGGTGGCCAGCAATGGATGCTGATGTGGTAACTGCCATTCATTCTTGTGTTACTTGTCAGAATCATGAAAAAACAGCTATCACACACACACACACACACACCACCACTTCAGCCAGTACCATTCCTTGATTCAGCATGGGAAAAACTTGCTATTGATATTGTGGGTCCTTTTGCAGATGCTCCTATAGACTGCAGATTTGCTATAACTTTGATAGACTATTACAGTAAATGGCCAGAAATTGCATTTGTTTCTCATGTAACATCAGCTACAGTAATAACATTTCTGTCTACAGTCTTCAGCAGAGAAGGAAATCCAAAGGAGTTAATATCAGACAACGGACCACAGTTTGTCTCATATGAGTTTGAATCCTTTCTGAGAGAGAGGAATATTTTTCATAGGAAATCTGCAGTGTATTACCCTCAAGCAAATGGAGAAATTGTGCAATTCAACAGAAGTCTGAAAGAAGCACTACAGACAGCAAATCTTACTGGGAAATCTTGGAAAGTATTTACAACAGAGTTCCTACATAACTACAGAGCAACATGCCATCCAACGACACAATCATCTCCAGTTGAACTATTACATGTCAGACAGATGCGCACTAGGTTACATGTTGCAGACGTCAAACTTCCACCAAAGACTATTCCTACAAAATCATCTACTGCTGACATTGTGAAACATCACCAAGCCAAATGCAAGGCTTATACTGATAGAAACCGTGGTGCAAGAGAAGTGCACTTTCAGCCTGGATCTTTTGTCAGAATTAAGAAACCAGGAATACTGAAACAAGGACAATCTAAATTTACTACACCACTTGAAGTGAGACGCCAGCGAGGACCATACACATATGAACTGTCTGATGGACGCATATGGAATGCAAGTCATTTTGCTCCTGCTAGATATGACTTTGGAGATGTTGCATTTGATGAAGGACATTTCCCTACTCCTAATGCCGCCCGCAATAGGGCAGCAGAACCTATAAGGCATAATGAGAGAATCAGGAAACTACCTGCATGGACCAAGGACTATGTCATGTGAAGAATTTATATATTGCTTTAAGATACATACAGTTTAAATGTTACTGTTTATATATTGTTTATATATTTGCCCAAATGCTTTCCTACTATAGGGGGAATATGTGGTGTTTATACAAATGGCCTGCAGGTGGCACTGTGCATACACAGGACTTTCTGTACAGCTTGAAAGTGAAAGTAAGACTTACTGCTGTTATGTAATGACTGCATGACCTGCTAATAAAGCACTGTTATACTCTCCTCATCCTCGGCTACCAAACACAACAAGACTAATACTAACTTAACATATAATTCCCCTCAAAGTAATGTACATTTAAAAAGTAAAAGTAGTAACCTCTACTGTATGTTGGCAAATGCACAAAGGTTGTCAGGTAAAATGGGAGACCTAGAATTAATTTAATTGCGTGCTCTAAAAATGATAATATATTTGGTATTACTGAGACCTGGTGGGATGAAACATGTGACTGGACTGTGAATTTATATGGTTACACCCTTTTTAGGAGGGACAGAGGGATTAAAAAGGGGGAGGAGTGGGTTTGTATGTAAAGCCTGAATTAAAGCCATAATGTAATGTAATAATCATTACAGGCACTGGTGAGGGTGTGGAATCCCTCTGGGTAGAGATTTCGACTGGGCACAAGGATACAAAGAAAGTTTTCATTGGAGTATGCTATAAACCACCTCGTATAAGTGACGAGTATGAAGCCCAGCTACTTTCAGAAATAGAAGCGGCTTCACAACTAGGTAAAGTTATTATTATGGGTGACTTCAATTATCCAGAAATTGACTGGGGTAATGGGGTTGCCAAGACAGATATAGCTAGTAGGTTTGTAAATATGCTAAATGAAAACTTTTTATCCCAACTCGTTCAAGAACCTACTAGGAATAACTCTCTTTTGGATCTTGTAATAGCTAATAATACTGAACTCATCTCTAGCATTTTTGTGGGTGAGCATTTAGGAAATAGTGATCATAACATGGTCTCCTCTGAGTTTCTGTTGCAGAGGCAACTCTATAAGGGAGTAACTAAAACATTGAATTTCAGGAGTGCAAACTTTGACAGTATAAGAGCATCTCTGCAACATATTAAGTGGGAAATGCTTTTCATAGGATTAAACAGTGAACAAAATGGGAAATCTTTAAAATGCTGCTTAATAAACATACGTTAATATATTCCACTTGTAAGCAAGTAACGTTGTTGCAAAGCAAAACCTTTTTGGTTCAATAGAAGTGTTGGTGTTGAAGTGGGTAAGAAAAGGTGTGCTTTTAAGGCTTTCAAGTAAGCTCGGAAAGACGAATCATTTATAAGGAACAAGGAGGCCAATCAATCATGCAAAAAAGCAAAGGCAAGCTAAAACCAATATGGAAAAGCATATAGCAGTAAGCAGTAAAAAAAAAAATCCAAAATTATTTTTTAAATATATTAATAGTAAAAAAATTAAACAGGAAGGGGTAGGACCTTTATTATCAGAGGGGGGTCTGCTGGTTGAAGAGAACAAGCAAAAAGCTCAGATTCTGAATGCATACTTTTCGTTTGTCTACACAAATGAGGAACCAGCTAATGAAGGTTTCCTTATTAATAGTCCCAATTCTTTTGAAATTCAAAAGAGACTAGAACATGTTTAGATAAATAAAGGTCTAGGGCCAGATGGGATTCATCCTAGGGTAATTAACAAGCTTAGCTCTGTGATTGCCAAACCACTCTACTTAAGTTTTCAGGATTCATTCAGGTCCAGCATGGTGCCGAGAGACTGGCAAATTGTTAATGTGGTGCCGCTATTCAAAAAGGGATCCCATTCTCTGCCTCAAAACTATAGGCCAGTTAGTCTGATGTCGGTGGTAGGAAAGCTTTTCGAAGGATTAATAAAGAATAGGATACTGGACTTCATAGCAAATCACAATTTTATAAGTTTGTGCCAGCATGGTTTTATGTGTAATGGATCTTGCCAGACTAACTTTATTTCTTTTTATGAGAAGGTTAGCAGGGACTTCAGGGACTAGCAGGGATGGCTGTGGATGTAATTTACTCAGACTTCACTAAGGCATTCCATACAATTCCACACAGACTACAAAGAGTTATGGTAAATACAACATTTTCTAATTGCACCAGTGTTGTTAGTGGGGTACTTTAGGGCTCTGTACTGGGTCCCTTACTTTTCAACTTGTTTATTAATGACCTGGATGTGGGCACAGTTTCAATTTTTGCAGAGGATACTAAATTGTGCAGAACTATAGGTTCCATGCAGGATGCTGCCACTTTGCAGAGTGATTTGTCTAAGTTGAGAAACTGGGCAGCAAACTGGAAAATGAAGTTCAAAGTTGATAAATGCAAGTTTATGCACTTTGGCTAAAATAATATAAATGCAAGTTATACACTAAATGGCAGTGTGTTGGGAGTTTCCTTAAGTGAGTGAGTTTCCTTAAGTTTATAGATAACAAGTTGGCTAATTCTGGGCAGTGTCATTCTGTAGCTACTAAAGCAAATAGGGTTCTGTCCTGCATAAAAAGGGCATAAACTAAAGGGATAAAAACATAATTATACTTCTTTATAGATTCCTAGTAAGTCCTTATCTGGAAAATGCAGTGTAGTTTTAGACTCCAGTCCTTAAGAAGGATGTAAATGTAGAGCTGGAGGGAGTACAGAGACGTGCAACTAAACTGGTTAGTGGGATGGAAGACTTAAATTATGAGGGTAGACTGTCTAGGTTCGGGTTGTTTTCTCTGGAAAAAAGGTGCTTGCGAGGGGACATGAATACACTTTACAAATACATTAGAGGACATTATAGACAAATACAGGGGACCTTTTTACCCATAAAGAGGATTACCGCACCAGAGGCCACACCTTCAGACTAGTAGAAAAGGACTTTCATTTGAAGCAGCGTAGGTGGTTCTTTACAGTGAGGACAGAGAGGTTGTGGAATGCACTGCCGGGTGATGTTGTGATGGCTGATTCTGTTGATGCTTTTAAAAGGGGCTTGGATGATTTTTTGGACAGACATAATATCAAAGGCTATTTTGATACTAAACTCTACAGTTAGTATAGCTTTAGGCATATATGGTTTGTGTGAAAGAGTGGAGGGGTGTGTGTATGTATGCTAGGTTTTAATTTGGAGGGGTTGAACTTGATGGACTCAGTCTTTTTTCAACACAATTTAACTATGTAACTGACAAAATCTTGTTCAAAATCTCAAACATTTTTATAAGGATAATAAAATACAATATGGATTTGTGACGATAGTTTGTTTATTTCTTCACCACATAAACAATTTTACAACCAACTCAATATGTAGCCTTGCTGCAGTCTCATTCATTTCAATATGTAGCAGCCCCCATTGAGCACTAAAGGGCAGAGCTTTACAAAGGGTTTAGTGTTTTACAGGCAACCATTTCTTGCATAAGATTGATAATGCACCCCTGTGTCCATGCTGGGAAAGTTAACATACTGTAAATAAAAGAGGACAAAAAAAAGTTTGGCGTCGAGAAGCCTTGTATACAAACCAAGAATATAACAATCAATATGATATAAAAATCACACTTATTAATATATGACAATGTGGTATGTTTGAAAGTATCAACACATATCAGTTTAGTGCTGGTCAGGTAATGTGTTGGATAAGCAGCAATAATTGCAAGTAAAAAGTAAAAAAGCAACACTTTGTGGCTTTAAGGCATACAAGATGCCTGTGACTTGCTATTTAAGAACCACAGATAGAGGAGGAGGAGGTAGTAGCAGGCATTAGCACATATTATGAGTGTTGGGTAGTCAAAGTGGGCTGTAGGTAGCCAACAATACTTCATAGTACAAAGTAACAACCAATGCTTTGTGCCTTTAAGACATACCATACACCTGTGACTTGCTATTTAGTTACCACAGGTGGAAGAGGAGGGTAGTAGTAGCAGGCATTAGCACATATTATGAGAGTTGGGTAGCCAAGGTAGGTCATAGGTAGCCAACAATACTTCAAAGTGAAAAGCACAAGGTACACTTTTTTCACCTGAAAGTGTTGATAGTTGCATGAACATATGCTATTGTTACATGGAATGCACATAACATACCGAGTTTGATTATCCTACAGTATGTTACCTTTGAAGCAACACTGCTCTAGTGATAAATAAAAAATAAAAAGTGTAGTCATGTGCTTGCAATGATTGGAATTCATGGACCCTTACTTGTAACATTTGTTGTGTTGAGCAACACTTCAGCATCACCATAGAAATATGTTAAAGCTGTGCACTTTTAGATGTTTGTAAATACTTTTCCAGATGTTACTGGAAAGGGAGCCAATGGATGTTAGATATGACACACCTTGGTGCTGATAACACCATAAGTATATACATATGTTACAGCAAATGCATTAGATGTTTTAAGTGCTTTTCCAGATGTTATTGGAAAGGGTGCTAATAGATGTTAAAATGGCACTCCTCAATGACAAGAATGGAGCATGTTGTAAACAATGGGATGTGTTGTTTGGGAGTCAGTCCCATTGCTGAGTAAAGGACAAAGTGACACTTGTGTCAATGTTTGTTGGCAGGAGAAAATAGGCAAAGAGGCCAGTGTGTCGGTTTGAAAGTGACACATACTAGAGCTAGGGGTGTTTCCACTTGGACAGGACCTTCTCCCCTTCCATGCCCTCTTTCCCTCCAATGTTGAGGAGCTTCAGGGCTTGAAGGAGGAGCAACAAAAGGACCAGAGACTTCACTCTCAGCAGAGCCCCCTGGTCGGTGAGGATGGACTCCCATGGCTGCCATCAGGTCCTAAGATCCACAATGGATTTCCAAACGATCTCCTGCATCTCTGCATGGATTTGGGCCATCCACCACCTCATCTAGAGATCCTGGTGATGCTACTGATGAAGCATAGGCTGCATGGCAGCCATCATCGTGTCCATGAGCATGGTTGCACTGCAGGTCGATCACCCAGTCATTGTTCTTCCTCCTGTGGTGGTCTCCCAATTGCTGTAGCTGGAGCAGAAGCACCAGGAGCAGTGGTGGTGGCCTACAAGAGAAATCAAATGTAAATATAGATACATATATTGGACATGTGCATAACCCATAACAAAGGAAGGAAGTTGGCAAGGTTAATATTTCAAGTTAGATTAGGGGTGGGTGTTTCCATGTTTGTGGAGGGGGTGGCATAAACATGACAACATTAGAGTGGAAATTTCACACCAGCCTGAAGCTTTGAAAATATGTTTTTCTTAAATACAAAAAAATTACATTAAAGGACATGTAAACCCTCCCCACAAAAATTTAACTAGTGAACAGCCTCTTTTAAATCTTTAGATACCTGCCACTCTGGTTGTTAAAAGTTAAGAGTAAAGGCTGTTCCTTCAGGAATTTACTTTGGCTGTTGGCTTGTGAGCAGGCTCAGTTCTTCTCAGCTCAAATTACTATACGCACCCTCCAGCCTAACATCCATTGAAGAGATAGCATTACTGGTTCCCATAGAAACTCTGCTCTAGCTGTCTGATCCTATTTTGTTTTCCTAACCACCTCTCCTGAGCTCAGCTTAACCATTACCTGCCTGTTGAACCTGCATTGCATGAACCTTACAGCCTACATGTCTCAATGTTACTAATGATGTGTCAGAGGGAAAATGGCCGCCGAGTGAAAGCTGCTATTTGTTTTAGGAAAATGTGATGGCTCTGGCAAATGAATGGGTATAAGCAGTACAACTGATGTGGCTTGGTTAGGGAAGATATGGTCAAATTATATACATGGTATGAAAATGTAGGCTTTACATGTACTTTAAGTGCATAAATTAAATTAAAATAAGCAACAATTCTAAGAAATCATTAATCTGAAAAACTACAGCTTCTGAACATTGAAGAGGCACTACCCTCCCAATAAAAAGAAGGCTGCATAAGGGACTAAGTAAATGTGCTTTCCATCCTTGGTGACACACACAGACAAATAAAGGAAGGGGTTATTAGATAGAAACATTGATCTTATGTCTGGGGACACCACAGGAATCACGGCTGGTGACTGGGCATGGCATTCAGCTTGGCGTTCTGTAATGTGAAATACGTCATTAGTGATGCTCTAAGGAAGCAACTACATTGGTCACAAACATTGAGCATGTCTGTTCCTTGAGCATATAACATTAACTCACAATAACATTACATGTGTAGACTTACAGAGCCTTTCTCTCTAGACCCCCATTTTAAAGCTGGAAAGAGTCAGAAGCAAAAACAAAATAATTGAAAAAATATGCAAAATAAATTATGAAGACCGAATGACACCATTAATACTGCAAGCCCACACCCCCACCTGTACCTGTGCTGTGCCAAATCCAAGCCCCCATGATCTGTACATGTGCCAGCAAGAAGTAAAAGGCAGGTGCAGCTGCCAAAAGCCCAGCATGAGATGCGTTACTGCTCCCCTCTAATGACTGACTCTGACTGATGTCTCGCACCAGCCATGCAGCCTATTGTGCATGTGTGTCAGAGCGTCAACACGCCAGCGTGTCAGCATGGAACTGGAAACCGCCAAGTCACGCTCCAGGGTGGGGGAGCCCATACAGATACACAAGGCTAAAACAAACCCAAGAGAGGGTTGAGGCATGCAAATTTTATAAATTATAATGCTTTTAATAAAGGCCAAAAATCCAAGTGAACTGAAAAGCAAAAATAAAAATAGCTTTCCTGGCAGTTAACTTTGCCCATATCTAATGCTTCAGATCACTGAAGCGCTTGTACACAGTGGGGGGATCCCTATGTATACAGCTTCACTTTGTCCATTACCTGCTGCCAGAGTTGTTGGTGTCGGGCAGCAGAGCAGCACTGATACGATGGGAGAGACTCCAAAACAGCGCATCCCATAGCGCTACAACTTAAGCTGGCCATACACGGGCCTTCCCAATCAATATCTGGACACAGATTTTCTTCTGACACTTCCTTCGGAAGTCCACTGCGCTTCTCGTAATCCCAACGTTCGGATTACCCTGATATAGTCCTGCCAGTTAGTGGCATATTGGGGAAAGATCAGCTCGTTTAGTGATGTTGTCAAACGAGTGGATCTTTGCGTCAATGGCCAGCTTTAGTCCACCAGTGCTTTATTCTCATGACTGGAAAAAACTTCAGGCCATTTTGCCACTGGGGTCCTCTTCTCTGCAATCATCCTCCTCCTTCTGTGTCCTCTGTGAAGCAGTGGGTGCTACCACCTCCTCCTCGCTGCTGGACAGACTTTGTGGCCTCCTCCTGGGGGAGACTCTCTAAGCCTTGGGTGGCATCCGTGACATGCTGCATGCCCCAGATGGTGAGTGGGACATGCAGCATGCCCTGGGGGACACACTAGGTGGGCTAAGAGACAACCTCCCTCCCCTTTGACTGGACCCCCCTGCACTATGCTCCTCCCCCTCTATGGGACCCCCCTGAACTACTCTTTTCCCCCCACTACTGGACCCCCCTTGAACTACTCTCCCCACCCCCATGGGACCCCCACCTAACCTACTCTCCTCCTCCTCTTTCTCCCCCCAGGAACCTCTCCCAGTGATCCCCAACCTGTGTCCCCCTCTCTCCCCCTCCTGCAACAACAAATATCCCACATAGTGTTGGATCCACTGCCGGATTCCAACAGCTGGCATCCCTAGGCCACTAGCGCTGGGCCGCACGGTCCTAGCGTCCGCTACCCATACTGCTCTAGCGAGAGCAGGTACGCTAGAGCATGTCGCCCCTACCAACTTGCCGCCTTAGGCCCAGGCCAATGTGGCCTCACCACAAATCCGGGCCTGTTGGGATCCAGTTGCCATTGATACCTCCACAAGGCTGGAAAGGCATTCCCCCTCCTTCTCAATGCTCCTCTATCTGGCCATTTTTGGTCAAAAACCAGCTTGCTTTCAGAAACACCTCCTTCACCTGTGTAGTCTAAATAGCAAGTGCACAATAATTGCTAAAATGCCACTGCAGGACTTCCTGTGTGAAAAAAAATTACAAAAAGGAAGTGAGGCATAAAAGTTTGAAACAATTGATTCAAATTAAAGTGGGGCAAGGTTGATCATATTCGATATGTGCTACTGTCAAAGCTTCAAATGGAATTTGATTCGAAGGCTGTAAAATACAAACCATTCCATCAAGGACTCAAAATTCGACTACCTTGATAAATATGTGAATAATCAAAATTTAAAAAAAAAATTTAAGTCAGTGTAGGGAAGAAGAGAAATCCTTCCACGTTTTCTGTCTGTAACATAATCCAGCCCACTTACAGGCTAGAGAGCGACCTGATTGGCTGGAGACGGCAGTGCATCCTGGGAAGAAAGGGTGTGCCAGACTTTGAAGCCAAAGGAAAGGTAGCGCTACCTGGGAATAAGAGCTCTGGGGAAAGAGACATTGCATTTAGAACTGCATGCTTTTTAACCCTTCCAGAGAAGTGGGACTGTGCTAATCCTAAGGACTGTGTTGAACTAACAGTTAGAACTTACTAGGGATTTAGGTAATGTCCCATATATATTCCCATACAGGTGTGACTTGTGTATTAGTTATTATATTACTGTTTATATAAAGTAAAATATTGTTCATCTGCAAATTGTGTGTTTTATTATTCCTAGGGAATTCCTCTGGGGTAACTTCCTCAGTGCTCCCTAGGTGGAGGCACTGCACTGTAATTCCCAGTTGCCAGTACTTTTCATATTGCAAAATGAACTCAGGGCTGCTGAATTGCCTAGGAAGATTCTATTTAAAGAGACAGTAGCCAAATTAGGGTTACATCAAGGTAAATCAAAGTTGACTGTATTCGAAATTCAAACACTGATAAATCTGCACCTATGGGGCAGATTTATCAAAGGTTGAATTTCGAATAATGGAAGTTTTTTTACATTTTCTAGGAATCATTTTTTTGTTTATCAGATCCCTAGGCAATCGACTTCAGTTATACTATATGGTGCGACAGATGGGGTGCCCAATGAATATAGAGGGGAATATTTGTGTAAAGGTTATGCACATATAAGTGGTAACCTTGGCCCAGGAGTAGAGAGGTGAGCTTGCTTACAATTCAAATCAAGGGGAGAACAAAAGGGGTCTAAATGGAAGTCTTTGTCTTCATAAATCATGAAATAGCTGGGATACCCCAAGCAGCTTTTGCAGAGTTTAAAAAATTTGATCCCATAATGGGCATGTGTGCTTGTGATGTATTGCTGAAATTATAATCTGCTCTTTAAAGAGGAGAGATAATTTATACAAATGTTCAAGCGGGGGGGGGGGGGGGGGGTCGGGTACACTACTCCAGGCTATCGGTAGGTGGCCTCAATTCATGTAGCCTGTTGTGTCTGGGTTCATTGGGGGTACAATTTTGGCATTATTTTTAAAATCAAGAAACCAGAGAAATGGCAGATACCAGTTTCTAGGCATTGTGGCAGAAAAAAATATGGATAGACAACACTGTAGTGGTATCCCAGTAGGACTCCAAAGAATTTACTTTTATGAGACCCATAGTTAAAGTGAGACACAAAAACCTCTTCATTTCTTTAACATCTGTGGAATGCCCCGCATGAGCTTGAGCATATCTGAGTAGGGGATTCAGGGAAAATATTACTCAGCAAGGACCATATCCTATATGATGGACTTGTTCATAAATAACTGAAAAAATCAATAGGTTCAAAATTCCTGGTGTCCACCTTTATGTCAGGGACTGCAGTGAATGGGGGGATTTCAGTGGGAAAATTACCAGGAGGCCCCCATGCAGGCTCATGCAGTCAGCCAAAAAAGCTGACTGCTATTTAAAGACAGAGAATTGCAACACAAGCAAGCAGATACTAGAGAAAAAACTGATAACATAAACGAATCTGGCACAGAAAAAAGAAGCAGCTATGAGTTCAACCCTGAGTTCCACTTCACCTTTGAACCTAACACTTTGCAACTTTCTAGCACTAACTATTCAATAAAACTCACAATCAATAAATAATAAAATACCAACAATTTCAACCTAAAACCAACTAAGTAATAATTTAGTGTGATTTGGTTCAGAATAAACTGAAAATGAAAAACAATCACTTTACCCTTATGCTACCAGCTGATTTGGCTGATTTATTACATTTATTTCCAAACCATATTTGTACTCTTTCACTTTAAGGGCCTTTCTTGGAGGGTCTTTTAGTTTAACCAGGAAAACAATATATTGATTTTTTCGGGGCAACCTGAGCTTTTACAATATGCTAGAATTTTGTTGTAATTCCAATTCAGTAAAAAAAATATAGGCTTCTAAGGGGCAGATTTAAAGGGGTTGTTCACCTTTGAGTTAACTTTTAGTATAATGTAGAGAGTTATATTCTGAGACAATTTGCAATTGGTTTTCATTTTTTATTGTTTGTGGTTTTATACTTATTTAGCTTTTTATTCAGCGGCTCTCTAGTTTGCAGTGTCAGCAATTTGGTTTCTAGGGTACAAAATAACCCTAGCAACTCTGCATAGATTTGAATAAGAGACTGAAATATGAATAGGAGAGGGACTGAATAAAATGATAAGTAATAAAAAGTGGCAATAACAATACATTTGTAGCCTTACAGAGCATTTGTTTTTAGATGGTGTCAGTGACCCCCATCTGAAAGTTGCAAAGAAACAGAAGAAAATTGCAAATCATTAAAAAACTATGAAAAATAAATAATGAAGACCAATTGAAAAGCTTCTTAGACCTGTCCCTTCTACAATATACTAAAAGTTAACTTGAAGGTGAACCACCCCTTTAATAAATTCACATGAAGGATCCGAAGTTCGATCGAATTTTCAAAACATTTGAATTCGAATTTTTGAATGTTTTTGAATAAAAATCTATTCAAATATTTGACTGCTGAAGTACTTCCCATTTTTATTCCACTGCCTAATTCGCCAGATCAAAGCTACGAATTGGATTTAGTTATTTTTGATCGAATAAAAATATTCGATCGAATGGTTTATATTTGCTATTTGATCATTCAACCAATCGAATTGTGGTAAAATCCTTCGAATTCGAAGGATTTTTATTCCCCAGCTATTCACATGGTCGAGGGTTTTTTAACCCTAATTCGACCAATAGTAAATCTGCCCCTAAGTGTCTAATAAAATGAAAAAAAATTATGTTTCACATAGTACAATCCCATATATCATAAATATAATTTTAAATCAGATTTGGAAAGTGTTGTGTCTCCACAATGTGGCAACACCAAAGATATATAGTTTTATGGAGATGTCTCACTTGTATAGATCAAAAACTCTAAGCAGTACAATACCAAATTTCCAATGCACTGCTCAACAAAATGTCATACTTCTGATTTCAAGGTCAAACATTCCACGAACAGTAGGTTTATCCTATAAAACTGCCCATTAGTAGAAAGAAAAAAAACTAGAGAAACAAAAATGGGTAAATATATCTTTGTACGTCAAACTACCAAGTTGCAATTCTATTCTAAAGTTCAAATTTTTTAGAGAAATTGGTGATTTTTTTTTTCAAAAATGACCTCAAAGCTTCCAATCTACAGCATCATATCTCCTACACATCATTAGGTATGAATGTAATATTCCAGGAGTCAACTGAACAGTTTGATGCCCAAGATGTATCAGTTTACCTAAGTATGTGGCATATAGGGACCCCAAAATGTAGACACCCCATTTGAGCCATCAGTTCTGTAATTCCAGATGCTGCAAAATCAACACTTTTGCATCATATTGGGGTGGGCAAACATAGAAAAATTTAAGTTCACCCCAGAAAACCATATATTTTCAGAACGTACACATTCCCCCAAATCCAAATTGGGTATGCATGTCTTTCTACTTCAAAGCACCATGCCGCACTCTTTCGTAAATTTGGCAATTTGGGTGACATTTCCATAAATCCCCTCAAAAATTCCATGCTGCATTAGGTATCAAGATAAATCACCCCAAATATGAAAGCCTGGGGTTTCCTTACCAGCCTTACCCCAAGGTAATATTTAACGCCAGTATTCTGTAAGAGATCTCTACTATGCTCTGTCGTTCCTCATTGAATACATGAGAACAGCACTGTGTCATTATATCCACCACTGAGCATTATAATGACTCTTAGATAGGAAACCCAAGCAGGCTGTCACCTAGCAGAAGCAGTAGTAGCATCTGTATAGATCAACCAACCATGTACAATAGAGAACCACTGTTATCCTTCATCTAACATTTCCTATGCAGTATTCTGACAAATTAAACTTAAAAAACATTGTCATATATCTACTGTTTTGACCCAGAGGAAGGCAAAAAATACAATGTGAAGCCAATGCCAGTTATACCTGAAGAGGGAAAACATTGCTTCCTGACCCTATGGTGATTGGAAACATTCAGTGGATCAAGCATTCAGAAGTCACATGAATAAATACAATTCTGACTCTCACATTTATACTGTATACAGGCACAAAAGTCACAATATAACAGTGCATTCAGCAAAACACCCACATTCAGTTATTATTATATAATATGAGAACAAAAAGAGGAGAAACTCTTGATGTTTCACAAAATATGCAAAGAAAAAAAGTGTGGGTGCGTGACTGGTATGCTTTTACCAGCTCAGAAGATAAGGAACTGAACTGCTTCTTCCCTTCCCTCTGCACTTATATAAATGAGGAAGTTGCGGAGAGCAAGAACTTCTTCTGAAAAATGAAGGATCTACGTTCTTGGCAATAAAAAAGTTAATTCAAAACAGATCAAAAGCTTCTTCTCAGGCAAAAGAAAAGATCAAACATGAATAAATGAAAAATATTGATTTTGGAAATACTTTATACTTCTCACTTTACCCTTTAAACAAACTCACAATTTGTATGGACCGTTAACTATCATAGATCATTTTTTATAGATTTAATTTTTTAGATGGTCTATTAGAGCTGTCTTTAAAAAAAAACCTAAAAACTTCCATGTAAAATCTATTAAAGATCTAGCGAGTGGGAGAAACTTATACTTATGGATTTTCAAAGGTGCTGAGCTTCAATCTGCCATCCATTTACCCCAAAATCATACCCCTCCCATCCGACCAACGAGATTTCACCATTTCATAGTATCTTAAAACTACTCAGCAAAATGTTGCAAAGGACAAATCATTTACAAAAGGCATGTCAAAAGTGCTAATCTTCAATATGCCATCCATTTACTCCAAAATCACAGGCTGGACATCTGACCAACGAGATTACATTATTCATTTATGTCATTAGAAATTCTCTGATCAGTTCATCAGTTCATTGTCAAAAAGATTTTGAACTTGTGAGCTTTCGTCTTCAGCTGTTTCAGCCAAATTACTGTACATGCCTCCCATTTAACCAATGAAACTTTATTAATATATGCCTCTAGGGGTGTCAAGGCAGAGTTTTTATTTTAAAAGATTATCACCATATTTCCAGAAAATCTTATTAATTTTTATGTATGTTGTATTTTTCAGTTCTTACAGTTGTATGTATACAAGTAGGGCTATAAATATACATACACAACATACATACTTTTCTTTATGTTACTAAATATCTTTGGGGCATATTAAATAACGATGATGAGTAAAAGCGAGGAATGATTTGTAGAAGAGACACATATCCATTTACCCCAAAATCATACCCCTCCCATCCGACCAACAAGATTTCACCGTTTCATTGTATTAGTATCTTAAAACTACTCAGCAAAATGTTGCAAAGGACAAATCATTTACAAAAGGGATGTCAAAAGTGCTAATCTTCAATATGCCATCCATTTACTCCAAAATCACACGCTGGACATCTGACCAACCAGATTACATTATTCATTTATGTCATAGGAATTCTGTGATCAGTTCATTGTCAAAATGGTTTTGAACTTGTGAGCTTTTGTCTTCAATTGTTTCAGCCAAATTACATGCCTCCCATTTAACCAATGAAACTTCATTAATATATGCTTCTACGGGTGTCAAGGCAGAGTTTTTATTTTAAAAGATTATCACCATATTTCCAGAAAATCTTATTAATTTTTATTTATGTTGTATTTTTCAGTTCTTACAGTTGTATGTATACAAGTAGGGCTATAAATATACATACACAACGTACATACTTTTCTTTATGTTACTAAATATCTTTGTGGCATATTAAATAACTATGATGAGTAAAAGCGAGGAATGATGTGCAGAACAGACACATATCCATTGACATCACTACAATTTCATTAAAACCGCCTTTAATGTTGTGAGTTAAAAGGAAATTGTTTTGAGACTTTTCTAGTATATTTTGAAACATTTGTATCTGAAATGTATGTTTGTAATGAAACATTGTTATATTATGTAATAGTTACAACATTGGGGGCATTGTACCTCAGGCTATTTAAGGTCATGTGATTGTGTAGTTTTTTATGGAGTGCAACTCAAAACGTTGATCCAGAGGAAGGCAAAAAACCCCATCCTAAGCCTCTCCAATTTGCCTCAGAGGGGGAAAAAATTCCTTCCTGACTCCAAAAAGGCAATCGGACTAGTCCCTGGATCAACTTGTATAATGAGCTATCTTCCATAAACTTGTATTCTTTCACTTGTTAAAAAGCCATCCAACCCCTTCTTAAAGCTATCTAATGTATCAGCCTGTACA
>CM044441.1:70441047-70461803 GCA_024363595.1 Xenopus borealis
ATATATGAGTATATATTGCCTATTTGCATATTTTACCTTGATCCACCATTTTGTGATGTTCTGTATGCTCCCTCAAAGATCACCTTACCAGAAATGATGCAGCTCTATCTGTAACAAGAAGTAGTGTGGAAGTAAAAATAACTTTTTCCATTAATTGGTGACCTAACAGGTATGTGTGCACTGTGACCATACAAGAGCAGATCCACTCATTTGCAGAGTTTGCCAAATGAACAGATCTTGCACCAATATGCCCACCTAGAGCAGGTGATAGGCTGATCTGATCTGGGACCCTAGGGCCAGGAATGCAGTTTGTGGGATTGGTTCATTTATGTGGTCCTTGATCGGATGGGAATTTTAACCTTGCCCTGACTGACGTCTGGCTGATATTCAGCCAGATATCAGTTGCAGAAGCCCTTCGGAGGGCCCCATATACTGGCCAATGAGCTGCCGACTCTCTGGGTCATTTATAAAGTTCGCGCAGCGCATAATTGTTCGCAAATGGTCGTTTTGCCCATGCTTTTTCCTGAACGCTACAATATTGCACTACTGTGCCCGTATTTCCGGTTTTTGCGAATTCGCATTGTGAATGAATTTTCGCAAACAACTCGCAAACAGAACGGGTCTTGGCGTGAGTACAGGCGCTTTGCGAGGTTGCTTTGCTCAAAAATAGCGTTAATAGTAACTTAAATTCGCAATTTGCAAAACAGTTTTGCGAATATTTTCTCCGCCACCAAAGTTGTGGCGCAGAGTGTTCGCAATTTGTGATTTTTGCCATATTTAAAAAGCTCCTAGAGACATTCGCAATGTGAAAAACAAATTTGCAAATCTGTTTGCAAGCTCTTATTCGGCTTTATAAATATAACCAGGCGCAAGGCAAATATATTCACTCTGCGAACCAATCTGCCCTGCGTGAACTTTATAAATGACCCCCTTTGTCTTTAAACTTTCTAATTAAGGACTACCCGATGACACATACTACTAAAAAAGTATTATTGTATTATTTTTTTTTCATTAACCTACTCATATTCTTTATTTGCAATGGCCCCACATATTTTATTTTTTATAGTGTCAGAACTGATTGATGAAAACTGCACCAACAGTTCATAGTCCAGGGTTTTAAATCCACCAAGTTTGGGGGGGGAGGCCTGGGTGGGTGGGTGACAACAACCAGGATAATTGTTTTATTGTTTGGTGGAAGTTTACGTAAGTATTTATACATACTCTATACACTCCCACAGTGTGTCAATCAGAAAAAGTATAACATTCAAATAGATTGAAATAGCAACAGATGAGCATTATATTATATTAAAATATGACTTTAGTTTACTAAAGGAGGTCTCACAATTGACCATGTGCAAACTAGTTGACTACCACATGGGCCCAATTTGTTTGATAGATGTCAGGATCTCCCTGGGTTACTAGCAGCTGCTCCTCCTGCTTGAGCCACAGGAGGTAGTATGGTGTCAGCCTGAAATTTACCAAATATTAACTTTTAATATGCCTCCAAATCAATTTTCCGTTATCCATGCCCTCTGTCCAACAGCAGGCAATAAGTCATTAAAGGCCTATTTAAGTCAGTTTCCCTATCTCCTCAATGCTGGATAACTGGCTATTCTACTGACTCCAAGGATCAAGTTCCTGTGTTCCTGAAATCCTGATCTTGATTTTGCTCCAGTTCCTGAGAACTAGTATCTTGGTTCTGTTCATGTTCCTGTGACCCTGCTCCTGCCTTATATGTCCTTGTTTCCCATTATCTGATCTCCTGGTTTTGACCTTTGCCTGTTACCTGCATGTTTTCTGCCTGTCCTGACCTTTGGCCCGTCTCCTGATTATATTTGTTTGCAGTCCACCCTAAACTTTTGGCCAATCTTAAGAACTTTGGTTCTTGCTGTCGGCCCTGATCCTTGGTCTGTTTAAAGGAGAACCCCTGCCCTAAATAGCCCACTGTCCTTGCTTACCCCCCCCCCGCATAGTTTATTACTCCTGAAAGTGCCCCTAAGACAGTACTCACATAGTACTGAATAACTCACATAATACCAAATTGCAGCAACCGTCTCCATACTGAAGAGGTCACTGTAATTGCAGAACCCAAGGATAGTGGTGGGATTCTATGGTACACTCAATAATTTTATTATATATACTATATACTATAACCCAACTGGCAAACCATCTTGATGCCATTCCTACTCCCAAATAGTTCCCAGGAGTCAGAACTTTCCTAGACACACCAATATCAAAAGAGCAAATATTGAAGGTATTTACTGTCTTACCACCCTACAATAGCGATAGGCCTAGACCGTGTTTCGAAAAGGATTGGCAGTAATCTTTGATAAATCTAAACAAATTTCTCTTAAATTGCTGAAAACCAACATGCATATGATACCCAATCTCTTCCCCCATCCTTCTCTGAGGCCTTACATGTTGTTCTCCTGAAGCCTACACATGCAGCTCCTACTGAATGGACTCTTCCTTTTAATGAAATTCC
Organism: Xenopus borealis; assembly: GCA_024363595.1. Classification (NCBI taxonomy): domain Eukaryota; kingdom Metazoa; phylum Chordata; class Amphibia; order Anura; family Pipidae; genus Xenopus; species Xenopus borealis. Next base: position 70,443,533 of record CM044441.1, read on the forward strand.
AATACTTTATAATGTCAGTCTGGCAATTATAGTCCTGTAGGTTTGATATCTGTGGTTGGGTAACTATTTGAAGATATGTTAAAGGGGTGGTTCACCTTCAAGTTAACTTAGTATGTTGTAGAAGGGCCAAGTCTAAGAAACTTTTCAATTGGTCTACATTATTTATTTTTCATAGTTTTTTAATGATTTGCAATTTTCTTCTGTTTCTTTGCAGCTTTCAAATGGGGATCACTGACACCATCTAAAAACAAATGCTCTGTAAAGCTACAAATGTATTGTTATTGGCACTTTTTATTACTTATCATTCTATTCAGTCCATCTCCTATGCATATTCCAGTCTCTTATTCAAATCAATGCAGGGTTGCTATGCTAATTTGTTCCCTGGAAACCAAATTGCTGACACTACAAACAAGAGAGCTGCTGAATAAAAAGCTAAATAACTCAAAAACCACAAACAATAAAAAATTAAAACCAATTGCAAATTGACTCAGAATATCACTCTCTACATTATACTAAAAGTTAACTTGAAGGTGAAAAACCCCTTTAAAAATGGCAGGATACATAGTAATCAGAATGTCTATATGGAGGATAGATCATGTCAACCACATTTAGTGTAAAGTAAATAGGAAGTTTGACCATGTAGTTGCAGCAGATGTGATCTATTTGGATTTAGCCAAAGCAGTTGTACAATGTACAGCTTTCTTAATGAGGGTGGTTGTCAATGGTACATTCTCTACTTCTAGTAGGGTTGTTAGTGATGTCCCACAGTGTTCTGCATTGGGTACACTTTTATTTAATTTGTTCATTAATGGTTACATAGTTAAATTGGGTTGAAAAAGACAAAGTCCAGTCAAAGTCCAGTCAAGTTCAACCCCTCCAAATTAAAACCCAGCACACACACACACACCTCCACTCTTTCACACAAACCATATATGCCCATAGCTATACTAACTGTAGAATTTAGTATCAAAATAGCCTTTGATATTATGTCTGTCCAAAAAATCATCCAAGCCCCTTTTAAAAGCATTTTTGCCATCCAGCATCACCCAGCAGTGCATTCCACAACCTCACTGTGAAGAACCACCTACGCTGCTTCAAATGAAAGTCCTTTTCTTCCATTCTGAAGGGGTGGCCTCTGGTGTGGTGATCCTCTTTATGGTTAAAAAAGTCCCCTGCTATTTGCTATAATGTCCTTTAATGTATTTGTAAAGTGTAATCATGTCCCATCGCAAGTGCCTTTTTTCCAGAGAAAACAACCCCAACCTGGACAGTCTACCGTCATAATGTAAGTCTTCCATCCCTCTAACCAGTTTAGTTGCACGTCTCTGCAGCTCATTTACATCCCCCCTAAGGACTGGAGTCCAAAACTGCACTGCATATTCCAGATGAGGTTTTTCTAGGGATCTATAAAGAGGTATAATTATGTTTTCATCCCTTGAGTTTATGCCCTTTTTTATGCAGGACAGAACACTATTTGCTATAGTAGCTACAGAATGACACAGCCCAGAATAAGACAACTTGTTATCTATAAAAACCCCAATATCCTTCTCACTTAAGGAAACTCCCAACACAATGCCATTTAGGGGTAAATTTACTATTATTCCCCAAAATTAACTCAACCAAATTCGAAATTCGATAAGCATTCGACCATTGAATGCTTATCGAATTGTTTTAGACTATCATTTTGCTCGATATTTGATTTCTCGATGAATTTGTACGATCAGATACCGATCGGTCGATTTCACAAAAAATCGTGAAATTTCCTTCGAGCATCCGAAAAATTTGTACGATTCGAGCGATCGAACGCTACGATCGCACGAATGGTATTCGAGCAGGACTTCCCATAGGCTTCTATTGCAATTCGGTAGGTTCAATCTGGCGAAGTAGGCAGTCGAATTTAAAATTTTGATTCCTTCGATCATCGAATTATCGAATATCCGATCATTCGAACATTCTGTAGTTGATGATCGAAGAGGGCAAATTTGCATATCTGATTTCACGAAAAATTTGTACAATTGTTGTTCGATTGAACTTCGATAATTTCACGTGAATTTCGTAAATCGGCCCCTTAATGTATAACTTGCATTTATATTATTTTTGCCAAAGTGCATAACCTTGCATTTATCAACACTGAACCTCATTTTCCAGTTTGAATTAAACTTAAAAGAAATTAAGTTAGTCTGGCAAGATCTATTACGCATAAAACCATGCTGGTACAAACTCATAGTATTGTTATTTGCTATGAAGTCCAGTATCCTATCCTATTTGTTAATCCTTCGAAAAGCTTTCCTACCACCGACGTCAGACTAACTGGCCTATAGTTTTGAGGCAGAGAATGGGATCCCTTTTTGAATAGCGGCACCACATTAGCAATTCGATAGTCTCTCTGCACCATGCCAGACCTCATTGAATCCTGAAAAATTAAGTAGAGAGGTTTGGCAATCACAGAGCTAAACTTGTTAATTACCCTGGGATGAATCCCATCTGGCCCTGGACCTTTGTTTATCTTAACATGTTCTAGTCTCTTTTGAATTTCAGCATGTGTGAACCATGCATCATTAGATGTTGTATTAGAATTGGGACTATTAATAAGGAAACCTTCATTAGCTGGTTCCTCATTTGTGTAGACAGACAAAAAGTATGCATTCAGAATCTGAGCTTTTTGCTTGTTCTCATCAACCAGCTGACCCCCCCCCTCTGATAATAAAGGTCCTACCCCTTCCTGTTTCAATTTTTTACTATTAATATATTTAAAAAATAATTTTGGATTCTTTTTACTGCTTACTGTTATATCCCTTTCCTTATCGATTTTAGCTTGCCTGATAGCTTTTTTGCATGATTTATTGACCTCCTTGTACCTTATAAATGATTCGGCTGTCCCAGCTAACTTGAAAGCCTTAAAAGCACATCTTTTCTTACCCACCTCAACACCAACACTTCTATTTGACCAAAAAGGTTTTGCTTTGCAACAACGTTCCTTGCTTACAAGCGGACTGTCCTGAAGTATATTTAAGCAGCATTTTAAAGACTTCCCATTTTTGTTCAGTGTTTAAGCCTGTGAAAAGCATTTCCCAATTAATATGTTGCAGAGATGCCCTTATACTGTCAAAGTTTCACGCCTGAAATTCAATTTTTTTATTACTCCCTTATAGAGTTGCCTCTGCAACAGAATCTCAAAGGAGACCATGTTATGATCCCTATTTCCTAAATGCTCACCCACACAAATGCTAGAGATGAGTTCAGTATTATTAGTTATTACAAGATCCAAAAGAGAGTTATTCCTAGTAGGTTCTTGAATGAGCTGGGATAAAAAGTTTTCATTTTGCATATTTACAAACCTACTAGCTTTATCTGTTTTGGCAACCCCATTACCCCAATCAATGTCCGGATAATTGAAGTCACCCATAATAATAATAACTTGACCTACTGTAGTTGTGAAGCCGCTTCTATTTGTAAAAGTAGCTGGGCTTCATACTCGTCACTCATATGAGGTGGTTTATAGCATACAGCAATGAAAATTTTCTTTGTAACCTTATGCCCAGTCGAAATCTTTACCCAGAGGGATTCCAAACCTTCACTTTCTACTATAAGTTAGGGACCGCCATATGGGGTTTACCTTGACGCGGTATGGTGGCTTGTCAATTTTATTATCATAACTTTGTAACTAAAAATCCCATGTTTCTGTAAACATATGCATTAGCAATTATATTGAATTATTTAGGAGACAGGGGCCCAGGGAATGTGCATAGTGCACGCCCATTATATTTAAATATATTTTGCCTTTGCGTGCTCCCACACCCCCTCTTTGTTTGTATATCAAACCCTCACCAGTGCCCGTAATGGTTATTTCTTTAGTGCATGGCTTTAATTCAGGCTTTACATACAAACACACTCCTCCACCCTTTTTAATCCCTCTGTAACTCCTAAAAAGGGTGTAACCATTTAAAATCACAGTCCAGTCACATGTTTCATCCCACCAGGTCTCAGTGATACCAAGTATATCATAATTTTTAGGTCTCCCATTTTACCTGACAAACTTCGTGCATTTGCCAGCATACAGCAGAGGTTACTACTTTTACTTTTTAAATGTACATTACTTTGAGGGGAATTATATGTTAAGTTAGTATTAGTCTGTTTTCCTTGTAACAGAGGGACCTCCCCCATGACCCCTTACTAATCCCACTAACCCTTTTACCCTAGTTTCCCCATAATTCTTTCTCTCAACCACCATCCACTTGCCTAGTTTAAACACTCCTCCAACCTCTTGGCCATTCTTTCCCCTAGCACAGCGGACCCCCTTCCATTGAGAAATCCGTCACGACTGTATAGGTTGTACCCCCAAATCAACCCAGTGCTGTAGGAACCCAAACCCTTCCTTCCTACACCAAGACTTGAGCCACGCTTTTAACTCCCTAAGCTCCCGCTATCTCCCTAAACTTGAATTTCCGGAAAAAAATTACATTGTAAGACCTTCCCTTAATCTTAGAGCCTAGATCCCTGAACTCACTCTTTAAGGTCTTCCATCTACCATTTATCTTGTCATTAGTACCTATATGTACTAAGACAGTTGAGTCATGCCCAATTGAAGAAGTAGAACAGCACCTCCAGAGAAGCTTCTTTAAATAAAAATGCCTTTATTGCACATCTTTGGGCATCACAGCCCCACCCAATACCCCTACTCGATCAACCACATGCCGAACCCCGGCTCCAGGTAGACAGCAAACTGTTCGGTTGTAGCGATCCAGACTACAAATTACCCTATCCACTTTCATAATAATTAAATCCCCTACAACCACAACCTGCTTAGGCCTGACTCTGCTCTCCTTCCCACCACTACTAGAGAAACTGGTCTCCCGGCTGTTAGAGAGGTCAGCCCCATCTAGAATTGTCAATCCAGAGTTCACACTCAGTGCTTGCAGATTACAAAACTATAGATAAAGCCACTTTGGTTTGTATGTTTAACTTAAAGCATTTAACCTACTTATATCATTTAACAGAGAAAATTGTGTCACAGCATCCAATCTAATTATGCAGCCCAATCATCCAGGATGTGGCAAGTTCTTGAAAAACTAGCCATATGGATGACTAAGTGGCAGATGAGATTCAGTGTTGATAAATGTAAGTTTATGCACCTTAGATTTAAAAATATGCAAACCACCTATACATAGTAACACAGTAATTTAGGACACATGTCCTTGAAGTTCAACCTTTTAACTCTATTTTAACCTGTCTAACTGCTAGTTGATCCAGAGGAAGGCAAAACCCCCCATTTGAAGCTTGTCCAGTTTGCCATAGAGGGGGAACAATTCCTTCCTGACTCAAAAATATCAGTCGCACTAGTCCCTCGATCAATTTGTTCTATAAGCTATCTTCCATACCCCTGTATTCCCTCACTTGCTAAAAATCCATCCAACATCTTCTTAAAGCTATTTAATGTATCAGCCTGTATGACTGATTCAGGGATATAATTCCACATCTTAACAGGTCTCACTGTAAAAAATCCCTTCCAAATATTTATGTGGAGCCTCCTTTCTTCTAATCAGAATGGGTGACCTCGAGTCAACTGGATAGACCTACTGGTAAATAATGCATAGAGAGGTTATTATAAGATCCCCTTATATATTTATACATAGCTATCATATCACCCCTTAATCGCTACCCCCATTTGGCCAGTCTTTCATCATAGCTATTATTTTCCATACCTTTTACCAGCTTAGTTGTGCTTCTCTGTACCCTCTCTAATTCAATAATGTCCTATTTGAGCACTGGAGACCAAAACTGAATGGCAAATTCTAGATGGGGCCTTACCACTGCTCTTTACAGTCGAAGAATTACCCCCTCCTCCCATGAATCAATGCCCCTTTTAATACAGCTCAAGATGACTATGAAGATTCTTATTCAGCCAGGGCATGCTATTTCTAACACAAAGTAACTCAAAACTACTGGACTTGCTGAGAGATTTTAACGAAGACATTTCACTGCTTCTTCAGTTTAACTGACTAGTGTAGGGGAGTTCTCGGCATATAAACTCTCCCAACAATCCAATCACAACGGCACATTGTAACTCTTCAGAGATGTGGCATCTGAAATTCACAGAGGCACAGATTCTGTGTAGTTATTGTCATAGGATTACCAATGTGTCATGCAACTCCTAGAAACTGATGTTACTTGTGAGAGTTGCATGAATGGATGTGTGAAGAGTTCTGAAACCACTGGGGTACAGATCTTAGAACAGCATTGTAATCATTGTAATCAGATAAAGGGCGATGCTCAACACAACTGACTATCACTGCAAGATAACTACACTACTACTACTAGTGATAGCAATACATAAGAACCTTTAAGGAAAGACCCAACCAGCTGTTTCAAGAAAAAGGTGATAGGTTGCTTACAACAACTTGAAAAGGTGAAAGCCATCAATTGAGCTTTTTACCGCCATTTGTACCCCAGAGAAGCCACACCATGCTTTTACGAACTCCCCAAGATAAACAAAAAGGAGCGCTCCACCAATGAGGCGAATTGAAGCACTCACCTTGGGCGGCAAAAATGCCACTCCTAGTAACTAAGAGACGAATTTGTGGTTTTCAACCCGGAAATTCAGCTCTTCTAGTGCAAAGCGCGCAAAAGTGAGCGCCGTGGGGAGGGGGGGAGAAAATTGAAGGCTGCCTCAGGCCGCGAAATGGGCTGGATCGCCACTGTACACAAAGAAGGGTAACCGCTTAGGCCAATTGTCAACAGCATAAATTCAGTGACATACAGTATTGCAAAATTATTGGCTAACATCTTAGTCCCATTGTTAGGCAATACAGTGCATCATATCCAGAATGCCAAAGATTGTGTAACCAAGATTCATGGCGTTACACTAGAGGCAGAAGAAACAATGGTATCATATGATTTCACATCATTGTTTACATGTATACCTACAACAGAGGCAATTGAGAATGTAAGAAACCAACTGCAGCAAGATAACACTCTTAGCAGCAGAATGAAGGTCAATCCTAACCAAGTATGTTTGTTGTTAGATTTGTGCCTTAACACCACATTCTTCAAGTACAAGGACCTTTTCTTTAGACAGAAACATGGCTGTGCAATGGGTTTTCCATTCTCTCCCATTGTAGCTAACTTGTACATGGAGGGAGTGGAAAGGAGGGCTTTACTTACTTTCCAGGGAACTACACTGAGTCACTGGTTCAGCTATGTGGATGACATTTGGGTTAAAATCAGATCCAATGAAGTTGCATCCTTTACAGAACACATTATTTTAGTGGACAATAACATCAAGTACACAAGGAACAAATTAGCTTTTTTTGGACTGTTTGATATGCATCCAACAGGGGGGTAACATAAAAACGGAGCTATAAAGGAAACCCAACTCATACAGATCAATATCAGTTGTTCGATCCCCACCATCCACTGGAATACAAACTGGGTGTCATTAGAACTCTATAACACAGGGCGGAATGTGAGGCATCTGATACAGAGTCCAAGGACCATAAACAGCTCAGAGGAGCTTTGAAAGCGTGTGGCTACCCAGACTGGGCCTTTGTCAAAACAGCAGCAACCAAGCCCAACATCAAAAGAAATACCCACCCGGAGACACATAGTAAGTGAAACATAGTCATTCCAAAATCAGTGTCTGAGAAACTCAGGAGGATTTTCAATAAATAGGTCCCTGTATTTTTCAAACCTAGTAACACACTGAGACAAAAACTGGTACACCCAAAGGATCCAACTCCTAAAGGAAAACAAAGTAATGTGGTATACGCAGTCCAGTGTAGCGAGGAGTGCACTGATCTACACATTGAGGAGACAAAACAACTTCTCACGAAGTGAATGGATCAACATAGGAGGGCAAACTCTACAGGACAAGACTCTGCTGTCTTTCTACACCTAAAGGCAAGGGACACTCATTTGAAGATAGCAATGTCCAAATCTTGGCTGGTTTGAAAGATGCAATTCATGTTAATGTGGAGAAACTGTCCCTGAACAGAGGTGGGGGCATTTGACACCACCTGTCTGCTACATACAATGCTGTTCCAACATCTGCATCCCGAGGTTTCAGAACTCATACAACTCTTGCAAGTAACACCCGTTTCTAGGAGTTGCATGACACATTGGTCATGGTTATCACAGTAACTACACAGAATATGAACCTCAGTGAGTTTCAGATGTCACCTCTCTGAAGAGTTACAATGTGCCATTGTGACTGGATTGTTGGAAGAGTCTATATGCCAAGAACTCCCCTACACCAGTCAGTTGAACTGAAGAAGCAGCTTAGATGATCAGTGAAACGTCTCATTAAAATTTCTCAGCAAGTCCAGTTGTTTTGAGTTACTTTGTGTTAGATATAGCTCAATGCCTTATGCCCTTGATGCTGCGGACTGGTATTGGCTGCTACAGCCAAGTTTATTATCTACAAGGCCTCCAAGGTCCTTTTCCAATATGGATTTGCCTTGTGCATTCCCAGTAAAGGTATAACTGGCTTGGATATTTTTACATCCCAGGTATATGACTTTACATTCATCAACATTGAATCTCATTTGCCACTTAGCTACCCAGATTGCCAGTTTGCCAAGATCCTGTTGCAAGGATTCTGCATCCTGGATGGATTTAATTAGGCTGGATAGATTTGTGTCATCTGCAAACACATTGCTTACAATACCCTCCCCTAAGCAATTAATGAACAAGTTCAATAAAAGTTCAATAAAATTAGACCTGATACTGTGCCCTGTACTGTGACACAGGCATCAAGATGCTCAGCGTTAAATGCCAGTGTCGCAGGAGCCGGAACCCGTAAGTGTGTGCCTGCACATAGACTTTGCAGGAGAGGCACGCTGGAAGGTAAGGGATCGCCGCACATCTTATACCTTACTTTAGAAAGCAAGCATTTGTGGGGCACAGTATCAAACACTTTGGCAAAATCCAGATAGATCTACTGCTCTCCCACTGTCCAGCAGCTTACTTACATCATCTAATTGCTGCTCATAATGCCCTTCACTAGGACAACATTTTGAATGTGATCTTCAAATCTTCAAATAATTTGCCCACCACAGATGTCAAATCTACCGGCCTAATTGTCAGGCTGAGATTGTAATTCCTTTTTAAATATTGGAATGACATTAGCTTTCCCCAGTCATTTTTGACCATACCAGTTGAAAGTGAATCTGAGAAATGCAGAAAAAGGGTCCAGTCTAAAAATGGGGTTGTATGCCATCTGACCTTGGTACTTTGTTTACATATCCGGAATCAGCCACTGACTAGATTGAGTTGAGCCAACAGTGCAGCTATGAAGTGAGTCTGGGGACTCCGACTCCTCTATTGTAGACACTGAAGAAAAACACAGATTAAGCACATTTGCCTTTTCTATATATGTTACAACCATGCTGGTACCATTATTATTAAGGAGCAACACTCTCAACCCACATTTTTTACTAATAATATACAGTAGAACCCCCATTTTACATCCCCTGATTTTAAGTTTTCCCTCATTTTACATTGTTGTTTTGTGGTCCCACCCATATATTATGCATAATACATTTCCCTGATTTTAAGTTTTCCCTCATTTTACACCATTTTTTTCTGGTCCCCTGAAAAACGTAAAATGGGGGTTCTACTGTACTTAATAAAAATATGGGGGTCAGTCTTAGCTTCAGCTGCAATGTACTCCTAATTTATCTTTGCCTTCCGGATTTCTGTTTTACATTATTTATTATAGTGTATATATTCATTAAATACAGCTTCTGTCCCAACAGACTTTTAGTGTTTAAATGCCTTTCTCTTCTTTCCTATTAACTTTTTACTTCTAATCACATAAGGTGATTCTTAGTCCTTCTACATTTACTCCTTAAAGTGTCTGTATAATAAAAGTCCTTTTCAACATGAAATCCAATTTCAAATTTTTATTAAAGCATTCATAGCTATTTTAAGCTCATTTAAAAATCTCAGTTGTCAATCAAATATTGTCTGCCACTCCTCTATGCCTTGGGCATAGAGGCGGGGCAGACAATTACTTTCACTTTCCATTCAGCACTTCCTAGATGCCGCTGCTCCCCACACATTTCCCCAGTTCTCTTAACCATTTAATTGTGTAGCCAGGACATGGGGATAGACATCGGGTCCCCCATTCTGGTGCACAAAGAAGATTCTGAGATGATGCAAGGCTTGCCTTAATAACAGTGTCCACATAATGGCTCCTGCCTGCTTGCTAGAATTATGAATTCCCAGACTGAAGAAAACAAGATTAAAATTATTTATATAGTGTAATTAATGTTCATTTTGCTTGGCTAATGTGATAAAATAGGATTTTAAATATTTTTTTGGGGTGACGGGTCCACTTTAAGGCAAGAAGTTGAGAACAGTAATGATTTAATATAATTTTAAATGACAACCATTGTTGTTCTGGGTTTTTAGATGAAAAGGCACTAAAATTATCTTTTCTGAAATTCAATGTTTTTGTTGCCCCAGAGTAAATTTGTTTTTCACATCATGGTCACTATTATCCAGAGGTTCAATTACATTTGCTATATTTTCTGGCTCGTTAGAGATCATTAACTGACCTCACAGTAATGTTGCTTCAGTCAATATCTGGGTAAATCCCCCATTATCATCACTTTCCCCAAATTAGCAGCCTTTTCTATTTGCATCAGGAACTTAGCCTCCTCCTCACTTACATTAGGGGTTCATAGCATATTCCTAAAATTAATTTGCTGGACTCTTTATAGAGCTCCATCCTCATTTTCTATCACCTCCTCCTTTATGTTAGCTTTTAAATACAGCCTAATAAACAGACATACATCTCCTTCTTTTCTATTGGCTCCATATGCAGATTTTCATTAAGGCTTGGAGAGGCTAAGTCTCCCCAAAACTGTTTGCCTAAAGAATTAAAAGAAAAGTTAAAAGAAAAAAATATATAAAATCTCCTGTCTCACCAATGCATCTGTTTGAGTTTGTCTGGCGGGAGGGGCAGAGGGTGCTGCTGACTAGTGTCTTTAGAAAAAGAAATCTCTCCAGTGATGTCATCATGAAATTTTGCACTGAAAATCCTGTGAGATTTTGGGTGGGAAAGTTTAAGAGCTGTACCAGTACCAAGCACAGTTAGGGAATATTTATCCAGGATGGGTGTGCTGGTGATTTCTACAAGACACAAAGCAACTGCTAATCCTCTACCTGCTTGTCTGCTATGTGCAATTTATATTGCATCTCAACTCATCCTGGATAATTGGTTTTGGAAGTAGTTATTGAAAGGAGTTATTATCACAAATAATGGTCACTGGCAGTTCCATTTAATTATTCAGGTAGGTGTTAGCTAAAACTGTGAAGGTGTGATGCAGCTGCTATCGTGCCAGTGACTAGATCACACTTTCACACCTTGAGAGTTTTAGCAAACACCTACCAGAATATTTCTATGGTTCCATTGTGATTGGATATTGGTGACAATTTCCTTAAGGGGTTAAAGGCCTTGTATCCTGAGCTGCCTACTAAATAAATATGCCATACTTTCTTACTGTAGTGCTGCCATCATTTGAATCAGTTTAGACTGCAACATACATGCCCTTAATGTATTTCCCCATTTCTTCTGGGTCAGCTAGAAGATCAGTTAGGCTACTTTCAATCTCATATACTGTTATATTGTATTACGTTGAAACTGCAGTAAAAAAAAAGTCACTGTTTTTTTGCAAGGGGCATGTCCCTTGTGTTTTATGTGAAAGTAGACCAATAAACATACTTTAATGTTAAACAACCCAATCATTAGTCCTGATTTCCAGTAATGTGGATGAACTGAATGTTCCTTATAATTCTGATACTAAGAGAATGCTATGAATGTTATGTTATAATGAAATGTTATGTAATAGTCTGGATTTCTTCCATGGCAAGTGGAAATTGACTTAGTATTTAACCAGGCAGTCTGTGGGAGCATCAGTTAGTAACTCTTAAGTCTGCCCATGTATGGGTCAGATTTCAGATTGCAGTGCGTTTTTAGACAAAAATCCACTTTGTGTGCTCAGACGTGAATTACAACATTTTCCAGTTCTTATAATATGGGACTGATTTAGCTGTTTCTCCACCAGAGGAAAATCACTGGGGAAGAAACTGTTGAAGTAACATAAGACTTAGCCTACCCAAACAAAAAAAATCACCCTCCACCTATAATTGGTTCTGTCTTTCCGAAACAAAGTATAGCCCAGTCATGTGACTCATTCCACCATGTTTTGGCCACACCAATGACATATTTTCTCTCCAGCACCACCACCTTCATTTTACCAGGCAGACTCCTTGCCTTTATAAACATACATTTAGGACTGGTACCATAATGAACATACAGCATGACATGATGTCTTCTCTGTCCTTAACAGTACCCCCACCAAAATCTCCTCCCCCATTTTCCCTTCCTTTGCCCACTACCTCATCTAAACGGTCTTCCACAGAACCCTTTACAGAACCCTCCTCCCCTTTAGCCATCTGCTCCACCAAAATAGATGCACCATCATCGAGGTGGAACTAGGGTTGCCACCTGGCCGGTATTTTTGATGGTTGATCCCAATGTTATTAATAGGAAAAAAAGTTAAATATATAGGCAGGCCGGTATTTTTTTTCAAGAAAAGGTGGCAACCCTAGGTGGAGCCCTTCCACAGAAAACAGCCTGTAGCCGATTGAAAAATCAGCCCAGTTCTCCAATAACCCAAACCCCTCCTCCCTTACCCAATCTCTCAGCCCTGCATTAATCTCCCTAAGACCCCACTGTCTTTTTAAAACTTTTTGATGCAATAACAATTTGTCAATATACCACGCCGCAAAGGAAATTTAATTACCCATAGGAAAAGCCATCTCATTTGCCTAATATTGTGCCCATACATTTTAAAGTGCATGCGTACTGGGATAACAGACTTCATTTTTTCAAGATCAAAATTGTTAACTGACTTTTTGAACTCACTAATCTGTAACAAAAAGCAATCTCTGTGTAAGGTGTCAAAGTTATTTACCAGGGGATCTTCAAGAAACATGCAGATAAGGTACAAGATAATGTGAGTCAAAGAGGCTGAATACAAATTAGGGCTGAATCAATGGAGTGTGGAATAAAAGGAATTGTATATGATCTCTTATTCCAGATCCACATAAGTTTGTATGGTCATTTGACCTTTGAGCTGAATGTTGTGCATATATATATTTATATATAAGAGAATACCCCAGCTTCATTGTAATCAGCTTGAAAGAAGGACTAAAATGTTCTGAAAACTTTCTATGATTATCTTAGTTAGCCAATAAAGGTATCACCTTTATGCCACTTTATTTTTTATTTCAAAAGGATTGCCCTGTAACATTTCCTCTTCTGTGAAAGAATATGTATCTGACTTCTCCTTTGTAAGTGAAGGGATCTCGTGAAATTACATAATCATAACTTAGTTGCCAGTAATTCCTTCCAGAAGACATGTGAGCATCCCTTACAATTAGATGGGCATAGTTACTATGTTACTTGTAACATAGTAGCTATGTAATCTCTTAAATTCCCACCACGTGTGGGCTGAGAATCAAAATTGGCAGTATACAGTACATAACAGCCCCCCCCACCAGCCCAAGAAATAGTGAATGTGTTTGGCAACATACAGTACAGCAGCCCCTCTAGAAATATACAGTAGCCATCAAAACATACCACTTTATGAAAACTTTTAATTCAGATATGCTTTCCTCAAACAAATTTCCATCTTAAGGCTCCCTCGCTACATCTAGAATATACCCTACACTCTCCTCTAACTTCTAAATTAATCTCCAGACTATACCAGATGCTCTTGATCTCAACCCCTTAGCTGTTTGATCATATGAAGAACAGGTTGTTTTGGACCATACCTGATTTAATTCAAGAGGACTGGGAAGAAGCAGCCACTTTCACTGCCACAATTTTGTGGTCTCCACTAGGGACAGACCTTTTAAGCATAAAACCAGCTCTGTATCAGAAGAGCAGATACCTCCTGTACCAAGACTTTTTTCATATGATTTGGTCCTGTACACCGATAGCCAGCTTTTGCCAAAACGTAATGCAAGCTCTAGTGAATAACCTGGCCTGTAGTGATGGGTGAATTTATCCGCGTAATTTTCGGGGTGCGTCACTTTTTTTTGACGCGCGTCTCATTTTTTTTTCAGTAAGCGAATTTTCGCTGGCGTTTTGCAAATTTATTCACCAGCGGCGAATCACAGAATTCGCACCTGGCGAATAAATTTGCCCATCATTACTGGCCTTCCCCAAAAACTTTGTATTGTAGGTGTATAAGATGACACTGTCCTTACTACCTACTTTATACTCTGAACATATTTTGTTACCTATTGTTTTACACCACAAGCGACATTGTTATGCACCATCTAATATCAGTTCAAAAAACAAGGGGAGCCTGCAGAGAATCTGCAGTTGTAAGTATTGTCTGGCTGTAGCCTAAGAGAATTTTGCTCTCCTGACACTTACTCTGTGGGAACCTGCCTTGGAACTGTAATGTTTCCTTCTTGTTTTCCAAAGAGTATACATTCATCCACATACTTAATATATGAACCTCAATGTTCATTGCCTTTCTTTACTGCAATCCTTTGTGGAAAGAAACTATCTTGGAAAATATGTTCCCTGTTATGTTTTTTTTTATTTCATTATATTAAAATACAATAAAAATATTATGATAATAGATCATAGTATCAAAGGTATTTACCTCTCTGCTTAAAGGGGTTGTTCACCTTCATAGAACATTAAAAAATGTAACAGTTCATGTAGAAATAACAAGCTTTGCCATATAAATGTTTAACCAAAAATGTGCAGTTGATGAGATATTCACCACAGATGGATCCTTTTGCAGATGGGGTCCCTTCATCATGGGCCCCCAGTGGGGGGAGGTCGCAGACCCCCTAAAAAACGCTACAGTGACTTCCTGTACTTCCTTATTTTACATCATACACACTCCTGGAAGCAGCAGGAAGTACACAAATGCAGCAGTTTCTGAAGCTTAGCTCTGATTGGTTGCTTCTCCTGTCAGTCAGCTTCTGATCCCTAGTAAGTGTGGTTAATTTGCATACACACTGCACTGTAGGGCGGGGCTGGGCCAGTGAGGAGAGAAGAACTCCTCTGATAGGATTTGGTGTGGCAGCATGTATGTACACAGATGTGTGTTATGTGAAGGGGACTTGAAGGAGGTGAACCTTAAGTGTTTTGTGTGTTTTGGGAGGCTGGCATGTCATTTTCACAAGAGGGAAGAGGAGGGTGTGGGTGCATAGACTTGTGCGGGGTTGAGATGTTGTGTGATTCACAAGGAGGGAGGAGGGCTTCATTGAGTGTCTGTGTGTGAGGGAAAGTAAAGTCAGCACTGGGTGGAAGGAGGTCTGTCACTTGTGGGGGGGACATGTGAGGAGGGAGAAGTGTGTGTGGAGGGTGGCTGTCTTATAATGGGGTTTGCGAGGAGAAAACGGACATTTTTGTACTAGGGGAGTGCTGGAGAATGGCCTTGGAGAAACGCCTCGCTTTCAGGCAGGGCTCAGCTGACATTTTTCATTGTTTGGGGGGGGTAAGTTGCAAGTGACTGCCATTTTCTAGAAGGAATAAGTGTTGAGAGGGTGTGTTCATGTTGGTTCTGGAGTGTGTCTTTCAAATGATACTTTAAAATTTTAAAGTTCTGCACAACAAGCTGTACAAATAAAAGTTCTGCACTACAAGCACATCACCTTAGCACAGTTTTCTTATTTTGTCTGTATACTATACTGAATTGACTTTACACTGTTCCTTTCCAAACACACACAACTTTACCTGTCACTTACATTACATTTTAGCAGTATTTGCTGAAGTAACAGGATTTATTTTACACACCAACTTAGGGTCGGACTGGGGGGCCCGGGGCCCACAGGGACTGCTGTCCAGAGCCCCCACCAAATCAACCAATGCAGTGTCCCATAATGCAGCGCCCATGCTAGTATGTATATGCAAGGACGGCGCCAGCCCGCATGCGCAGTGCAGTTCACCCGCAAAATTTATTTTTTTTGGAGATTTGTTGTGGTACAGGTATGGGACATTTTATCCAGAGTGTTCAGGACCCGTGGTTTTCCAGATAATGGATTTTTCCAGAATTTGGATCTTTATACCTTAAGTCTTTAAGAAAATTAAGTAAACATTAAATAAACCCAAGTACAAGCTACTGTTTTATTAGTACAGGTGTGTGACCTAATATCCAGAATGCTTGAGACCTGGGGGTTTCTGGATACATCCACATGCATCTGATCCACTTGCTGTTTTGATTTCCCTCTGATAGGATAAAATGCGTACACATGTACTTTACCCGTTACATACAATGGCAGTGTGACTATGCGATGACTATTTTGACCCCTAATTACACAATTTTATCCCTTTATTGTTCCTTATGTTTTTAGTATAGAATTGAGGTTTGGTACTTTGGTATATGCACTATTTTCATTTGGGGTCCATACATAACCACAAACTTTTGTATATCTATGCATATTTGGCATCCTGGTAGACTCCTGGGGGCAAATGCACTAAGATGCGAAAATTCACTAGTGTTGGCTTCACTAACGTTCACCGCACTTCGCGAGGTGAATTTTCGCCAGCACTACGCAAATTCACTAAGATGCAAATTTGCGCTCAGGGCGGCTAACGTTAGCGAAGTAGCGCTACCGTTAGTTCGCCAGGCAAAGCACAGTTACGCTATCGATGCCTAAATTGCATACGGCAGGAACTTAAAGGGAACCTATGGGGCTAAATAAATTCCCCAAATTAACTGGCAGTGAAAGAGTTAATGTCAACTACCCCTTTAAAGGAAAGTTTCAAAGGGGTGGTTCACTTTTAAGCCGACTTGTTTATAAAATGGCTAATTCTAAGCAAATTTTCAATTGGTCTGCATTTTTTTAAATAGTATATTACTTCTATGCCTTCTTCTTGTGACTCTTTCCAGCTTTCCATCTAAGGTAAGGCTACACATTTATTGTTATTGCCACTGTATTATCTTTCTATTCAAGTGCTTTTCTATTCATTTTCCAGTCTCTTATGCAAATCAGTGCATGGTTGCTAGGGAAATTTGGACCCTAGCAAACAAATGGCTGAAATACATAGTAACATAGTAAGTTAGGCTGAAAAAAGACTCGCGTCCATCAAGTTCAACCTTTTTTTTAACTGCCTAACTGCTAGTTGATCCAGAGGAAAGCAAAAAACCCCATCCTAAGCATCTCCAATTTGCCTCAGAGGGGGAAAAAATTCCTTCCTGACTCCAAAAAAGGCAATCGGACTAGTCCCTGGATCAACTTGTATAATGAGCAATCTTCCATAACCCTGTATTCCCTTGCAAAGTTGCTAAAATACTGTCCTTCCTGTGTTTATATTTCTGCCCTTTTTATAACATTGGCAAAGTGCATCATTTTACTGACTGGTGGGTAAAATAGCAGCAGGTGTGCACCCTATGTGCATGGCTGTGTGCTTGTTTGTCACAAGGCTGGGGTGTTTATGTTTGGGGACATGGGGCCAAATACACAGAAAGGTGTGCTTAATGTATATGCTGATTTGCATAGTAAAATGTGTTAGATTTGGGATATGGCTTTGCCCTTACTTGTTTCCTATTGGACATTGATACTGCCCTCCCCTTGTAATTCATTGGTTGCTAGTGCACTTGTAAGCAGTCACATAACTTCAAAGGCCATTGGTTAATTTCTCCTAAACTACAGTTGGGGAATATCTCCCTTTAGGGTTGCCACCTGTCCGGTTTTGACCCGGTCAGCCCGGTATTTTGAAGGGCTGCCCGGGTCAATGCTTCCTGCCCGGTTTTCCAAATAAGGAAAACCGGGCGGGATTAGCTTGATTGACGCAGCGTCTTCATAGCTCCGCCCCATGACATCATGGACCCGCCCACCGACATAGTGGGCCCCGCCCCCTGTCAGGGTTCAGCCACCGCAAAAGGTGGCAACCCTATCTCCCTTGCATTGGCTGCTATCTTGTGTGTGAGACTCAAGTAATGCACACCCTGTCAAGGAAATTGGTACGGTTCGACACCCCCATCAAGAAGAGTGGTATTGTCTGACACCCCCTCAAAAAAAAGTGGTATGGTCCAAAACCCCTATCAAGAAGTGTGGTATTGTCCAACACCCCCCAGAAAAAAAGTGGTACAGTCCAATACTCCCTATAGAAAAGTGGTACAGTCTGACAGTATTACTTTCCTTTAGGGGATTACCACTTTTCTTGAGGGGATGTAGGATGTACCACTTTAATTGAGGGTGTGTCAGAGCATACCACTTTTCTTGCGGGGGT